>CM038112.1:9103399-9220497 GCA_001642375.2 Mentha longifolia
GGTGCCTCCGGCTGACCCAATGTGTCCCTTTTAGGTATAGTTAACATCAAGTACTTATGTGTGAATTAATATTAATAATTCATCTGACATTAAACTCAAAGTTGCGAGCGTTGGATTTTGCGATGAATCTTTCTTCAAAACATGAAAAAAAAAAAAATAAAAAATATATATAAAAAATAAATAAAAAAGAATGAGCACTAGCTTTTCTTGTAGAGGTGGATAATTTAGTTGTTGAGCTCATATATAGATCAAAATATAATTGTTTTTACTCAAATAGAGAGGTCCATGATGGTCCAAATAAGATAATTGACTAATGTTTACCAGAAGATTTATTATTAACTTTGTTTACCATGAATGATTATAAATTTTTACAACTGTTTGTATTATATATATGTTGTTCACTTTGCAGAAAATGAATGCATACGATATAAAATATTTAAATTGCTCTTTTTTTTGTTGGAGGCAGGAATATTATTTTACAAAGTGATAAAAAAGTGATATCCGATTTTATTTTATTTTTACATCAAAGCAAACAAGGTATGAAATCATTTACTACTAGGCCGTACAATCAATACACAACAAACTCACATTTAAAATACAAAAAGAAAAAAAAGAAGTTGTTGAACATTCAATGAGATTTTAATTTTGTTACATATACATATAATATGCTTTCTATGTCATCTGACAATTTGGCCGTGTAGATAAATTCAGCTTTCATATTAACATGAAATTGGTGATTAGGGGCCAATTATCTCAATAAAAGGATGCAAATAAATGAAGTAGTTAAATTGTCATTAAAATTTGGCGTCACCTTGTTTTCTTCTCCAACTTAATTAGTTGCTTTTTCAACTTATTAGCTTTTGGCCAACGAAAACTAACCAAAACATATAGATATGTGTTATATTATAATTAATTAGTTGTTGTTTGAAAGACTTGACCAACTTCTTTTCAACAACCAATTATTTAATCAGACGTGCATAAGTCACGAGTTAGTTAAGGAACTCATTTTTATATAATTTTTTTTTTGAAGATTCATTTATTTTGCGATTTTGGTAATTAAATCCTTGATGAGTGAGAAAATTGTGTTGTGTGGACATAAGATAGATATGACCCATTGAGGAAAGTCTAGTATAGCAACTATATATTCGGATAAGAAACTATATATTCGGATAAGAAATAGAGGTAGACTCTCTTTAAATTGATTGTCGATGGTTGAATTTAATAAATCAATTAAGGTGTCAACTATTTATTCATTTCGTTATGGGCATTATTTAATTTGATTTTTATCATCTAAAAAAGTGAGTAGGATATGTAGAAGTACAAATGAGTAAGATATTAGTAGATGGAAATAATAAATAATTAGAACAAAAAAAATAATAGTACGTTATTTCAGATAATATTTGACCTCAAAATGAATAAAACTGGACATATATGTCACTTAATTCAGAGTTTTGTACTTTAAAATACTCCAAGTTAGTATAACCACCCTGAAGTTTACGTTGATTAAATTGAAAAGATGCTTCTAATGATGTGTCTTTTTCATTAAGAAAAAATTGATTGCATGCGCCATTAAATAGATTTGTATAAATATGTTTACGTGTTTGTAATTTATTTATTAAAAATAAATAAATAATTAAATAAATAAAACCCTATATCCAAACCTATACAGAGCTTTAGGAAGAGAGACCCCTCCAAACACAAAAGTCAATAAATATATATAAATAGAGAAAATAGTCTCTTCGTTCCCTTTATATTTTCTATTTTGATGTCTGAAAATGTAAGTTATTCCAAACAATTCAAGAACATGCATTATTAGGAAAAAAGAAATCATGATTCTTATCAACAAAAGTTTATCCTATTAATTGACACATACCTTCGAACTACATAAATATCTTTTATCTTTATAGACTCGTCCTATTTTTTCAAACCGGCCAAACCACTTATAACCCATCAACTATATAATTAATTAAGTATGAAATTTTCAATATATAAAAATTTCCAAAGACGGCTTTTGTGCTATAAATGTAAGGGTGCAAAGTTTGAAACGTATACATTATTATTTATCCATTTCTTTTTTTTTTAATCCATGCCATATTATGGGGTAGACATTTGGACTTGATGAGTCAAAATTACTGAAATCTGACGAGGTGTGGTCCCCAACCTACTCTTTTTTATTAAGTTGAAATTTATATATTATTATTATTTTATTTATCGTCCAAATCAATTATCATATATTTAATTTGCGTAACATATTCGTCTTGGCTCATGAGGAGGAGAAAAGCACACATAACTTGCCCAATATATTATGGCTAAGAAGAGATTAGGATAATCCCAACTTATAACAAATGGATCATATTTCCCAATACCTTCCATAACACTAGAGCTAGCAACTGACCTAGCCGTGTCGGCCTAGCCCGAGCCTACTGTGCTTTGGGAAAAAACGGGACGGACCAGATCGGTCCGAAATCTACTAGTTGATCGTATATTTGTATGGCCCATCCAACTTGAAAATCTCTTCAAAGTGTAAAATTGTCTTGAACGCGCTATGCTTGTCGGGCTTTATGCCATTTTGGACGGTTCAAACTGAACTGTGATCATATCTAAATATGTGTGGTTCAATCCAAGATTTTGTACGTATGCTTAGTTTAACAATTTATACATATATATTATTCAACAATTTTAATACTCATTTTAAAGATCGAACCACAAACTACTAGAAATCGAGACAATTTATCACGAATATCTAAAGTATTAACCCCACTACAGTTAAACCGATACAAGCATGACGTAAAGAGAGCGGGTAAAGATTTCGTTATCATAATACGGATAATAACATCATCTACTAGTAGCCACGAACTTGTTATAGTGATATTTCAAGGATAGATATCTATATCCAATTGATTTTCTTGATTGTGATTTAATTAATTTTAAATAAACTTTCGACGGTTTAATGTTGTTAAAGAAACATCTTTATGCAATGGTCATGATATTGTCCCAATTCGGACCCAAAATGGGACCCCAATACCCAACGGATTTGGATTTAGATTTAGATATTTAATTTATTTTTTTAAAAACTATGTGGCGTTCTCATCCAAAAAGAAAAGTTTGTGATTTGTTATTGAGAAAATCTTGCACGCAACTTCTCTTACAATCGATTCTTTCTTGCTTTATCCTTAAAAAACAATTATTATTAGAAAATGACTTGCATTCTTTCGCACTTACGTTGCATGGAAGCAATGAAATTTAATTAATTAATTAGTGCATGTATATTGGATGTGAAAAGGACTAATTATATAGATAGTGTGACATCTTTTTTTCGTGATTCGTATATTATTTCAAGCAATTAATTGATTTGAGTGCAAAGTATAGGTAGTGAGATTAATTAAGAAATAGGCAACCACGTACTGCAGCAATTATTGGAATGGTCGCTCAAAGAATTCTATTAAAAGGTCGACTAGAAAAGACTGGCTTTATTTTCTTTTTTTTTATTATTATTATTTAATAATAATGTTGAAATAATTTGCAGATTTAATATTTGATTACGATGCATGAGCTGGACCATCCAAGTGTGCATGCCAGGTCATCTTCTTATCAACAATTAATTTTGTGTCCCTGCAATTCATATCAATATTAGTATTTCTTTTATTTCAGGGGATAGAATTGATATAATTAGATAAAAGAAAAATCAATTGCTAAGAAATTTCAAAATAGGTTAAAATTCGATAGGAAGTTTCTTTTTCTTAGTACATCTCGTTCCGTATCACAAATTTAGTTTGGGAGGTTGGACACGAATATTGAAGAAACGGGTTTTTATAATAAAATCAGAAAAATAAAGTACTACGAGTAGTAGAAAAAAAAATATAGTAGAATCTCAAGAATGTTTATTTTAGTTGTTGATTTCCATTTTAGATGTCAGATTAAATCTATAGTACGTTTCAATTTCGTAAGTGAGATTAAATTCATGGGACGAGTAAACAATAAATATATTAAGTCATCATGGAAAAATAATAATTAAAAAATATATATATGTAGATTCTATATGTAGATTAATTAGGGGAGACAAAGCATCGATACATGCCTTAAGGTGAAAATTATTCCTTAAATAATTCTCTATTTATTCTGCTTTTTAATTTGCCTTTTATATATTTTTTAAAAAACTCAGGAACATTGAGAAGCAAATTGATATTTGTCTTATGCGTCCAAATTTACTAGTATAAAATATTAGAAACTTTCCAAATTAGAAAACCCTACTCACAATATTATCGAAAACAGTTTCGAAATCAGAACGTGAAAATATTATTGGTAGCTAGTTTGTGAAGATTTATTTGGTCATAAAATTCATGTATAGTTCTTCATATAGAATGAATTTATTTTCACTAATAGTAAGAAAATAGACTTGTTGAGAGTATAACCGAACTCCCAAGTGAAGAATATGATTATTATATAAAAGTCATAATGAATATTGCCAAACTAGAATAAACTTTGAAAATATTGGCAAAGTTTCTTTGCTGCTACTCTTAAACTAAATTGGTGGAGTACTCGAAAATATAGTTAGTTAAATTGAAATGCCCCCTTCACCTAACGTTTTTATTTTTTTTCATTATTTTTTTCTTAAGACGGGGTATTTTTTGTTGAAATACGATACTCCTATGTATTACGAGTAGTCGAGTATTAGAAATATGACGTGGTCGTGTCTCGTTTTATGAATAAAACATCAAATCAATTTTCCAACTATCATTTCCTCTACTCAAATTAATTAGTTACGTGCGATTTCTTTCTTCAGCTCAAATTATGCGTGGTTTGACTTAGAAATAGTGATTTTTTTAAAATAATTAATAGAATTAAAATAATTTTCTCTTTTCATAATTAACTAGATATTCAATATTTAGGGCAAGATTCTTGCGAATTTTTTTGCAGCAACAAACATCTTTCTGTGTCTCTTGTTATGCTGAAATAATTTAAAAAATTGTCCATACTTAAGTAGTACTGTGAAATTCAAAAAATTCCACCAGTTGCTAACGTAATACAAGCATGCTTAATATTATGCTAAAAAAAGTATGCTTAATAATTACTATTTATAATAAGAAAATATTTTATCCATACTTAAGTAAAAATGATTTTTGCGCATTATCATGCTCGACTAAAAATACGTGGCATCATTTTCTATTTTAAGGAGGATATCGATTCTTTGATTGTTGATACGAACCTATTCCAAAAACTGTATCGTTACACAACTTCGAGCATGCGTCTATTCCGATTCTCTTGACTTTCAGAAAAGTTAATTTATAATGTCATTTATTGACGAACTCTTAAGTTACTATTGAAATTTGGTTCTCTGTGGAGTAACCTTCTTGGCTTCTTTATTGAGCTATTATTTGATATAGACCAATCAATCGTCTAATACTATTACTATCAGTAAAAAATATATTTATAAGTGTATAACACATGAAAGTTTCGACTTATAATTTAGAAGTAATTATCAGTCTAATATTTCAATTATATCTCGTACTCGGACAACCTTAAGAACAAAGTTCACATATATACTATATGACTATTAGGTTGCTTACTTTATACTCACTTTCCAATAAATTTATAATTAAGTGTATTATTCTTCTAGCTTTTTTATTTGTTCATGTAAATTAGACCACCTAATAATGGAATATAAATTTAGCTTTATGCTTCTTTTATGTAACGCTTCAGATGACCATACATTCAAGATTTCTTTTTCTTATTAATATATGCTATACATAATTAATAAGGGTTAATTATAGTTTGTGGCCTAATTAGATACTTGATTTTTTCTCTAGTATCATATTAGAATATGTAATTAGTTAAATTTACAATATATATGTCCGGTTCTGCTAATTATACCTCTTATTTTTTATATATATAAATTTATCGAGTTTAAGGTTTATGATATCAATTTGGCAGAAAGATTATAATGGATTTTTATATAGGCTGCTATGAAAAAGTAGTAAAGAGATAAATTATTGAATTAGTGCCGTATATTTAACAAACAGCTTCTTTACTAATTTAGATAGCAAAATTATTGATAGCGAGAGTTAATAAAAGCTTCATCATATTAATTTAGAAACCAAAATATTTCAAAGCTCATCATATTTAGAACTTATGATATCTTACTATGCAGAGATTAATTTTTTAAATATTATAAACAAATTTAATTAGAGAAAAAAAAAAAAAAAAAAAAGAAGCAGGCGTAAAATAAATGGGGACATTTATACACCAAACATGCAAGGTTTTGGGTGAGTTATAAGGTGCTTTTTAGGTATAGGTTTCGGTGGAGAGGTTGTTGGCCTACAGCAGCCTACACACAATTCAATCTAGATTTGTTTTATTGAATATATATGAAATATGAATAATGTTATAATAAAAATGCTTCAAAGCTATCATAATAATTTGTTCTTCTTCTTTTTTTCTTTTTTTTTTTAAATTATGTCATAATATTTCTTTAACACTATCTTCTACGCAATAATATGTATTGCTTTCACAAATATTGCCCAATTTCTATGGCTACTTTGCTTTGCTTGCTATTAACTTTTCTAGTAAAAATAAATTAAAAAAATTAAAAAAAATCCACAAGCCATTCAACAAACTCAAAAAAGAGGAAAAGAAGATTTTTTTTTCTTTGAAAAAAAAGAAGTTTCTCAATAAATATTTAAACAGCCTTATTGTTTTAGAAATAGGTATATATGTAATAAAATTGAACTGATTAATCAAACTATCCCATTTTCCATGTCACCCATAAAATTATTATAACAAAATACCGGTATAGTTTCTTGAAATTCTAATAAAAAAGTAACCGTAGCCTCCACGAAGTTAAATTTAATTAGGGCAAAATTGTAATTGTAATCATAATTAAGTCAACAAGTTGTCAATTTCCGAAGCATCGTAGAATTTAATGACACTTGGTTGTTGGTGGGCGATGGTACCAACTTGGATGAACAATTTGAATTATTATCATCTCTATATATATTACCTTCAACCCACCAAAGTAGTCCCATTTACTTTTTGACTTTTTCGGTATGTATTTTCACCGAAAACCTAGTACGGGTTTTTAAAATATAATTTTGAAATATCATTTTTTTACGGGATACTATGAGTGTCATAGTATCCCGTAAAAAAATGATACTTCAAAATTATATTTTAAACCCGTACTAGGTTTTGGTGAAAATGTGTGCCGGAAAAATCAAAAAAATAAATGTGACTAATTATATGGGTTGGAGGTAGTATTTTCTTTGCTCAGAAAAGCATGTAAAACCATTTAAAATATAACGAAAACGAATGACAATTTTCCTATTTATTTCTTGCGTTTTATTGTTAATAGTTTGGTAGCTCCACAACATAATTAATGAAGCTTAGGATGGTGAACCATAAATCAAAATTAAGTCATAGCTTTTGAGACATTACGGAAATTATGAATTCATTTAATGCTTATTAAAATGGTAATGTCGAAATAACTTGTGCTTTATTTTAAAAAATTAATTGATACGAGGGTTAATGTAATAAAGTTACTACATTTAATAGTGACTACGTAACTCTAATTCAGAATTAAAGGTGATATTGTGGGAATTAGAGCTTGCATTATTATTATTATTATTATTATTATTATTATTATTATTATTATGTAAATTCCCCAAATTCTAAAATATTTTAATATCCCATGATGTCAAAATTTCGTACATAATGTGATGTCAAGTTTCGACAAAACTTTCATATAATAATTACGACATTACAAGTGAGGCTGAATTGAAGACAAATTTGGATTATTAGTCACATGTGGAATAAAAAGCATGCATATATATTAAATAATAAAAAATATAATTTATGAAGTACAATATGATTGCTAGAAAGAGAAACCATAGTTTAGAGGATAAGAATGCAATGTCTCCTATTTTTTAGTTATTCGCTTATTTTTGTACGCTCTTCTCCAATCACTTTTCGTCACTCCTAATATATAGTTAAAGCTTGATACAAATTTTCAGTGTAAATATTATCAATTATTTAATCATTCTTATAAATTGATAAAATTTCCCACTCTTTTAGAAATATTTCATAAGACACTCTTTTCTTTTATTTTGCTTTAAAAAAACTTGGGAGTATTCTTAGAAGGTAAATGATAAATGCACTGAATATATAAAAATAATTACTTTATACCAGCAACTTAAAAATTATAAAAACGTGAAATATTTCCATATATTGCTTTATTTTCAAGTGGAGTATTTTTCATTATCAAGTTTTCCAACTTTTTCACCCAACTCAAGTTTGGAGAAATTTTTGTTCTCAAAAAAAAAAAAAAAAAGTTTGGAGAAATTTTGTTGCAGGAAAAAGAAAAAAAAAAATGGATGAGACGAATTTCGTTGTCAACAATGGATTAATGGCGAGCTCCTCTCTCTCTCTCTAACCCTACCAAAAAATATGAATTTTTGGGCCCTCTCTCTCTCTCTCTAGATTCCCACCTCCTCCCTTCTTCATCAATCTTTATAAAGCAGTTAGAGCTTCCCCATTTTCTCATGCACACACAACCAAAACTCCACTCAAACTCAAACTTCCTCTTTCTTTAAACAATTCCTCATTACCATTATAAATTCAATTTCTTTTCATTCCTTTCATTTCTCAAAAGAAGCGAACAATAAAGGAAGAAAAGGGTCAAGGCGCGGCAGCTTCTTTCAGCTGTTTCTTCTGTTTCTTTTCACTGTTTTCTAGCGCAGTGCCTGCCAAATATTTTTGAAATTTGAAGCCATTTTCTCTCCTCCCTCCCTCTCTCTCTTTATCTCACCACACACACACAGTGGAAGCCATGGCTTCAATCTTGAAAATGCTGGGAATCAATGCCATGGTGTTAGCTGCGTTCTTGTTGCTGGCTTGTTCTTCAGTCAGTGCCAACGTTTCTTATGATGACAAATCTTTTATTATTAATGGAAAAAGGAAAATTCTTATTTCTGGTTCAATTCACTACCCAAGAAGCACACCTGAGGTCCCAATTTTAATCTTTATTTTCATTTGGAAATATTTCCCATTTTTGGTTGATTCTCATTTTTTTTTTTTTTTTTGCTATAATAGATGTGGCCTGATCTCATACAAAAGGCTAAAGATGGAGGATTGGATGTTATTCAAACTTATGTGTTTTGGAATGGGCATGAGCCCTCCCCAGGAAAGGTAATATATTGGTCATTAATTTTGTTTTTCTTGAAAATATATAGGGAAAAGATTGAATCTTTTTCATGGGTATTTTCTGATTTATTTATTAGGTGCAGTATAATTTCGAAGGGAGGTTCGACCTTGTGAAATTCATCAAAGTGGTGCAGCAAGCAGGCCTCTACGTGCACCTCCGCATTGGCCCTTATGTTTGTGCAGAGTGGAATTTTGGGTAATTCATTTTATTAAATTAATTTTGGAGTTGGATTATTATTAAAAAATATGTAATAAAAAGTGTGTGTTGATTACTGAAATGTGTATGGCTCTGTTTCTGTGCTCTGTTGTGATGCAGGGGATTTCCTGTTTGGCTGAAATATGTGCCTGGGATTGAGTTTAGAACAGACAATGGTCCTTTCAAGGTCTGCACTCTCTTTCACACAACAAACACACACACAAATTTTATGTAAAATGAAAATGTGCATTGAATTAATGTGGAATTTAAAGCTGATGGTTTCTTGTATATACTTTTCGACTATGATATAAAAGGCGGCTATGCAAGGATTGTTCAAAGAATAGTGAGCTTGATGAAGTCTGAGAGATTGTTTGAGCCTCAAGGGGGGCCTATAATCATGTCTCAGGTAACACATATGATATATATATATATAATATTTATAAGCTGATAATTTAGTTGTAACTAATAATGAATGTGGAAATTGGCAGATAGAAAATGAATATGGACCAATAGAGTGGGAAATTGGTGCCCTGGTAAAGCTTATACAGCATGGGCAGCTAAAATGGCGGTGGCTCAAAATAACGGGCGTTCCGTGGATTATGTGCAAGCAGAAACTGCCCCTGATCCCATGGTGAGCATTTTCTGTTTTGTTTCTTTAGGCCTATGTTTAGTTTATATGTTGTCTTATTGCTTTGGCTTTTAAAAGACGGCGTACTAAATTATGAGTCGTCTTCTTCTTATCATAATAATACAAATGGACAGTTTCGTCAATTATAATAAGTGTTGTTGCTCTTGATGCTGAGATGATTTATGAGGGAGAATTACTTCTTTTAGGTGGTGCTGTGTGAGAATAAACAGAACAGTGCAGTGTGGTTTAGAAGGGTAAAGAAAATTTTTGACCCTTTGATTTGTATACTTATATCCTCATTAATTGAAGTATTGGTCATAGTCTCAGTTTAGATAATATGTGGGGTCACACTAGGTGTTGTGCTTGTCTTTTCTTTGAATTGAAATAGAGCATGTTGGTTTCTTGGAAACTATTGTGATGTTTTGCTCGAGTCTGTTAAAGACGTCAACTCATTTGCTTCGAATTTGATAATAACGTTTCGTGTTTACAGATAGATACGTGTAACGGTTCTACTGCGAAGGCTTTAAACCTAACAGGCCAAACAAGCCAAAAATGTGGACTGAAGCCTGGACTAGCTGGTATATGAATGAATTTTAGCTGTGATCCATTTTTCGCGATTTCCTGTCAAATTTTCATTGAGATCTCGTTGTTTGATTGAATCCTTATAAGTTTCTTATATAATACTATCTTTTAGGTATACGCAATTTGGTGACCGGTTCCTTACAGACCTGCTGAAGACATGGCCTATGCAGTGGCTCGATTTGTGCAGAACAACGGCTCCTATTTCAATTACTACATGGTAAGTTTGCTTCTTGTTCTCAAGATAGGGTGTTTAGTATCATGATTCGGAAGCAAGAATTTGCAGATTACAAAATAATGATGTTTTCCTGCTTATTTGCATGGTACCAGTACCATGGAGGGACCAATTTTGGAAGGAACGCTGCTGGTCTTTTCGTTGCCACCAGCTACGATTATGATGCTCCAATTGATGAATATGGTAATTCACCTCTGAACTCGTCTTAGATTCATATCAAGAATTGATCATGGATCATTTCTAGAGCCAAAGCTAAGTTTGATCGTTGTTCGTAAATAGGACTCTTGAACGAGCCGAAGTGGAGCCACTTGAGAGACTTGCACGAAGCAATAAAGCAATGTGAACCAGCTCTGTTGTCTTCTTATCCCACAGTAACATGGCCTGGGAAAAATCAAGAGGTGAATTTACACTACATCAATTGCTCTTTCGTTTTACGTTTTTATCTTCGTTCCTTTTACTTATATGACGTGGCATTGACTCTTGCTTGTGACGAACCTCAGGTCCATGTCTACAGATCCAAGACTGGGGCGTGTGCTGCGTTTCTTTCCAACTTCGACCCTACATTTTCCGCAAAACTCACCTTCCAAAACGTGCAGTATGATTTGCCCCCTTGGTCCATCAGCATTCTCCCCGACTGCAAAACTGTCGTCTACAACACTGCAAGAGTAAGAAAACATGCTATGCCGATAATGATATGCTACTTCACTAAAAAAAAAAAAAATCGAGGAGGAATTAATCATTGGTTTAAATATGCAGATTAGCTCAAAAGGCTCCACACCGAAGATGGTTGCTGTGAATGGTGGATTGAATTGGCAATCATTCAACGAAGAAAACTCCTTCAGCTGATGATAGTGGCACGCTCGTAATGCCTGGTTTGTGGGAGCAAATAAATGTTACGAGAGACTCTTCCGATTATCTATGGTATCTCACCGAGTAAGTGATCAGTTAAAGAATTTCATTTTTTTTAATGTTTGAGGCCAAGAATAGTGAAGTGATCACCATTATAATACAACTCTTGTTAATAATAATTGTTTTTACAGTGTAAATATAGCTTCAGATGAAGGATTTCTAAAGACTGGAGAGTGGCCTCTCCTCACTGTTATGTCAGCAGGCCATGCCTTGCATGTTTTCATCAATGGAAAATTTACAGGTGATTAATCACAAATTCTTTTTAAATGTAAAAATATTAATTCCTAATTAATTATGGATCTTAAATATTTCTGGCTCTACAATAGGAACTATGTATGGAGGGCTAGAGAATCCCAAACTCGCATACAGTGGCAAAGTAAATTTGAGACCTGGAGTTAACAAAATCTCTTTACTTAGCGTTTCTGTGGGCCTTCCGGTGAGTGCAACGTCCTTGTCCTATTCTTTTGAAATTTGATCTTTTGTTTTTTACAATATTTTTCTTATATTTTAAAATTCTCAGAACGTCGGTGTTCACTACGAGAGATGGAACGAAGGAGTTCTTGGTCCCGTCACTTTGAAGGGCCTAAATGAGGGTACTAGAGACTTGACAAAGCAGAGGTGGTCTTACAAGGTTGGATCATTTTTCATTCTACAACTTTAAATTTAAACTCCTAATAAGCATATGTAGCAGATTCGGATATTTTCTTCCCCCTATCGAAATCTTTATAGATTAATCTTTGTTTATTCTACACGAAATAGGCTGGTTTGAAAGGCGAAACACTCAGCCTTGCAACACTCACCGGAAGTTCTTCAGTCGAATGGCTACAAGGATCCCTCCTTGCTCAGAAGCAGCCTCTAACTTGGTATAAGGTAAATTTTTCGATTTGAACTAAGTTCAACTACATTGTAAGTTTTAGTATCATTAAGAAAAACATATAAATTTGATGTGCTTTATTAATTTTTGTAGACCACGTTCGAGGCGCCAGGTGGCAAGGATCCGTTGGGTTTGGACATGATGAGCATGAGCAAAGGCGAGGTATGGATAAACGGGCAAAGTATAGGAAGACATTGGCCTGCATATATAGCAAAAGGTAGCTGTGGAGAGTGTAATTATGCAGGCACGTTTTCAGAGAAGAAATGCCAAAGAAATTGCAATCAGCCCTCTCAGAGATGGTAAAGAGCAAAACTCAACTTGTTTGAAATTATTACATGATGGGGTATATTTTATTTTTTTTCTTACCAAAAGAATGGTGTGGATGTTTAGGTACCATGTCCCGCGTTCTTGGCTGAAACCGAGTGGGAATTTGTTGGTCGTGTTTGAAGAATGGGGCGGTGACCCGACTAAGATCTCCTTAGTCAAGAGAGTCGCATAATAGAGTATTAAAGATCAGCTGTCTAATAATACAAATATTATAGACGAAGAAGAAGAAGAAGAAGAAGAAGATCACGAGACGGTCTTCAAGTATAGAATATAATTGAATGTGGGATTGAATCTCGACCACGATGAAAGGCGAGATTGCTTCAGGGATGATGAATTGTAAAGCTGTGTCATTCTCCTGTTAGCAGATACAGATGATGCAGGTGGCATAGATACACCATACATATTTGAATGCAATGAAATATAGAATATTGTAAATATAAAACTATGAATGATGTAATGAAGTGCATTTTGGTATACAAGAATGCTACTTGAGTTCTTGACTTCTCTGAGATCAGCATTGAAACAAAGCTTATGCAAAAATTACATATATTTAGTAAATAAAAGAAACAGATATACCAAAATTTACCTTTTTCCCAGGATATTTATAAAAGCAGAAGAGCAAAGATTTCACACACACACACACACACACACACAAAAAAAAATTGCATTAGATCTTTGATAAAGATAGCACTAAAGAACTCCATGATTGCACAAAAACAAGGAATCTGTTCATACATCCAATGCATCACTTACAAAATCAAGATCCTTGTTGTTTTGAAATACATCTTTCCCTTGATGTCGCCACCTAATTACTCGGGTGAGGAGATCTCTCCTCATCTGGACCCCACCTTCATGAACTTCCATTTCAACGAACCTTTTCGCGCACTGCAGCAGGTATTTGCAGGTATTCATCTTCACTTCACACACAAAATTCAAGCCGGCCTCCTCTTCGGTGAACATAGACTGAGAAATACTCTCAGCTACATCTGTTATTTCAAAGACACTTCTACACCCTGCAATAGCCTCACCTATGGATAACTTAAGTGAATCACGTTTCAATCTTTTTCGGCCTAGTTTCGGATTTTGAATACCTGAAAATTCTTCAACAGTTCCAGTAGAGGCGTAATGCAAGAGCAATGAACATGCTTCTTTACTTAAATGACTAGGATGCAGAAGCAAGATGCCTAATGGAATCCTCCTAAACATTAAATTTTGGTGGACGCTGAATCCTTTTGTATTTGAAGTTGAAAGGCCAACTTTCTCTCTGAAAGCTTAACATGCATATCTCTGTATTCCTTGAGCCAAAGAGCAACTGCGCAACTATCTAGCTCTTGTGAAGCTAATCTCTTCTTCACATGTAATTTTGCCTTCTTAGCTTCCTTATCAGCATTTGTTGCCTGGGGACATTTATTTAGGCTGGAGAATTTCTCTGACCACAAGTCTGAGATTTTGGCTAGATAATCAACCATGAGGAGTTGAGTAGATTCACTCGTGGGGTACAGAATCCATGCGATGAAGTTTGCTGCCTCTGCTGGACAAGTTAATTCCAGATCATGTGTCGCGTATTCTGAACACAAACTACCGACAGTAATGTTCTTGCTGTTGCAGAACATCATCATAGATGCGAAAGAGAACCAACAAGGGAAGTTCATCACCATGGCCCTGTAACATGACGAAAATAGAAATTAACGTCACAGTCAGCTATGCGATATTCTTTTTGTGGGGCAAGACTGAGGACATACCACATAGACTTGTGATCTACTAAATTGATATTTTTCGTAGTTTTGCTGGAAGATTTGTGCAAATCACCTCCAGTATGAGATACTGAGCCACTTATTTTATGAACCAAAAGCTGAAAATATTCCTTGGATACTGGTCCGGCCAAAATCCTTAGAAAGTGATGTTCGTAGGGAAAATATGCACAAGAAAATGGCAGCTTTGATCCGACTTCCATGGATATACCCCACCACATTGGTCTGGATATTATATCATGCACATGTGCAACAATCTGACTCTGGAGTTCCATCAGAGAAGCCAAACCCCTGTTATTTAAATCCAAGCCTACCAATTAAGTGAGAAGAAATTAGACCAACTACAATACATTTAGATATTAGATGTGCTAAATAGTAGAGTTGCTCAGTCAGTCCCCTACTATTTTCAGATTAAGATAAGAAATTAACATCCTAGAGAGAAGTTTCTGTCAACATAGACCCATATTCACAAAACGAAGGACAATGATTTTGGCAAAGATCAATAAATATACTTACGTCGTTAAGAACCACTTGTGCAAGAGGGCCCTGGTCTCGATGAACATTGATGGTGAAATCACCAGGCAAATTATTTTGGACCTCCACTCTATCCTGTCATATAGTTCAGTTTTCAAAGAAATAAATGGACGTTTGATGAATTCTTGCAAAATTTGAGTAACGTCTTGCTTCAAAATCATAGGATCTAAATGCCATGAGAGCAACCTGCAAAAAAGTTTTCGATAGATAGAGAGATTAGAGGACGTCTATCAGGTAAACTTACTGAAATATATTAGGGCACTCTCGGTATTGTTGCAGTGCACAAAAAGTTCAATCTCGAAGCAGGCTCAATTAAGATGTCTCAGAAACTGCCAGTCACTAAAATAGGATCTAGACATTCTATTTAAAGCTATAAACTCAGTGCATAACTACATTAATTGCACTGAAACTATGTATGGTACTGTATATATATATCAAGTGCTGTTCCATTGTCAAATATTCACAACCTTGATTGAGGCCCTGGCTTAAAAACAAAGAAAGGTTTGATAAAGTTACTAACACTCCTATTGCTCGATCCAAATTGATCTAAATACTAGGATCACGACATGGTAGAAGATACTAAATGAAGACAAAAGACAACAGCGCTGATGACATAAGCATGCGGATTTCCTCAGAAATGATATTTTTCTAAACTGCCAAGTATCGTGTGACATTCACAAAAAACACTTATAGAACCCACCTTAAAGGTATATCACCATTCTTGAAAGTGAGCTGCTTCGGTATATAGAGAACTAAGTTTGCGAGAGCAGTAACTCTTGAATCACCACCGTTCATGTCCAGAATAGAATCTGAAAGTATTGCATGAGGAAAGCAGGGCGCCAAAGCTGCCACTCTGAAAATGTTGTACATAAGTGAATCACAAAGATCACCTGCAGGAGAAGAATCCGTTTTATTCCAGAATGAATAAATGCAGAACAAGGATATAAAGCGTTAGCAATATTGCCATTTCAGAGCATCTACAAAATCACAGCCTACTTCATAATCTCTATATACTTATTTTGCCACCTTCAAACACTAATTCACCAAGTTCGGGAATGTAATGCCCTTTTTGCCACCAGTCATAACCAGAACGGCTATAGAAAGCCAGGGAGTTCAGCAATCAATTCAAATCCATTAGCTAGTCAGGAAAAAAAAGAGTTGATTGGGCCTTCTAACTTCACAAAATAGGAATACTTAAAGTAATGCATAACTTGTAAATATCTCTACCTCTCCAGTATAGCATCATTTCCATAGTTACACCTTCAAATCTAATTATTTCCTTTTGGCTGCTAAGATTACACAAATCATCATTTTTTAACACCAAAACACATACTGCCATAAAGCAGATCACTAGTTCAATGTGCAACTAGTATTAACACTGAACAAAACACATAGCAATAAGTACAAGTAGTCAATGCGCAAGGACATGAAGATTTAACCTTTATGTCCATCCAATTTCGCCAAAATATGAGCACACTCTTCCATGACACTGGCGCAATCGCTGTTCATCATCAATCCGCCTACTCTTAACTCCTGCACTTCATTAATTCTCACTACCTTACACTCAATCGAAGAAGACAAAACCGTAATGAGTGATTTCAACGTGAACTCAACCGCCGAATCATGAACCTAAAAAATATCCAAAACAAAAACAAGAAGAAGATTAACAAGTGAAAGAAAATTATAGCACCAATGTCGTCGAACTTCACTTCCGGCGGAGTATAGAGCATACCTGTGGGGCAGAAAAGTGCAAGAGCGAGAGAGCGGTTTCCAGAACGCGAACCCTCGGAACATCGCTCGAATTGAGCGAACGGTTCAGATTCGAAATGGAGAAGGCCACTTCACTTCCGGCCGTCGGATCCGGTGATCGGAGATTGGACGCGAGCGCCGCAAACAGGGAGCTAATCTCTGGAGATTTTGACATTGGATTCGAAGGGAGAAATTTTTTTCCCGCCAGAAAAAAAAAAAAAAACAAAATGTTATGAGCCCTATTCCAGGTTAGAGATATGCCACTGTATATACGTATGTATTCTTAAGCATTGAAATAAAACATACTTGTGACTGCTCTCAGCAACAGCTCTCGTAGCTCAGTTGGTTAGAGCACCCGTTTAGTAAGCGGGAGGTCTTGAGTTCGACTCTCAACGAGAGCATCTCTTTTATTTATTTTTTTCATTTTTCAGATAATTGGATTTATTTATTTTTGAGGAAAAAAAAGAAAGGAAAGTAATTATATTATTAAATACAAATCTAATTAACTAACCCGCTCCAGAAGTTAGTCTCTACTAAAACAACTCACTTTTTGAATGCGACTTTAATTGATGTATCAGTATTATTTGTCACATAAACCTAATTAACCAACCCACTCCTGAAGAATAGTCTCCTAAAACACCTGTTAAAATACTCTTGTTAATGCAATTAAACTTAATTTTTGCGGCTGTTATTTAATCCCAGAAGATTAGTCGCCTAATACAGCCATATATAGATTTGTGTGACATATCTATTGGTGGAATCAAATGCGACTCACACTAACCTTATATAGATTTTATCAATTTAATTGTTGAGCTTATAATGATTGTTAATGAAACAGTTGATAAACTGAAGAAGAAAATGTGTATGTAGCTTTTAAAGCAACCACGGAAAAGCAGTCTAGTTTACGTACAAAAACTCTTTATATGAGAGAGAGAGAGAGGGAGAGGGGAGACGTCCTCTTCTCTGCAAACATAAATTGACCTCCCACCTTACTTCTCATCTCCTCCTCCAACCTTTTTCCGACCGCACCAAATTGACAGCGATTATACATTTCCCACTCCAAAACACACACACAAATTCCCCCTCCAAGAAAAAACATAGCATAAATGGCCACCAAAAAGCCGAGAATTGTGATTATCGGCGCCGGAATGGCAGGCCTCACCGCCGCCCACAAGCTCCACACCTCCGCCCAACTCTTCGACCTTCAAGTGGTGGAGGGCGGCACCAGAATCGGCGGCCGGATTAACTCGTCGGAGTTCTGCGGCGACCGCGTCGAGCTCGGGGCTACTTGGATCCACGGCATCCAAGGCAGCCCTGTCTACAGAATCGCCCAGGATAGAACCTTGCTCAGCTCCGACCACCCATGGGAGTGCATGGACGGCTTCCCGGAAGCACCGGTCACCGTGGCGGAGGGCGGCCATGAGCTCCACCCTTCCGTCGTTGATCCCATCTCTAAGCTTTTCAAGGATCTGATGGATTTTATTCAGGGGAAGGACAGTAAGCATGATTCCGATGCCCGGAATCTCAGCGTCGGGGCGTTTCTGAGGAACGGCCTCGACGCCTATTGGGGCGCTCCTACGAGAGAGGAAGGAGACTCTCCCCTCGGGATGTGGCGGCGGAAACCGCTGGAGGCGGCGGTTTTCGCGATGCATGAGAACACGCAGCGGAGCTTCACGGCGGCGGACGATCTGCGCACTCTCGATTACGACGCCGAGCGCGACTACGTAATGTTTCCCGGCGAAGAGATCACCATCGCTCGAGGCTACTCGAGCGTGATTGAGTCTCTGGCGTCGCTTCTACCCGCCGGAATCATACAATTCGGCCGGAAAGTTGAGAAAATCGAGTGGCGATTGGAAGATGATAAGGCGGTGAAGCTGCATTTCAGCGACGGATCAACTCTCTCTGCAGATCACGTGATAGTAACCGTTTCTCTCGGAGTACTCAAACACGGAATCGAGGAAGATCGAAGCATGTTCGATCCTCCGCTACCGGATTCCAAAATCCGAGCAATTTCGAAGCTCGGATTCGGAGTAGTCGACAAAGTTTTCCTTCAAAAGAGAAGCGAATTCAAATTCCCCTCTTTACAAATGGTGTTCCACGAATCCAATTCGGAGCTAAGGAACCCAAGAATCCCCAATTGGATAAGAAGAACTTCCGCTCTATATCCAATCTACCGAGATTCTCGAGTCTTCTTGTCATGGTTCACCGGAAAAGAAGCGCTCGAGGTCGAATTCATGAGTGAGGAAGAAATCATCAATGGCTTCTCCGCAACCGCCTCCGATTTGCTCTCATCAAATCTCGATTCGAAGTTCGAGAAGGCGCTGAGGACTCAATGGGGGACCGATCCCCTCTTCTTCGGCTCTTACAGCTACGTCGCCGTCGGATCCACCCCATCCGACATGGACGCGCTCTCCGAACCATTGCCGGAATCCGACGGTTCGCCGCCGCTGCAGATCCTGTTCGCCGGCGAAGCCACGCACGCTAAGCATTACTCCACCACGCACGGGGCTTACTTTAGCGGACTAAGAGAAGCTAATAGGCTACTTCAACACTATATGTTTTGTAGTAATAGAGATTAATTAGTCCATTTTTTTTTTAATTTTTTTTTTTTTACTCCGCCGTCCGAATTTCTTTCTCGAGTGGGATTGCAGATCATTACTTCTATTTCCGTTTTAGAGATCATTATTATCTAACGAAAATCATGTTTCAGTCTCATATTTTTACTACTTCCATATCAGACCGTTTTAGAGATCATTAACTTTCGTGATTAGCTCGTGTTTCAGTCTCGTGTCTTTACTACTTTCATATCAGACCGTTTTAGAGATCATTAACTCTCGTATTAGCTTGTGTTTCGATCTCTTATTTTAGATAAAGCAAGTGCATGTTGAGGAGAGATTCTTTAGAAGTGTGTAAAAACCGGACAAGATCCGGATTTCCGGCAAGTCTTTAGCAATTATGGAATGCTTTTATTTATATCTTTGAATATGTGGGTAAAAGTAAAACAAAGCCAAAATGGTCCAAAAATATTCCTACAAAAAAAAAATTGAGAGACAGTCGTACAAATTTCTTCTTTTTTCTTGGATCGGATTCCTTAAATTGACACGTAATGATGGAAGTATTATTATGAATAATAATGTAGTACTAGTATAAATTGGACATAAATGAGCTGGAAGAATCCGAGTTATTAGGCAGAAGATCTTAACAATTTGCATTGAGGGAGGGCCCCCCTAATTTTCTGCAAATAATTCAGAAAAAAAATGCCCAATCGAAATTCAATTCCAAAATGTCCTTTAACTAAAGGGACACTAAGCATAAATGCATTTGCCTGCAGTTCTTTTGTTTATATATTTGTTCTTTTTTTAATGAAGATTGATTTTTGGGTAAAATTAAACCTCGATATTGATGGGTCCTCTCCCACTTGATGAGATAGATTTCTCTAGAGACCATATCAATATTTCTGAAATATTTTGTTTGCTGGTATATGCAATGATAGAGACAAAAGAAGGGTTGCTAATTTTTTTTAATTTATTTTTAACTATTGTGACAATATGTGAAATTAATGTACATGGGACAGTTTGCAGGACCATAATATATGATAATTATATTGTTAATTGATTGATTAATCAATAATTAATCGATGATTGATATTTTTATCGTCGATTCAGAGGGAACGCATGGAAACATGACACGGGATCTGAATTTTTAAATGTTCTTGACACGTGTCAATCATTTATTGCGATTTAGATTGATTTTTGTGAGGAATGATGATGTGGTGGGGGAAACTTACTATAGTTGAGTGACATTGAATGGTCTGAATCAATAGAGTTGTTCATTCAAGATACTATTATTGTGAAATTCTTTTGCTCCAAAAAAATATATAAATAAAAATTGGAAGGCCCCGCCTTGATGAGTAGTTGATGTCCCATTTCCCATTTCTCCCTCATCTTGGTTTCAAAATCTTTTAATCACCCTTTCATGATTGGCCATAAATATATATAAAAAAAATGAAAGTGAGATAAAATCAATGTGGGTTTTTGTTTTCATCCAAAATTCCATTTTAACTCGTACATAAAAAACCCAAGAAAATGATTTATGATCATTATCCAACCCCACAATGTATGGATTAGTGACTAATAATAGCAAAAACGATGACTCTCTTTTGATTCTATCATCATTATGGACTAATTTCAGTAACCATGTGTGTTCACTTTAACTTCACCTTTCAATTCAACGAGAGCCATTGTACCGATGACACCTCAGCATCAACTGCAAAAACTTTTTAACACCTAATTTATAAATCCATATTGTAAAATACAATATATATATATATATATATATATATACACGCACATATATATATAGTGATCGTGTAGATTTTTTATGCTAGGCAAAAAGAATGAAATAACTGTGTTTTATAGTTAAAATTCATAAAAACATTCACAAGTCATGTTTTCTTCAATTTATTTGTGTTGGGGAGGGAGGATTGAACCATGAAGGGTCCACTCCAAACGTAACCGACATAAAATCGTCCTATCCACGTCGACCGTGCTAGACGGGAACATAATATAAATATTGATTTGGGTTAAAATTGTCGGTCCATGTTAGATTCATTCGTTGGACCGGTTTTGATACCATATTAGAAATTGATCATTCACCTTTTCAAACATCTTGTAAGGGAGAAGAATCATCCAATCTATATCTAGAGCCCAAGACTTTTCCCGAGACCTACATCGACTTGGAAAAAGTCATGGACTCTACATATAGATTTGATGATCATTCCCCCTTACAAAAGGGGTGAATGGTTCAATTTTAATATAATATCAGAGTCAGTCCAAGAATGACAATGGTATTGGGGACATGTTAGAGTCACTCGTTAGTCACTCATCAACTTAGGAAAATCCATGAATTCTACATATAAATTGAATGATCATTTTAAAAGGTGAATGACCCACACTTAGGAAAAGTCATGAACTCTACATATAAATTTAATGATCATTTTAAAAGGTGAATGGCCCAATTGGAATAATGCAATTTTCAAAACAATAACATTGATTTGGAAAAGTCTTGAACTCTACGTATAATTTGGATAATCATTTTAAGAGGTGAATGACTCAATTCAAATAGTCTGCTTTTTAAAACAGTGGTGTTGGGGGGCTTGTTAGAGCCACTCGTTAGTCACACATCGACTTGGGAAAAATCATGAACTCTATATATAAATTGGACGATCATTTTAAGAGGTGAATGACCCAATTCGAATAGTCCGATTTTTAAAACAGTGGCTTCAAAGTCTCCGAAGAAATTTATCTTAATTTATCTAAGCACCGATGCTATGATAAATTGCATGGAATTAACAAATTTTATTTTAATTATTAGGATTTTATGTCTTTTTTAGTTAATTATTATATTTGAAACTCTACTTTCTTAACTCGTGATTAATCATCATTATAATGCTCTCCTTCCTGCATGAAAATGAAGATAGAAATTTGAAGAAAGTGGCGCATGCCTAATTAACTCCTTCAATATTAATTGCATGCACCGAAAGCTCTAGCTTAGTTGATAAGCATCCACGTGTCTTCTTCCTAGTTGAGTTCGTACATAGATTATCCAATTCAAATCTACGTTTAAGCATACTCCATGCAAATTATTGATACTTTTTTTCCCTTTAATTTGAATAGACTAGCTATAAAAATACTTTTTATAAAGTTTAATTTCCCTTTTACATATTTTATAAGAGGCTCTTTATAGAAAGCTGATAGATAAAGATTCGTTAGAGAAAAAGTGAGGTTTTGAAAACAATTAGTATTTACAGTATTTGATTAAATTCACGGATATTTATTCTTTATTTGCATACATGCATAATACATTTATTTACAGGTTTGATTTCTTTAATTTATATGTATGCACTAAACTAATTCTTTTCGAGGAGTTAAAATTTAAATTACTTAAAAAGTTCCACGATATTAAGATAATATAAGAACTAGTATTAATATTAACCTCCTTCCGTTTTTTTGAAACGCCGTATTTTTATTTTAATCTGTATAAGTGTCTTAATTTATAATTTGAGAGTGAATTACTTTATATTTACTATTTTATCCTTGTAATTAATTATATGATCTATAAATTGGGCCGACTCTAAAAGAAATTAAAGAATAAATAAGGTTATAATTATATACTAGTATTTTTTTCAATTCTTTAGTATAATGATGATCGTGCTAGAATGAAATTTCTCATATTCATGTATATCATTTATCCAATATTTACATCTCTCAATCACATCAACTATATATAATACATTTTTTTTTGGTAAACAATTAAATACACAAATATCCAAGGAGGGGCTAATGGGCTATTTTTATTATTTATGTTTTGATGCTATTATTTCTATTTTTTAAAAAAATTTACTTTGTTATTGCTACTGGTGTGAGTTTGTTGCATGGGCCAGCCTATATATCAAATCACTTCTCAACTACCAGTAGAGAACAAAATGTCTTTAATAAATAAGAGGTGAATATATATATACAGAACAGACCCGTTTTTAATGGCTTTTATCTACAGTCACTTTCTATTTATGGAAGTGGTAATTACTGCTGTTGAACAGTTGTTTTGCCATGGTTGATTCCACGAGATTAATCGAAGCTCAAGCAATCATCATTTTAAGATATACTACCGTCATCCCATTATACTTGGTCATTTCACTTTTTTGACTTTTTCGGCACGCGTTTTTACCGAAACTTAGTACGGGTTTTAAAATATAATTTTTAAGTATTCTTTTTTTTACCGGATACTATGACACTCATAGTATCCCGTAAAAAAAGAATACTTCAAAATTATATTTTTAAACCCGTACAAGGTTTCGGTGAAAACGCGTGCCGAAAAAGTCAATAAAGTGAAGTGGCCAAATATAATGGGATGGAGGTAGTATATTTAAAAAAAAATAGATCAATCCCTATTTTTTAAATGATTAATAAAATATATAAGTATAAATTTATGTCAAGCACACACGAAAAGAAACAATAATAATACAAATATGAATTTTCTAATATTGATAAATCTTTATGGCTTTGTTTTCATGTAAAGCATAAGTCCTCTTGGATGGGAGACCCTACAACCCCCTAGTCTCGTATCTCATAATGTAAAGGTGAATATAAAATTAATATAATCAAAATCATATGATTTTGATAAATTATTATGTCAGTGATTTTCACTTTGCAGTCTCGATCAATTATTTTAATCAAAATCATATGAATTTGATCTCAAGATCAAGATTTCACTAATCTTTTGTGATTGTGATTTTTGAGCATCCGCAATTTTGAGCATTTGCAACATTTCCAAACCCTTCAAAAATTTAAAAGTCTTCTATAATGGCAAAGCGGAACAATTCAATGCTACCGCTACCGTAACTACACTTAACGTGTCCATATCTGACATGATAATCATATATTATATACATAAACAAAATTATTATAAATATATGCCCTACAGTCTTACTAAACAAAGTTAAAACCATACTAAGAAAAAATAAATAAACCCTAATTAAAAAATTTACCAACGTGCCTCTGTCTATTTAATAACCCAATTGAAAAAAAATAAACCAACTAAACTTTTATGCTAAAACAATACTAACTATTACTCTAGTTTTGGTTTTTCATCCATAATATAACTAATAAAAGTTTAATTAAAATTAAAAAAAATAATTAAATTAAATTAAATCATTATAAATTAAAATAATAAAAAAAGAATAAAATTAATACGTAGTATCAATTAAGAATTGACACAATTATATCATAGGGAGTAATTAAGAAAGAGGATCCCAAGTGGCTGGCCCTCCAATTTCAGTACGAATGCATGAAAATATGATATTGCTGTAATTGGGCTTATGCATTTGAAAAGCCCAAATCAATTTAGGTTATTCTTAGCCCTTTAGTTACAAGATCTTTACTTCTTGCTCGTGAAGGGAATCCTACTTTATTTATAACCCAAAAATCCATCATAGACTATAATTTTGATAACAAAAAGTGCATCATTTATTGATTCGTGGGTACAAGTTTTATAGTTCAGAGGTATGAATTTAATTCTTCTTACAGAATTTCCACACAAAATCAAGAAAAGCTTACTTAACAAGGCACTATTTTTATTTGGTTCTAGAAAAGTGGGTTGGCCCAAAATTTGATTTAATAAAATGTGGGACAAAATTGAAAAAGCATACAGTAAATAATTCGTATCAGAAAATGATACTACTAACTAATACTCCCTCCGGCTCAAGATTCATGAGACCTTTCTTTTTGGCATTTTCGGCACGCATTTCCACGCTTCTCGTTGATGAGTTTTAAAATGAATTTTTGAGGTATTTTTCTTTTTACGGGATACTATGACACTCGTAGTATCCCGTAAAAAGAAAAATACTTCAAAAATTTATTTTAAAACTCATCAACGAGAAGTGTGGAAATACGTGCTGAAAATGCCAAAAAGAAAGGTCTCACGAATCTTGAGCCGGAAGGAGTAAATTGATAATCCTATCTATTATTCATTTTACATTATTTATATTTGTGGGAACTACTGATTTATATACTACTCCGTATGATAAGGAGTTATCATAATCTCCAACTCGATTAAAGTCATATTTTCAGCAAACTTATTTATGCAGAACTCGATTTTTTTAATTTTATTTTTTAAATCATTGAGCTTCGAAAATTTATTCCCCGAAAAAAAAAAAAAAAAGGAAGAAGAAAGAATGAGCAGAAAATGAGCGTAATCAAACCTTTCAACTAGAAATCTTCACTACTTTCTTTACAATTTGACTGTTCAATTCAAAATGTGCAATCTACATCAAAAGCCCTAACAACAAAACCCCCAAATTCCCAATACCATACCCACCGCGCAAAAACCCAGCAATCACCGGTCAAAACCCTAGTCAACCTTCTTTTCATTTCCTAATTTTTTTTTCACTCAAATATTTCCCCGAGAAACTCCACCCCCGTCGCATCTTCACCGTCGTCGCGGCAATCGAAGCCGCCGTCCGTCAAAAACCCGCCCAAATCCACGTCCACGTCAGCCTCCCCCGCTTCCCACCCACGCTCTTCCGCGGCGCCGAGCAGCCACGCGCCGCCGGAACTCCTGGCGCCGCCGACGTCGATGCTGGCCATGAAGGAGGAGTCGGAGTCGGAGAAGGAGGAGCCGCAGGACTCCTCGTTGCCGTTTATGGTGACGTAAGCCGACGACGACTGGACTATCAGCGGCGAACAGTAGGGGTTGTCGATGAACCTCACCCTGAACGGCGGCGGAGGCGCCTCGAACAAGTCCAGAAGCTTCGAGAGCTCCGACGCCGTCTCGTCGTCCACCACGAGCCACGAGGCCACCGAGACGCCGCCGTCGTCTTCCTGAGCCGCGCATGCCGAATCTCCGTTCGCCGCCTCCTCCATCTCCACTTGTTTGATTCCCAGTCAAATTTTTAGAAAGAGAAAGCTAGAGAGAGAGAAGATTCTGAGCAGCAGCATGTAGCATAGCATAGGGCGGTGGGTGAGAGCGGAAGGTTTAAGGAGGAATGCAGCACAGCATGGAGCGATACGACGTCGTGGCGGATGCAAAAAATGAGAGAATCGTGTTGTGCGTGTTTTAGTCTGGATGAGGGAGTAGGTGGGGTCAGAGTAGGGTTATAATAGTACACGCGGCAGCTGGATTGGCGGGAAGGATTAGGACTCTTTAATTAAGGCTTAAACTGTTATTATTAGTGAAAACTAGCTCGGTTAGTGTAAACCCCCAAAATAGGAAAGGTTTGAGAGATGTACGCAATTCTTTTAACCTCGGTAAATAAATAAAAGGATAAAATTAAGTAATTACATTATCTGTATTAGTAGTGGTTTACAGCAGATACCCTTGGTGTCTTTCTTGAATTGCATAGGGGTGTTTTGGTAAATAACTGAAATTTAGGCAAGTCTATTATTATTGCCTTAATTAATTGGCAGAAAAAAGGTATTGACTATCCTTGGTCCTAGTTCCATTTGTTGGCATGGCTTATATTAATAATGCATGCCACACTACCTAAAAATATCTCAAACATAAATGTAACACATTCCCCCCATTGCATGCAAATCAACGCTTTAATTTAATGTATAATTATAATTCACCATGCATCATAATGTAATTTCAATACTACTCTAATGATCATTTGTCATAATGTATTCTCAGTACAATTATAATGCATCAATTAACCTGAACAATATACAAATATTGAAAAAAATAATTTGATTGTTTAGACATTTCACATGAATTTATGAATGTACAACATCGTCAATATCAAGATTTCTTGAGATAAATCTCAATAATTAGCTTTATGATTTCAAGATTTTCGCCCTAGAGATATATATATATATATATAACAATCTGTGATAGATTGATATGCTCAAAGTTGATAGTTTGTCAAACACTAGATTAACCCAAACATTCATTTGTTTCAACCTTTAGATATAAACTATTCTCTTTTGTACAATTTCCTTAGCGTGTGTGGTTCCATTTACAATTCTGTTTGCAATAAACAATTCGATACTTCATGCTAATTATAGAGAAGCAGCAACAAAGAAATTGAGCTAGTCTTCATGAAACTCTGCAATCTCTTTTTACTGAAGAAGGTTATATTCAATCCATAATAGAGAAACAGAACAAGCACACTTGTACTTGTACACGAAATAAAGAAAACTGTTCTCATCATGTAAGAAAATAAAAAATAAAAAAAAATCCATCTCAAATAAAAATGGTAATTCATTAGTCATAATATCTGATCAAATTCAAGGTAAAAGAAGGAAGAACTACTCACTGATCTAGACACGGGCTCGTCACTCTACCAACTCTAGTCGATCTTCACGGAAGAGTAAATCTTCCTCACAAACCAGAAGCAGGCACAGAATCCAATCGTCCCGGTTAAGATGAAAAACGCATAAGCAATGATAAACATGTACCCGAAGTAGAGAATGGCCGAGACGAACTTTGTGATCTCAAGCTTAGTGCAGAAGTAGAAGATGGCATACAGGAAAAGGTAAAGTGCAGAGGATCCGGAAGTCAAGTACGATCTCCACCACCACCTGTAATCCTCGTTGCACAGCTGGAAATAGCACAGCACGATGGTTATCTGAGCACAAGTCACCATCAGAATCAAGAACACGAGGAAGAGGAACCCGAATATGTAGTAGAACTGGTTCAGCCACACGGATGTCAAGATGAAGAAGAGCTCGACAAAAACTGCACCATATGGAAGGATCCCACCAAAAAGCATGGCAAAGAGTGGATGAATGTACCACGGCTGTGGAGGAATCGGCCTTGGGATTTTGTTTGTTTTCACCGGATCTTCGAGTGCAGGAGTTTTGAATCCAAGAAAGCTGCCTAAGAAAACCAAAGGCAGTGATATACCGAACCATAATACTACGAGAGCAAACATTGTACTAAAAGGCACTGCACCAGAAGATTTTTCGCCCCAGATCAGAGCGTTGAGCACTAAAAAGATGATGAAAAGGAACGAAGGGAACATCACGGCAGTTTTCATGGACATCTTTTTCCAGTCCGTGCCTTTGAACAATTTGTATAAGTAGCAAGAAAAATAGCCTGCAAATAATCCCATGAACACCCACAAGAAAACCATAACAGTCATCAGTCCTCCTCTGTTGGAAGGCGAGAGAAAACCAAGCAATGCGAAGATCATAGTCACAAAAGTCATTCCAAAGACTTGAATTCCTGTCCCGACGTAGACACATAATAAGGTGTAATTCGAGGGTGGTCTGAAGACGTCAGCGTGGACTAATTTCCATCCGGTTTCTTCTTGGACCTCTTCTTGATCTAGCTGATTATATTTGGCTATGTCTCGATAAAGTGTTCGGATCATGATCATGGCTACCATGCCAGAAAGAAACACAACGATCATCAAGGAATTGATAATGGAGAACCAATGGATTTGATCATCATTCATGAGGAGGAACGTGTCCCATCTGGAAGCCCATCTGATATCACTAGCCTGATAAAACGAATAAAACGGCTATTAAGAAGTTGGCATATGAGGAAAAAACATCATAAGTGCTTGAAGTATGAAAATATTTTTAGCGAACCTCGAAAGAAACATCATAACTGAACACTATCTCCTTGCCTCCATCAATTTCTTGAGGAATAACAGCTGATTGAAGTAATGCTTGGCTATTCGGCTTACATGTTGATAACTTTGTGTTGTTCTCCTTCCATTGTTTGTAACGGTGATTGATACTGTTTTTAGAAGTCAAGTTAAACATGACAAGAAAGAAAGAATTCTTTCAAAATTAATATAGAACTACAAAAACCAGAAGCTGCTTAGTAGTTATATCACAAGATCTAGACCCCAACTTCAAAACTAGCATCTCTCTTAAAACAAAAGTTTCTAATAGGTGTTGATCTTTGATAGTTGATGTAACCTATAATAAGACGATAAAGCAAAACACGCGCACAGTTCAAAAGAGAACCACAACGAAGGTAACTCCAGAAGAAAGAACACACCTCAGAGGAGTGACCTCAAAACCGACGACTCGAGAAGTTTCAGCATCAGGATCAGGGTGATACTTAACTTTGAAGTTGAGATGGTTGTTGATAAAATACCTCTTCTCATTGCTCTGAACAAGAATATAACAACCAAGAGTCAAACCATAAAAGTTCGACAATCTTTACACAAGGGAACATTATAAAAACAGTTAAATCTTACTCCAGCAAATTTCCCAATGAATCCAACTCTAAAACCTCGCTCATAAATCTTCCGGCTATCTCCACCCTTAACTTGCCAAGTAAATGCTACAGGAAGATTGTCGAGAATCCTATACACAAACACCAAAAGACTTCTTGAAACATCCCACTGCACTATAACCTCCATTGCTAAATTTTCTTTGATAAAAAAAATGGTGACATAATCTCAACTATCTTACCTAAAAGTGAACTAAATAATCCCTAAACTTTCAAGAACTTACATATTGACTCGATAATCGTCCTTAATCTTCTTCTTGAAGGCCTTTGCTTCGGCCTCAGAGAGTTTCACTCGGCAGGCTACTTTACACGATTGTGGCTCTCTCATCATAAACTGAGTAGATACATATGGATGAAATTATACATCAGCAAAAAGCATGAGCTAAAAACAGAATAGTTCACCATTAATCATAGGTTAACATACTTACACTATACACAGAATTCTCAATGCGGTCACCACGAAGAACTTCTCCCAAATTCTCAGCTCTATTTTTGATCTGAGGAGGCCTACAATAACTTAAGGAGTAGTAGTCATATGGGAGCTGTGTCCTTGTTGAAGAAAGTTTGTTCACTTTCACCTCAAGAGTTTCTCCCTGCATAGATTTATCATATCCAAATACTTCAGAAAAAATAATCACAAAATCTACCATTGCCAACAATCTGCATTTTTCTTGAAGGTTGATGCTATATTGTTCATCTTCTATTCACTTTAATCTTCCCCTAAATTTTCTTACTAAAATCTACTATCTAAACCATACTAAAATCTACTTCTCAAAATTGACACAACCAAATTCTTCAAAATTGCACTCAAGCCCTTCATCCATTGTTTATTAACATTCACCTCTCATTCATTTCCAGAACATCAACTTTCTTGTCAAGACTTTGATCATACACAAGAAACACTCAAATTTCAAGAAACGGATAAAATCACATTTCTACCCTACATTTAAAAATTAACGATACATAGAAGAGGGAGAAGGGACTGATAACCTTCAGAAAATCTTGCGGCGCGACGCCGGGAAGGTAAAATCCGGCGGCCGGCGACGCTCCGATCAGCAGCAGAACCACCGCCCACAAACAGCCGGCCATCTTCCACCCGATTTCTCCCATTAATTAATTATTCTTGACGCAGAAAAAGAAGAGAAAATGCGAATGAGGGAGATTTTGAGCAAAGGAAATGGGTATGAAGAGAGGGAAAGGAAGTAGTAGTAAAGCATACCATGCGTGGGAAATTTGTTGTTGCAGGCTGCTTACTGTAAAAGTGGAGTAGAAAGAGAAAGGTATAGTGATTGTAGTAAAAATGCATTAAAGCAAATGCTGCCATTTCTACGACGTAAAGGAATAGCTCTGAGAGTTGACTTCGTGGAGTAAACGGCGTTTTCTCTTCTCTTCAATGTGAGGGAATTTGGGGAATCGCATTTCCATGGTGGAATTGAACCTTCTTCTTCACTTCATTTTAGTCTTTTATTGTTTTAATTAATACTACTATGTATTTAATTTAATTTTAGTTTATTCTACCTTAATAAATACAAATTCTTTGAATCTTTCAAAAGTTAATAAAGATACATCAACTTTGATATTTGATTAATTTTTTTCCAAATTAATATGGCACATATATCGTTTACAAAAAGTGGTATTCATGTAAACTATCCAAATTTTCATAAGCAAAAATGAAAAATACTCAATTTCATAATTCTATATGCAAAATACCCACTTTTATGGAAACTTCCCAAAATGCTCCTAAATAAGATCAATACTTTTTGGGGAAGTATTTTCCATTCTTCAATTGCATATTTCCCTTCGTTATCACGAATGAAATTTCAACTATTAATTATGTATTTATCTCATAATTGACATTTGTTTTAGTATTTTTATTGTTTTGATTTTCCAGCTGTTGGAATAAGTTTTCCGCACATTAACAATTATTTTCCCGTCGTACACTTCAATTTTTCAATCGTTAGTTTTATTTTTTATTGTTAATTTTCAATTTGCTGGTATAAAATTTTCGATCATTGACATTTATTTTCTTGTTATACGCCTCAAATTTCCAATGGTTATTTGCATTTTTTTTTTCGTTGTAGGCCATTTTTATTCAAAAAGATATTGATTTTTGTCTTCATTCAAGAATAAAATAAGTACGTAGTACTTCACTATAAAAGTGGATAATTTGCTATGAGAATTGTGAAAGTGGGTATTTTACCATTTGTGTTATAAAAAATGGGTAGTTTGTCATAAACCTCTTTACAAAAGTATAATAAAACGATATCGGTCAACTGAATCAATGTTTAAATCAATTCATAATATTGCTTTAAGATACTTTTGTAAACGATGCCATTTAATTTAAAAATGTGAAATTGTGCATTAGAATAAATTTTGGATTTTCTTTATGGCAACAATAAATTATAAACATATTGGTAGTTGGTCCATGCTTGTTTGTAAAATGAAATTTTACCAAATGTAAAGGGAATGTAGTGTCTCGGCCAAATATATATATATATATTGTAACGCCCCAATTTCTTAAATAAAATAATTGGTACGAAAAATAAAACTTCAGTTATTAATTATTAAAAATAGACGAAATAATTCTTAAAGAAAAAATTGAAATAAAATACTTGCAAGCGGAAGTCTTTAACTATAACATTATTCAGGAATTAATCTAGCTTATTAATAACTAATCCGACTCTAAGAAATAAAAAACGCATAGGTAAGGTAAGATTTCGTGCGAGAGAATTGCGGCATTACATCATCTAACACGATTATTTTATGCAAGAAGAATTAAAGAAGAATATTTAGACTTGTGGATGGTAACCTAATCACTTACATACACGAGAAAGCAGCTAGAAATAGAACACAAAACTCTTGCGAATAAGAAACGTTTGTATTGATTTCAATTGATGTGGAATTTACTTTAATTAAACATTAAACATACAAATTATGTTACTACTAGTATTTGCTCCCGTGCACGATAAGAAACATTGCAAAATTTATAACAATAATGATATTTGGCCATAATGACATTTTTCTTAATATATTTAATTTAAAAAATAATAAAGTAAAAGCTATAATTAATATTTAAATGTTTATAAGAGATTATTTTTAATTATTTTTAAATTTGAATAAAAAAATATTTCTCCCCAATAATTACAAATTTTTTTCTTAAATAAAAAAGCAACAAATTCTTAAATTAGTCATGTTCATAAAAAAAAAATAAAGGTTTAATTTGTTAAAAAATACACAAATTATACCACTTTTTGAATTTTCTCTTAAAATCTAAATTTTTTCGTCATAAATACATAAACTATCACATATTATATTAATGTAATTATATAATATTTGAATAAAGTCTTGGAATTTCTTTTAGATTCTCACTTGTATTAGAAACAAATATTCTCAAGCAAGAATGAAGCAGAGTTTTGTTATGATCAAATGTGATGGTGTTTTCCGATCCAAAAAAAAAAATGTGATGGTGTTTTCCGATCCAAAAAAAAAAATGTGATGGTGTTTACAGAAACTTGGTGTGAAAAGAAGGGTATCACTTTGAAAGAGTAGATGCTCATCACCATCATTCACCACACCGCTCATCGCCCGAGTATGGTCCTGAAAAATAAATAGTTTTAGGGTGAGTACTATGAACTCAGTGGGTAGCATTTATCCATATTATAAGAATTACTACAAAAGAATATATTTAAACATGTTCTCCTTCTTATTCACATTTTTACGTCCGTAGACGTCCGAAGATGAAACTTCTTTATTTTACGTCCGAAAGACGAAACTTCCTTTATTTTACGTCCGAAGATGAAACTTCCTTTATTTCTACGCACCTCGCCTAGATTTAAAAAGTATGATCTTTAATTATTAACTAAAAAAAATATGCATATATGCTTGAAAGTTTTATTTCTATGTATTTTCGTAAATGGAATCGAGAAATTTAATGCATCAAAATTTTCTAATCAATGCATGCTATTTAAGAAATGCACGAGAAATGGAGAATCTGTACAATCCAATAATAATAACAAAATCATGCAAATTCAACACAGAAACACAATTACTCCTACTTGTGTTATTTTATTTATCTGTAAATGAATGCTACAAAATGGACGTTAAGTTTTAGCACAGAATCCAATACTTGAGTCAACTATTGAATATTATATAAAATAAACAAAAATTGCAGTGTTAGTGCATAGAGTATTATTATGTGCACAAATCAATCACATTATTGCTTGCATTGATTATTTATAAATTCATTCATTAATTTTCATTGATCTCTATTAATTGAGATTGGAAGTTGAAGTACCTATTCTAACTCTGATGATGTCATAGATAGGCAAAACTAAAACCAAGTGGGAAACAAGATTAAATTACTTCTAAATAAATTAATTGGTAACAACAATTTTTACAGTATTTAATTTAATCGACCTCTAACACTGTAGTCCATTTATACTTGAGCTACACACTGGACCCACAGTAAGGCCCAATTCGCGGACTTGGATCCAATTTGTAATAATATATAAATAGGTGAAAGATTAAATAAAAAATAAATTATCCTTCTCTCTTCGGCTATAACTACCTATATCTATATCAGCATCGATTTGCCGGCGGTGATTTAATTTCTAATATCAACATGTCGATCCTCACAAAAACATCCACAAATTTTGGTAAAATGACTAAATTTAATTCATTAAAATAAATGTATGTGATAGGATATGACCCAGCTACTAGGCCCAAGCTCCGGCCCAACATAATTGGACATCGGCAAATAAGCTCGGCCTAGATGAGCTCGGCCCACTGAAAGGCCCAGAAGACACTACGGCCCAGTCCAGCAGCGCAGCCCAAAGAGCATAGAAGCTCGGCCGACCTACGATCTTCAACCCACGATCTCCAGCCCACGACTGCTGATGTGGCACCCCACGACCTCGGCTATAACCGCCACGACCTCGGTTGTAACTGTTGTTGTACACCTATAAATAGTGATGCTAGGATAGATTGAAGGGGACAGATTCTGTAAACTCAAGAGCAATATTATACATTCCTTTACCCGTGGACGTAGATCAAACGAAAAGATTGAACCACGTAAAACTCTTGTGTTCTTGTTCTTGCAAATCTCACTATCGTATAAACACTCAAAAACTCATGATCGATCACTGGCGCCGCCTGTGGGAAACAAATTCTTGTGAAACCGATCAAAGTTTTTGAGTAAAACGATGGTGAAACAAACTCGCTCCACCGCCACCGCTGCTGCCGCCAAGGCAAAATAGCACCAAACCGATCAGGCCACCAATCCACCTCACAATGAGGAGGCCGACGTGAGTCAAGCTCGGCACACCGCTTCCCAAGTCCGTCTTGAAGAGCACCCCACAATCCACCGAACTCCTGAAGGCCATCTGGAGGACATCTCATTAGACCAGTCTGGCGATTCAACTGGTAGCGGTGGCCAAGGCTAAAGCGGTCGTCGACGTGGAAGCGCCGCACTTCAACCCGAGCTTGGAGATGCATTGAAGGCGTACTTGGACCTCCATGAACAAGACTTTCGCAAGTTCGTGGACCAACATCGGCAACAAAGTCAACACGGAGAGGACGAAGCCGAACCATCACATCGGCGGTCCCCTAGTCTCCAGATCGTTGGGGATAGGATAGCCGAACTTCCCCGAAGGCGACAAAATAATAATCGCTGTGGGAACAACCGCGCTTCACTGCAGCGCGGATCAACGTCACCTCGTCAAAACGCCATTCCACCTCGGCGTGACGAAGGAAACGATTATCAAGGGAGATTCACCGTTTACGATCGAATCTCGACTCCCTTCACTAATAGGATACTCTATACTCCCCTCCCGTCGATGTATAGAGTACCTCCTATCCCACCTTACAACGGGTCGCAAGACCCCAACAACTTCCTATCCCGGTTCCAGTATAACATGATGAACCAGGGACTTACCGAAGATATTTACATGTGTAAAGTCTTCCCTGAACTACTAGTGGACAACACTAGAAGTTGGTTCGATTGCTTGCCTAATGGCAGCATAGGGTCGTATGCCGACCTACTCGACGCCTTTGAGCGTCGCTTCTTTCAAAAGGCTGAGGCTAAAATCAGCCCAGCCCAGCTCCTAACTTTAAGGCAGGGGCGAGGAGAAACGATCAGTGACTTTCTGGCCCGTTTTTACAATGAAAGCCTTAAAGTCGACCGTCTCTCCGACGACGTGTTTATCTCGGCATTTCAAAATTTAGTCCGGAACTCTCTTCAGAGAGCTCGTAAAGGCATGCCCAACGACCTCCAGGCAATTATGGAGGATTGCCGATACATTCGCGGAGGCGGATGAGGCCGATCGAAAAAAGCGGGCTGCAGATCAACCTGAAAACAACGAGAAGAAAAAGGAGCTCAACAAGCACGGGCAAGGTCGACGAAGTGCCCTTGAAAGGTTACAGCGAGGACCCCTCAAGTCCCGCTTAGGACCTCGGCCCAACCAAGGCCGAAGTCAGTACACACCATTGACAAAGTCTCAGGCCGAAATATACGAGCTTCATGCGAACTTGTTCGAGAAGCCGCCACCTCTGTTCCGAGGAGGATCGAAACACCGATCCAAAGAAAAATACTGTAAGTTTCACAATGACTACGGTCATGAAACTGAGGATTGCAGGGATCTTGCCTCGGACATTGAGCACATGGTACGCGACGGTACCCTTAAACTGTACCAAAGTCGCAACCAACAAGAGGCCCGACCTCAAGGGAAGGGCAAGAGAAAGATAGAGGAGGCAACAACTGCACCCCCCATCACGACAAGAGACCGAAGCGCGATGATAAGGATGAGGATGAAGACCAGCCTCAATACGATGCGGTAATCACTGCCATCACCAGACTGCCTGAAGGCTCAACGAGGTCATCATTGAAAGCCGAGGCCCGGAGTCAACAGCGAGAAGAACCTGCCCAGAAAAGGTTCAAGAAGGATGAGGTCGTCACCTTTTCCGGCGATGACCCAGTCTCCAATGCTGTACCTCATCAAGATGCCACAATAATCGAGGCCGTGGTGGCCAACAAATTAGTCCACCGCGTATTTATTGATAGCGGAGCCTCCGTGAGTGTACTCTTTAAAGACTGCTTCGATAAGCTCAATATCGAAGAAGCACGTCTAAGGCCGGCACCCATGCCGCTAAAGAACTTTACACAACAAGAGACGATAACGGAAGGCATAATTTCACTGCCCGTGACAGTTGGAAAGAGCCTGTTGTCCACTACGAAGATAATCCACTTCTTCATCGTAAAAGCCAGCTCCCCCTATAACATCATCTTAGGAAGGGATTGACTAATAGCGACGAAGGCGATCTGCTCGGCCTACCACTTGACGATCAAAATTCCGTCTAAAAATGGAGTGATCACGCTTCGGGGAAACCAGCAGCAGGCTAAGGAGTGCATGCAGGTCGCACTCCGAGGTGCTAGTAATCAACACCCCCAAGCATAGCAACTACAGAACCCCGAAGAGGTAGAGCCGACATCGTCTCCACCTGTCGAGTCGGTCGAAGACGTTGCATTGTATGAAGATGACCTTGCCAAGGTCGTCAAAGTAGGGTTATTCGGTGAAAACGAGCTCCGAAGTCAACTTATCTGGCTACTTCGGGAGTATAGAGATGTCTTCGCTTGGTCACCGCTAGACATGACCGGGGTGGCACCAAGTGTCATCACTCATCACCTCAACATCGATCCTGAGGTGAAACCAGTTCGGCAGAAGCAGCGAGTCTTCGCAGCCGAAAGAAATCAAGTGATCCATGACGAGGTTCGGCAACTGCAAAAGGCCGATATTTTATTCGAAGTGAAATATCCGACCTGGCTGGCCAACCCCGTGATGGTGAAAAAACAAGGAGGCGGGTGACGGATGTGTATTGATTATACTGACCTCAATAAGTACTGCCTGAAAGACTGCTACCCCCCTCCCTAACATCGACAAGAAGGTCGAAGCTCTTGTTGGCCACAAGATGTTCAGCTTCTTGGACCTATACAAGGGATACCACCAAGTCCTCATGAACGCCGAGGACGCGCCAAAGACCGCCTTCGTCACAGACTTCGGCGTCTACACATACAAAAAGATGTCATTCGGACTGAAAAATGCTGGAGTTACATACCAAAGGATGGTCGACAAGATTTTTGAAGCCCACATCGGTAGTATTGTCGAAGTGTATGTAGACGATATAGTCATAAAAAGCAAGGAAATCGCCACTTGTGTAAACGACCTTAAAGTTGTTTGTAGTCTACTTCGTGAAGTGAATCTAAAATTAAACCCAGAAAAGTGTACTTTTATGGTCCGATCTGGAAAATTTCTATGGTGTTAGGTCTCACGCGAAGGTTTAAAGGCTAATCCATCAAAAGTCCGAGCCATCCAAGAAATGCAAGTGCCGAAGTCAATCAATGACGTGCACAAGCTGACGGGCAGCATAGCTGCACTAAGTCGCTTCCTATCTAAGGCCGCCGAAAAACAACTCTTGTTCTTCAAGATATTAAAGAAGGCGCCAAGCTTCGAATGGAACGAACAACACAAAAAGGCTTTTGACGACCTAAAGAGGTACCTCGCAAACCTCCCCACTTTGTCTGTACCAAAAGAGGGCGAGGTCCTCTCCTTATACCTCGCTGCTTCGGACGAGGCAATCAGTGCAGTCCTGGTGTGAGAAGAAAAACGTCATCAACTACCCATCTATTTCATAAGCCAAGCCTTAAAAGGACCGGAGACAAGGTATCAACCTTTGGAAAAGGTAGCACTTGCATTAGTGAATGCCGCGAGAAGACTTCGACCGTACTTCCACGCACATCTAATACAAGTGCTAACCGACCTCCCACTTCGGCAAGTGCTTACAAAATCGGAAGCATCCGGGCGAATCGCTAAATGGGCTGTAGAACTCGGCGAGCACGCGATTTCCTTTGTACCTCGCCAAGCCATTAAAGGGCAAGCCTTGGCTGATTTCCTAGTAGAAGCCAAGTTTACGGACGTACAGCAGTCCGCCACACCTACTGAGGATAAATCAAAGGCCGAGGCACCGAAAGTCACCACCACAAGACTGTTGGAAGATCTATGTGGATGGGGCATCAGGCAATAAAGGAAACGGAGCCGGAGTCTTACTCATCAGTCCGGAAGGAAAGGAGACCACCTATGCACTCCGGTTCAACTTCCCAACCACAAATAACGAAGTGGAGTACGAAGCTATAATCGCTGGACTTCGTCTAGCCCAAGCTCTCCAAGTACAAGCCATACAGGTTCACAGTGATTCTCAAGTCGTAGTGAGCCATATGCTAGGCAAGTACGAGGCCAAGGGTGAACGAATGAAAAAATACCTCCAAGCGGCCAAATTCCTACTATAAAGCTTCTCATACTTCGAGTTGGTGCGAATACCAAGGGGAGATAATGGTTGAGCTGACGCACTAAGTAAACTCGCGTCGTCGTCAACGACCTCCCCGGTAGAAGAAATACAACTCCGAAGTATTGATGAAGCCGAAGTCAATGTAGTAACTGAAGATGGACCGAACTGGATGACTCCGCTTCGCAGCTACCTAGGGAGTGGCGAACTCCCATCCGATAAGGTCGAGGCCAGGAAGCTCCTGGCTAAATCTACCAATTACGTCCTAGAGCAGGATGTGTTGTATAGGAAATCATACCTCCAACCTCTCCTAAGATGTGTGGGGCCGAATCAAGCGAACTACACACTGCGCGAAGTCCATGAAGGCTCCTGTGGCAGTCACATCGGAGCCCGTGCCATGTCCAAAAAGATCATGAGGTGGGGGTACTATTGGCCCACCATGTTCCAAGACACTATCGACCTCGTCAAGTAGTGTCCGAAGTGTCAAATCCATGCAACGGTTCCAAGGTTGCCACAAACCGAATTGGCTAGCATGCAGAGCCCTTGACCGTTCATGCAGTGGGGAATAGACATTGTCAGCCCGTTCAAAAAAGCTCCCGGCCAACTACAGTTCCTCATTATAGCCATCGACTACTTTACAAAATGGGTTGAAGCCGAACCACTGGCACGGATCACAAGTAAAAACGTCCTAAACTTTGTTTGGAAGAACATCGTTTGTCGCTTCGGCATACCTCACGTCCTTGTCTCAGATAACGGATCCCAGTTCACAGATAGGACGTTCAGAGAATGGTGTGACGAACTCCACATCCAACAAAAGTTCACCTCGGTAGCCCATCCTCAAGCGAATGGTCAAACCGAGGTTACGAACCGAACGATAGTCAAAGGGTTAAAAACCCGACTCGATAAGGCTAAAGGAGATTGGGCTGCCAACTTACCCCAAGTCCTATGGTCGTATCGAACCACCCCCTGGACATCACACGGTGAAACACCATACAACTTGGTGTATGGAACCGAAGCTGTGATCCCGGTATAAATCGGTTTGCCGAGCCCCTGAACACTTAACTTCACAGCCCAAGATAACGAAGAGAGACTTCGAACTAACTTGGATTTGTTAGAAGAAAAACAGGAACAAGTCTACATATAAGAAGCTCGATACCAATAATAAGTAGCTCGGTATTATAATAATCGGGTGAAGCATCAGCAGCTCCAAGTAGGTGACTTCGTACTTCAGAATAACGAGGTCAGTAAGGCTGAGAAGCTCGGCAAATTAGAAGCCACATGGGAAGGACCATACCGAGTTCAAGAAGTCCTCGGAAAAGGGTCGTACAAGCTCGCCCACTTATCTGGTGAGCCCATACCCCGTACATGGCACATTAATCACTTAAAGAGATACTTTGTATAAATGGAGAATAATGTTTAAGTTCATTTAGGTTGTAGGAGTCGGGTTGTTTTGTTTAAATTTGTCTTATTTTTAACTTCATTTAATTAAATTTTATTTTTTCATTTACTTGCTTATATCTTTTGCATACATTTTACACGTCTCTCTCTCGTTTATACTGAGTATCTCGATTTTAAATCCTGACGAGGATAACATAAATAAACTTCACTTCGGAGTAACACCTAAACGCGCGTAAGGGGACCACCCCTATGGATAAATTCGACAAATAAGGAACCTGAAAGCCTAAACTTCGTCTTCAGACGAAGTGGCTATCTGAAAGCCTAAACTTCGTCACCCGACGAAGTGGCTACATGAAAGGCTTAACTTCGTTCTCAAACGAAGTGGCTACCTAAGCCCAAACTTTGTCTTCGGACAAAGTGGCTAACTGAAAAGCCTTAAATTCGTCTTCAGACGAAGTGGCTATGGAAAGCCTTAACTTCGTCTTCAGACGAAGTAGCTATCTAAAGCCTTAACTTTGTCTTCAGACGAAGTGGTTTTTAAAGCCTAAACTTCGTCCACAGACAAAGTCGCTAACTGGAAAGCCTTAACTTCGTCTTTAGATGAAGTGGCTATCTAAAGCCTAAACTTCGTCTACAGACGAAGTGGCTAACTGAAGCCTTAACTTCGTCAGACGAAGTGGCTACAAGAAAGCTGCCTTGTTTATATAAGGGAATCTACCTTAGTAAAAGACGAAGATCAAAAACTTAAATAAAATGCAATAATTTCCGTTTTATTCAAATGGAAAGAAATGTACAATTATTACATTAAGAAGACGAGGAACCCGGAGGTTTTGGCTGGCTAAAGCTGAGCCAATCTCTAGCAAAATCCCTGCCAGAGTTACAGTTCAGAATATCGTCTATGCTAAGCCTACCTCTACCTCATCCCGGAGCTGAACTTCGACCTCTATCTCGACCACTTTGGCTAGCTTGACCCCGACCTCATCCAGGTGCCAACTGCCGCTCTTGACGGTAAATTTCTCGAGAATAGCGTGTGACAATCTTCGGATCTAGATCAACAGACCTCGAAGATTCATCTTCCAAGAAATCTATAGAAATACTGTCAAGCAACCTCGGATCTGTAGCACGGGTCACCGAAGTCGAAGGTTCAGCTTCTGACAAAATACGTCGCTTCAACTTCGGGAAGCGATCAAGGACCGTTTTGTAGATGCTTGCCACATGAATGAGTTCTTCAAATTCATCCCGAACCTGTAAGGAATCCTTCCCATATTGGTCCCTATAGCTTCGGCACTGAGCCTGATGTTCCTTCACTCTACTATAGGTCTCAGATATGGTGGATCCCCCAGATCGGTGAATTATAGCCTCATACTCCTTGTGCTCCACGACAATCTCCTTGCATACTTTGATGTCGTCCAAAGCTTCCTGGTATTTGTCATCAAGCTCCAAATACTTCGCATGTATTTCATCGAGCTTCTCCTGAGCAATTCAAAGCTTTACTCCAGCCTCGACCTCGACGTTCTCAGCTTGCTTCTTCCAGTTTGAAGCATTCAGTTCGGCTATTTCTACAGCTCGGCGAAGCTCGGATATTTTTTTAATAAAGTGGGACCCATCGTAAAAATCAGGAGCAAACTACAGAATAAATACAAGCAAGGTTTAACAAAAAGCCTTTTTATTTATAGCCGAACACGGCAAATGAGACGTCACCCTAATGGTGACGAAGTACAAGGCTACACAAAAAAAAAAAAACGGAAAGAGGGAAAGAAGCCAAAAAATCGTGAAAAGTGTCAATTGACTCCATCACGATTTTCTACTTCTAGGCCGACCTCTGGTTTGACATCAGGCTCATCGGGGTCGGCGCATGCGGGCTCCTCGGTGGTCTGTGTAGCTTGCCTCTTCAGTAGGTCAGCAATGACCGTCTCCAGGAGTTCGTACCTGTCAACAGGACATCGCCGAATAGCCCCTTCGTTGAGCGGGCTCCTCTGCGCGGCGAGCTGCTCGACCACCGGAATGGAGGAAGCGTGCTCCAGAAGCACCCCGGCAAAGTCCTGCAGTGTCTCCTCTTCCATCGTAATAGCATACCCGTACTTGGTTTTGTCCAAGTCCGGGATGTCGGCGGCGATATCGTCGAGCACTGCTGAGACGATCGGGGTGCTCAAGGCACTCGCCAGCTGAATGGCCATCCGGGAGACGTGCTTCGATCGGAAGACTCGTTCCACCACAGCACGGAAACATATCCCCTTGTCCAGCCACCACCCCGGCGACTTGGGCCTTCAGCCGACCCACTTCTGCCTCCAGCTCAGCATTCTTCTTCTTCGCCTCTTCGGCGGCAGCCGAAGCTGCCGCCTCCCTCTCCGCCGCTGCCTGCGCCGCGGCCTCGGCGATAGAGATCTTCGCCATTAGCCGATCCTCCACCGCCGTGACCTCGGCATTCTTTCTCTGGAACTTGGAAACTCCACTCTGGATGAAGTTCGCCAAGCCCTGCAGCCCGTCCAAAGCCACTTCGGTTTCCTACAAAAAAAGCAAGGAGAAAAAATTTATATTTCGGTTTAATCACCACAAAACTTAACTCCTGTTTCACACATACCTCGGGAAATGACATCTCCTGTGCGTGCCCTTGGCCCAAGGTAGGGCCACTCTCGACAATTGTTACTTCGTCATCCGACAGAAGTACCATCCGCTGAGGTCGCCGGCCCACCAACTCTAATGGAGGGGAACTGATGAAGGGAGCCTCCGGCTGCGAGCTCACCGACGCCGATCTCCTCAGGTCGAGTGTCCTCTCCGATGACGCAGCCGAGGTTCCCTCGTCCACCATGGAGGAAGAGGGCTTTTGCCTCTTCCTCTTGTTCTTATTTTGCAAAGCGGCCTGGAAAGATTGGGCATCCACTACAAAAAAAAATAGATAAATGTATATATCAGTAAAAGCGAAAAAGACTACGGAACACAACTCAGTGAAGCAGAGCCTCACCCAAGTCCGCATTGGACACGGAGTTATATGGGCTTAGCCCATAATTTGCGAGCTCGGCCTCAGCATAATTCCTTTCAATGAGGCCGAGGTTCACCAAGCTCGTCTCAAGCTCACCGGTTGGTTTCCCAGTGTCTCGAGGTGCGAACTTATCCTTGATCTAAGGATACAACGGCACACCTTCACACCGGCAAAAGAAAAATTTCTTCTGCCAGTTCAGCACCTTGGTAGGCGTCCCCAACTTGAACTTATTAATCGGGGAAAGGTAAACCCACCCCGTCAGACCCAGCTTAGGCCTAAAAAACCTAAGGAACGAATCTACTGAAGGCGTCCCACCACGGCAGGCGACCTCGACACAATAGCCGACGACCTGCTTAATGGAAGGCGGTGCCAACTGACCTATCGCCAGTTGGAGTTCTTCTAAGAGCTCGACGAAAAAAGGATTTAAAGGAAATCGCATCCCAAAACAAAGATAATCTTCGTAAACGGTAAAAAAACCGACCGGAGGAGAACTACCCCTATCCTCCTCACGTGGCAAAAGCAATTCTACCGAATCAGGAAACAGGAAACTGCGATCCAAACTCTGCATATGTGACAGAGACATCGTGGAGGCACACGCCAAAGGGGCGTTAGAACCAACCAACGGCGGGAAATCGATTTCCCGAATCATCGGCGACACGAGAGAGCGAGTATATACATTTAACCAAACCCTCGCCGGAAATACCCTAGACGGCGAGGGCAAAATCTGTACGCTAGCCCTACCAGTATCTACTTGGGGAGAAGAAGAAGAATCCATTATAAGGAGAGTACTTACTTGTCAATGCTTTTTCCGACTACAAATCAACGGGAATTGAACTTGACGGCGGCGGCGATTGCATAATTTCGGTCTAGGGTTTTACTCTCGCTTAAAATTGGAAATGGATTGAAGAGGAAAAATATTTTCTAGCGTACATTGGAAGCTTTTATAAGCAAGACACGTCTTTTCAAATCCAGCCTCTTCACCTACTCCAATAAAAAAGCGACGCGTGTCCTACTTACCCTGACACCAACAATCACGTCCTTCACATCACGAGTATTCGAGCTCGCCTCGTATTTACGAGGCGGTATGCATTTCGACTTCGTTAAAATTTCAATTTCGACGGGGCAATGCAATTTAAGCTCGACCTCATATTTACGAGGCGGTATGCATTTCAACTTCGTCGAAATTTTAATTTCAACGGGGTAATGCAATTCAAGCTTGACCTCATATTTACGAGGCGGTATGCATTTCGACTTCGTCGAAATTTCTATTTCGACGGGGTAATGCAATTCAAGCTCGACCTCGTATTTACGAGGCGGTATGCATTTCGACTTCGTCGAACTTTCCATTTCAATAGGGTAATGCAATTCAAGCTCGACCTCGTATTTACGAGGCGGTATGCATTTCGACGGGGTAATGCAATTCAAGCAAGACCTCATCCAACAACGAGGTATGCCATTACCCTACGTCCCCGTAATCACTCCTGTCCTCGCTTCTATACTTTTGGGGGGGGATGTGATAGGATATGGCCCAACTACTAGGCCCAAGCTCCGGCCCAACATAATTGGACCTCGGCAAATAAGCTCGGCCTAGATAAGCTCGGCCCACTGAAAGGCCCAGAAGACACTACGGCCCAGTCCAGCAGCGCAGCCCAAAGAGCATAGAAGCTCGGCCGACCCACGATCTTCAACCCACGATCTCCAGCCCACGACTGCTGATGTGGCACCCCACGACCTCGGCTATAACCGCCACGACCTCGGTTGTAACTGCTGTTGTACACCTATAAATAGTGATGCTAGGATAGATTGAAGGGAACAGATTCTGTAAACTCAAGAGCAATATTATACATTCCTTTACTCGTGGACGTAGATCAAACGAAAAGATCGAACCAAGTAAAACTCTTGTGTTCTTATTCTTGCAAATCTCACTATCGTATAAACGCTCAAAAACCCACAATCGATCAGTATGGATCATGGTTAAAAAGCATTGAATATATGTCAGTTCTACTCTTCAAAATAATGTTATGAATATTAATGCTAAATTACATCATTAGAAGCATGAATTAATTATCAATCTTGTATGTATATGTATCAGAACATGAAGACGACAATCCCCATTTTTAATACTGCATTTTCATGTTATTCTTTCTTACGTGTGTTTCTGGTTAATCTGCAGTGTGTTCTTATACGATGGAGTAGTACAATTTGTTGGTGAATAATATAGTATTAGGTGTTATGCGGAAGTAAAATGAGTTTTAATATAAACATTAGTGTCTAAAGTTTGACGAAGTTTTGACGTTGCTTTGAAGTATATGCGTAGAGCTGACTTTGATCACTGGGGAGAAGGCTCACTCCCAAAATCTGCCGGACTTTCTCTCGAGCTCCCTCTGATTTTTTTTATTTTTTATTTTTTGGTTTAAAATTGAATTTTAATGTTTTTTTTTTTTCGATTTCTATTTAGTACTCCCTCCGTCTCAGTAATAAAGACGCATTTCTTTTCGAGACAAGATTGAGACGTGAGTATTTAGTGTAAAGCGTATTGTATTTAAAAAAATAATATGGTTTATATATTTAAGTACTCCCTCCGTCCCCTCTCATCTAATGAGTGAGGACTTTAGGGGACGGGGGGAGTATATTTTAATATGACAGTATCATAGATGCATAAAAATATATCATAGGTAAAATAGCCGAAAATGAAGAAAAAAGGGAGAGGAAAAGGGCCGAAAAAGAAATTGAAGACGAAAGTGTAGGCCAACCAATTTAATAGTCCACTTTGTGGCCCATGAAGGAAGGCCCATTTCGAGCATGATTTTGAAGATTTTCGCTGCTTGCGACGGGATTTTTTTCTTTTTCTTTTCGTATAAGTAGTAGAACTTATTTATATTTTGAGGGGACGAAAACAGACGAGACACACATTATTCCTCTTATTTTTCAGCACAAACTTTAGCTTTAGGTTTTCTTATCATGAAATAAATATAAAAATTATAAAAAAAAATTCTGAATCACGTATCTTATTGTTGATGTAAATCTTCATATTTTAGATAAATCTAAAGTTCGAAAAGTAATATTTAGATTTAACTTTGTTTATTTGTTTTAGTTCAAAGGAAAAAAAAACAATACATCAATGGTAAAATGAAAAACCGATTTTATTATTATTATTTTTTTATTTGAGGAAAACAATTGAACCACTAAATCTAATTTGTAACACATCATAGCGGTGATATCTACAAATGTCACTGATACATCTATAATTATAGAATTAATATTTATCTATTAGTATTTAGATATGTTTAGTTATTTAGTTTGATTCTATAGGATATTTACCTTGTTTAGGATTCTACTTTTTGTAGGGTTTATTCTCTATAAATTGATAGGACTTGTGTATTTTATGATTATGAAGAAATAAGAAAAACGAGTTCTTACTCAAAAGAGTCGGCGTTCGCTTGAAGTGGTGCAATCTTATCAATACGAGCAATTCTGTTTGTATCAATTCTAATCAATACGAACAATTCTGTTATTGGTGGTGCAATCTTATCAATACGAGCAATTTTGTTTGTATCAATTCTAATCAATACGAACAATTCTGTTATTGGTGCTCTCGTTGAGAGATTTCGGAGCGTGATCTTTCTTTAGAGGTATCAATTCTATCTTTTCATTTTTTGTTTTATCAAAAAAAAAAAGAAAAAAAAAGAAAGAAAGAGAGACGGAGAGAGAGATTGAATCATTGAAGCATGGGGTCAATTGTTTGAAGTTGGTATAATTGTGGTTTGCGGTGTGTGGAGTTGACGAGGAGCATGAGAATCTTGTAAGAAGTAAAAAATAAAAAATAAAAAATAAGAAGAAGAAGAAGAAGAAGATTGGATTCGTTTAGTTTGGTGTGAGGGATAAAGTTGTGGATGTGGTGGTGATTACTATTGTTTATACCGTGAAAAAAAAATAGAATTGCTTTATTTATATTCTGTTATTTTTTTGGAGTCGTTTTTCGGATTTGTGGTGTTTGAAGGAAAAAAAAAAGTGGTGAATAATAGAGAGATTTGTTTCGGTGGGTGTGTGAGAAATCATTGTTAAAGTATTCTACTTATCAATTGTCATGGAAGGCGAGGAGAAATGTATTATGATCAAAAAGCTGGAGGAACAGTTTTATAGGCAAACCATCTTACAAAATGAATTCAATATGAATTTGTGGAGTTCCATAGAGGAATTAAAGGATATGTTGAGGAAGGTTACCATGAAATTGATGGATAGCGGCGATGGGCAATACTCCACTATTAACGAAAATATTGTTGCTAAAGCTTCATCTAATTTTAGGCAACCAACTCGGACGGACACGCTTGTAGCACCAATACCGAGTGATCATGTAAAAGATGTGGATTTGCCGTAGTTCGATAGAACTGATTCAGAGGGATGGGTAGATCGTGCTCAAAATTATCTCGATTTTCATGAGACACTTGATGACCAACGAGTCAGGATTCCAATTGAAGACACTCTCGAGGAGCATTTATCATTGGAGAAACTTTTAATCTCAAGCTCCCTACTAGAAAAGCACGCGATAAGAGATGGCTCGCATGGAGATGGGTTGTCTTCCTAAATTGAAATTTTATTTGAAGAATCTAACCTTTCTTTGTCTATGTCTGAGTTGCAGACTGGATTGGTGGTAAAGGAGTTGCCTCAGCACGAGTATCGCCTTGGAACGGGTTTCAACTACATTTCTCTTACTGAGTATTATGGATAAACCAGTGGATGGAAAGGCCTTGTTTGAGCTATTCACAATTTATGGAGGAATGCAATTTATAGAGAACATGTCCAAAATCGTAGTTTGAGGAGACGCCTATAGGAGGACTCGAGATTGCCCCAAGGGTTCAAGAAATGTTTGCTTTAAAGTTTTGCGCCTTCAAGGAAATTTTTTGGGAGTCCATTCTCGAATTTTATAAGCTCCACCTTGAAGGCAAGGTGGTTTTATACGGGGTTGGAATGATACATCTATAATTATAGAATTAATATTTATTTATTAGTATTTAGATATGTTTAGTTATTTAGTTTGATTCTATAGATATTTACCTTGTTTAGGATTCTATTTCTTTGCAGGTTTATTCTCTATAAATTGATAGGACTTATGTATTTTATGATTATGAAGAAATAAGGAAATGAGTTTTTACTCAAAGAAGTCGGCGTTCGCTCAAAGTAGCGTAATCTTATAGATATGAGCAATTCCGCTCATATCAATTGGTGCTCTCGTTGAGAGATTTCGGAGCACGATCTTTCTTTAGAGGTATCAAATCTATCTTTTCATTTTTTATTTTATCAAAAAAAAAAAAGAAAAAAAAGAAAGAGAGAGACGGAGAGAGATTGAATCATTGAAGCGTGGGTCAATTTTTTGAAGTTGGTATAATTGTGGTTTGCGGTGTGTGGAGTTGACGAGGAGCAGGGGAATCTTGTAAGAAGTAAAAAAAAAAAAAAAGTGAAGAAGAAGAAGAAGATTGGATCTGTTGGCAATTTTAATTTTAATTTGGTGGTTTTGGATTGATGCTGTTAAGTGTGAGGCTAAAGTTGTGGATATGTGGTGGTGATTACTGTTGTCTATACCGTGGAAAAAAATAGAATTGATTTTGTAATATCCCGAATTTTCTTATTAAAATTTAGTTTTTCTTATTATTATTATTATTAGGAATTTAAATAAAGAAATATACGTATGTAACTATCATATCTGGGTAGCTATTATGCTTAATCTAATAGTAATATATTAGATATATTGGTTAGATAATCTATAAATAAAGTATAATTAATATCTTATAGTATTAGTACATCTATACCATTTACGTAAAATGCATGTATTATGTTAAGAATGTATATATATATTTACGTGTATAAAATAGGACTTCCATATGTATTGGATATATATTAGCTTCCACCCTTCCACCTCTTCCTTTCTTCTTTATATACGTGGCATGCCATTAGTTAGTATAGGTTCATGAATAAGTCTACCTAGGGGTGAATGACTATCATAAGCTAGAAATGATTAAGCAAACCTAGCTAGGCTACGGTTTTTGTCCTATAAATAGAAGAATTCTACCTTTTGTTTTAAAACCCGAAGCCAGACTCCTTCTCCTTTCATTTCTTATTGTCCATACTCTCATATAAAATAAATGACGTCCAAGCTTTATAATTCTCAAAAGTTAGTGAAGCATGATCTTGTATCATTCCCCGTTTATAGTAGTAGATAATATCTTATCGAGTTCAGGTGAGGCTTTATTCTTCCAAAGTATTATTTGAGTTAGTAAGTTCTGATAAAATGAGATTATTCATGAAAATATTTTAATGTGTTATTACATATTTAAGGCTCTTATAATGTATGCGATCGGGTCTTTTGGTTGGTCTAACACACTAACCGGGAGGCTGTGCGCACAGTTAGAAATCGTTGGGTTGATCACCAATTGATTCTAACTTCGAGGGGAGAATCTCTGGATGAAATATTTCATTGCCTCCAAATCATGGCTCCATTTGAAAAGGGAAAAGAGATCCGACGGTGGTAATGTCCCGGGATCAATATAAGAGTAACATGGTAATACACATGCGCGCGCAATCATGAAAAATGAGATTTTGTGTGCATGGAAGTAAATGATTTCAAAACCCTTCTATGTATATTTTATTATCATGGATATTCTTTTTATGAAAAATGTTTTTGGCACAAGCCCACTGAGTACATTAGTACTCAGCCTGCAATTCCTTTCCAAATGTTTTGCAGAGTAAGGAGCTGGTGGAACAGGCAGAGATTGGGATATATATACTACGGGTACTCAGACAAGTTGGTCAGCATGGGTTGTTCGGCTTAGCCAACCCCATAGTTTGAGCTGTATGTCCCGATCCCGTATTTAAATATTTAATTATTTTATGTCTATGGGTATTCAGACATAGGCGGCCGGTACGGGAAGTATGGTTTATCTACCCTGTAGTTCGTGCTGTACGTCCCGATCCCATATTTAATTTCTTAAAATTAAGGTTATATTATCACAAGCCATGAGCCCCTTTCTATCCCCGCTTCTTAATTTCAATCCCTTGCCACGTCCCGGCATACGTGCCTTCCCTCGGGAACTGGGGCGTGACAGATTTATTTCTATTCTGTTATTTTTTGGAGTTGGTGTTCGGATTTTAATAAAATTAAATTAAGGGTCCAATTATTATAATTTGAACAAGGGCTCAATCAGGGGGCGGAGCCAGACTTCCAACACAGGGGGGTCATAGTGCCGGTAAAGACTCGGCCGGTGGAGTAGCAGTGACGGAGCGGAATGACAAGGCAATTGAACTAGGATGAGATTGGGAGGGGCGACTTAATTGGGTTCCAATTTATCATAATTTTATAGATACATAACAAGATTTTAATATAAATAACATATATAGATGTCGTTTTCAACGCAATCATAATAATGTTAAAATTACATCATGATGTTAAATAAGTTTAAAATGACATTCACGAATGAGCTAAAAATTAATAAGTTTAAATTCGATTTTTATAAAAGTAAATAAAAGAATTCGTGAAGAGGGGGAGATGAATAAATACAAGATGTTTAAGGTAAAAATTAAAAAATGTTTAATTCTAAGATGAATAAATAGAAGGAGAAAATAAAAAAAATAAAAAATAATAATGGATAAAGAAAGATGAATAGTTGAATACATACATAGAAGAAGAGAGAGAGATGAATTACAAGATGTTTAAGGTAAAAATTAAAAAGATGTTTAATTCTAAGAGGAATAAATAGAATTGAAGATTTTTTTTTAAAAAAAATGGATAAAGAAAGATGAATAGTTGAATATATACATTGAAGAAGGATAAATAAAAAAAGTACGTGTGGATCATAGAAATCGAACACGCGTATTTGTATGTCATAGGCAGTATTTCAATCCACTCTACCAATCTATACGATAGTTAACGTGTCTATGCATTTAAATATATAATATTTATAAATTATTGTATAAGATTCATGTATATATAGCTAATTTTTTCAGGAACCACAGGGGGTTCTTGTGCACCCACTGCCACCACTATGGCTCCGCCCCCGGGCTCAATATTACATTATGAAGAAATTGACAAGAAAGAGTGGGGGGGGGGTTGCAAGAGATTTACCAGTATATATATATATTTGAACCAAAAAAAAAACAAAAGTGTGAACATGAAGACCTCGGCTGGACTGACACTAGTGTGAACTTGAACATAAACACCTAACATAATTAAATATTTATTTAAAAGTGGTTCACATGAAACGACCTTGTCTTTGTCGTTTCTCCATTTATCATTTTACTTTTGATGAAACATAAGGTACGTTGGTTGTCTTTCATGGATGATTTTGATCGGGTCCACAATGATAAATAATTAATCATAAAAATATAAATAAAACATATAGAAAGACCAAGACGAAGAAGAAGACCAAGACGAAGAAGATTCCTACCATGGACAATACTCGTTTCGTTCCATTTAATGAGGCATGCATTATAATTCATCCCGCTCGATCAAGATCCAAAATGAAATCAATTAGTTGGTGGCCCGTTACACTTTAGACAATTTGGCCTCAACAATTCTTAAACGAGGCACAATACTTATACTAAACACATGCTTCTAGCTAATTATGCCGAAAAGAAGTGTATCATTTTTCAATGGGACGAAGAGAGTACAATATCAAAAGCAAAGTTATACTATAATTCAAATACTGCACCTTCATTACACAAAAGGAAAAATCATATTCTTCCCATCCTACTAAAAGTGGCCCACATACTATATCAGTGTGTCCCATTAGAAGCAGTCATTCCGAAGGGTCTCACTAATTTTATCAAGTCAATTTATATTAATCTAATCTACTAAAAAAAAAAAAACTATATACCCATGCGCATTTAAATTATCAAAAGTGTTTGATTGTTCTAGGACTTTAACAATTTTTATATTATATTAAAAGTCTCGATAGGATCTTTTGATTTAAAATCTATCATCAAATTTATGAATTTATTATGCCCAATTCTGAAAAAAAAAAAAAAAAAAACCAAATGTTTGCTATGAATTAAAATATTAAATACTACTACGCTATGAATTAAATCAAGTTTTTCTTAATAAGCTATGAACCGATTTTAGTCTTTTTTTAGTCGAGAGAAGGTAACAATGAAAATGAAGACATGTGAATCACGAGGGGGACCCACTTTCTCAACATATATATATATAGAGATAAAATGTCCTTGTGGAGAGGGGCCGTGCCATTACTGCGTTTATATTATCTGAAGAAAAAGGATATAAAAGGTCACCCCCACCATTACCATTTCTTTTTAAATAAAAATAATAATGAAACTGTGGCATATAAATTGATTCTTATATCGGAGTACATAATTACCTTATTGTTGATGGGATGGGTACATTATATATACTGTATAAATTATTAAAAACTATGGGAAGGGAACGTGACTGAATTCTGCGACACACAATGCAATTAATAGGGCATCAATTGCTTGAACGTGGTCTCTTCGAGGGTTGGTGTGAATTAGTTGCACTTAATTTTCCACACTAGTCAACCTATCAAAGAACAAAATAGTAAAATACACATACCCCGTTTAAGAATAAGTTATAGTAATACTCTTGTCTCTCTCCTTAATACACAGTCCTATTTTTATTTTTTTCTTTAGACACAAGAATTAAAAAAATATATATATAAAATGCGAAAGAATAACTTCCAATTATGTAAAACGAGACATTTTTCGAATGAGACGGGGAGTATTATTTTTGCAAAAGGGAAGTAATGCAGAAAATACATTGTAGCCCAAAACCTAGACAAGTACTCACTCTGTTTCCAAGGAGATTTTGCATTGTACTAGTATTTCCCATTAATTATCAATATGTATTTAAGATAATGTATTTGAATAGTGAAAGCAGCACATTGTTTCTATACAATATACTACTACCACATTTGTACGTAGTGCTACCTCCATCCCACCTAATTGTCCCATTTTACTTTTTGACTTTTTTCGGCACGTATTTCTATCGAAACCTAATATGAGTTTTAAAATATAATTTTGAAATATTATTTCTTTTACGGGAAAAATGTGGTATTAAGTTTCGGTGAAAATACGTGCCGAAAAAAATCAAAAGTAAAATGGAATAATTAGGTGGGATAGAGGTAGTAGTATATATATCTACACACATGAAGTCTGAAAAAGCCTGTTCACTTTAGTAATAAAGTTGTCACTAAAATTATGGATAATAATAAAAAAATCATAACATCGAAAAAAGAAAAGAAAATAGATCAAGTTGCGGTGGGGAACAGTCTTTGTTTGATTTAACAGGCATATATGTAAATAGTTTAAATTAGTTGGGAAAAGGTTTCATCCACGTTGCATAATGTAAAAAAATATTTTAAAATTATATTTTAAAACTCGTACTAGATTTCGGTAAAAATACGTATCGTAAAAGTCAAAAAAGTAAATGAGACTAATAGTGAATATGGAGGTAGTATTCAAATCATTTTGTCATTTTCCTATGATTTTGATTTTATTTATCACAATATTTTGGATTATGCGAAAGTGAAATGATGAATCGATGGAAAGAAGAAACTTTGGTCTAAATTTGTGTACCCTTTTCATTTGGACTTGCGAGAATATGTGGTGTTCATTTTTCTTTTTCTTTTTTTTGGAAAAAATTAAGTTTTACGTGACATAAAGTTTGACAGTGGCCATACGTGATGAAATTTTTACTACCTCCAACCAATATAACCAACCAATATAAGTAGTCTCATTTATTTTTTTGACTTTTTCGGTATGTGTTTTCACTGAAACCTAGTACAGATTTTGAAATATAATTTTGAAGTATTTTTTCTTTTACGGGATACTATATCCCGTAAAAAAAGTATCCCGTAAAAGAAGAAATACTTTAAAATTATATTTTAAAACTCGTACTAGGTTTTGGTGGAAATGCGTGCCAGAAAAGTCAAAAAAGTGAATAAGACTACTTTGATAGGTTGAAAGTAGTATATATTAGTATAATATAAAAATTAAAAGATATTCACATAGTTCGATATGACATTACCTTTTCTTTTTTTCCTTTTGGGAATATAATCGATTCAGGGTACAAAACTACAAATCGAGATCTTAAAAAAATACTACCTCCATCCTATTTATTAGGCCCCTTTCAATTTATTGACTTTTCCGGCACGTATTTTCACCGAAATCTAGTACGAGTTTTAAAATATAATTTTGAAGTATCGTTTTTTTTACGGGATACTATAACACTTATAGTATCACGTAAAAAAACGATACTTTAAAATTATATTTTAAAACTCGTATTAGGTTTCGGTGAAAATACGTGCCGGAAAAGTCAATAAAGTGAAATGGGCCTAATAAATGGGATGAAGGTAGTATACTACTATAAAGAAATGAAGCAAAATAAAATTAAATAAATCAATTTGATAGCGTGGACTGTGAAGTCAATTTTTAAAATTTTAATTATCTTAATATCGCACTATATATACACATACACACACCACTCTAACCAACACACACTCTCACTCTACGACTCTCTCTTCTTCCTTCGAGAAAAACAAAAAGAAAAAAGAAGAAGAACGGATTTCGCATAACTCCGAGGAACGACGTCGCAGCGGCAGCCATGAACGGAGTCGAGGTCCTCACGAGCTGGTTCACGCCGACCGTCCTATTCTGCGTTCTCAACGTGATGATCGGCACCATTTTCATCACATCAAGCCTCAAACCGCCGCCACCTAAGCAGGACGAGCCGCCGCCGCCGCTCGTCCGAGTTCCGTCGTTTTTCGAGCGGGTCAAGTCGTTCAATCTGTCCAGTTACCAGTCACCGCCGCCCGATCCGGTCCCCCACGTCGTCGCAGCTGAAGAAACGGCGGCGCGTGAGGAACACGAGCCTCATCACGTGACCGAAGAGCCCCATCACGTGACCAGAAGCACGTCCGAATCGGCGGCGAAGGCGGAGCGGCTGGCGAGGGTTCTGCAGAAGTCGGCCAGCGAGAAGATGCCGACGGAGGAGGCGGCGGCGGAGGATCGGCGGAGGCCGGCGACGACGAGGGAGAGGGCGGCGGGGGAGGACGAGGCGGTGGATGAGAAAGCGGATGATTTCATCAACAGATTTAGGCAGCAGCTGAAATTGCAGAGACTCGATTCCATTTTGAGGTACAAGGAAATGCTCAACCGAGGGGCCGGGAGGTGAATTTACAATTATGCCCTTCCATTGTAGGAAAACTCGCCTGGTATCTTCTTTCTATAACGTATATGTAAGTTTGTAACGATGTAAAATGAAATCAACAATAGCAGAGGGATTAATAGGTCATTTTCCATCGATGTTTTCAATCAAATGAAACTCCGTCGTTTGTTAGGAAGAAATTTAACACATTTCTTCTTGGGATAATTTCTTTTTCTTTTTTTTCTTTTCTTTTTTACGTTAAATGTGTAATAGTGAAATGGCGTTGATTGAGTTATTTGAAAGGGCAAAATCCCGTTCGCCATGAATAGTTATAGTTATATCATGGAGTTAATTCTATAAAATAATAAGAGTAAGGCTGCGTTTGGTAATCATCTCAAGATGAAGAATGATGATTCATCTCAAGATGACTCATATGAATAGTGTCAAGATGAATCATTCATCTCACCATTTGGTAGCAAAAAATTCAGACCCGGATGATATCATATTGTGTTTGGTACAAATTGCAAAACTCTAGATTAAAATTTAAATTGACTATTTTACCCTTATTAAATACCCCTACCGATTTCACTTTTTATCATTGAGATTAAATAGTACCCTTTATTATTTATTATTTATTACTCTGTATTATTATTATTATTATTATTATTATTATTATTATTATTATTATTATTATTATTATTATTATTATTATTATTATTATTATATTGTTGAGTTATTATTTTTATTATTCTTGTTATTATTATAATTATTACTATTATTGTTATTATTTATTATTATTATTAATATATTTATTATTATTATTATTATTATTATTATTATTATTGTTATATTGTTAAGTTATTATTTTTATTATTCTTGTTATTATTATAATTATTACTATTATTGTTATTATTATTTATTATTATTATTATTATATTTATTATTATTATTATTCTTGTTATTATTATAATTATTACTATTATTATTATTAAATTATTATTATTATTTATTATTATTATTACTATTATTATATTGTTACTATTACTATTACTATTATTATTATTATTATTATTATTATTTTATTAAATTATTAATATTTATTATTATTATTATTATTATTATTATTATTACTACTATTATTGATATTATTTATTTATTATTATGATTATTTTATTACATTAATATTATTATTTTATTACATTATTATTATTATTGATTTATTATTATTATTATTACTATTATTGTTATTATTTATTTATTTATTATTATTATTATTTATTACATTATTATTATTATTATTTTATTATATTATTATTATTATTATTATTATTATTATTATTATTTGAAATCGTATAAATACATAAGGGTAAAATGGTAAGAGAGAGAAAATATTGTGTTTACTGTTTGAATGAGTTCACCTCATCCGACCAAAAACGTGAGATGACTAAACAAGGCGGAACAGTGAAATATCAACGGGCCTTGTATTCATCTCGGGCCCTCCAGTTTATTTTAGTTGGTTACCAAACAGTGAGATGAACCAAGATGATCTCTCTCATCTTGGTTCATCTTGGTTCATCTTCTTTACCAAACACACCCTAAGTGATTTTGAGATTATTGAATATACAAATAAATGGGTCGTTGACTCCCAGGCCTGTTTGGTAGACAACCCTAGTAATGCCTATATTAATAACATCAAGTTAAATAATAGAAAATAACTTGGATAACTAATACTCCGTATATGCAAATGTTTGGTAATATATGCAAATGTTTGGTAGCCTTATTGAAAAGTATGTACTATTAAAATTGGTGTTTGGTAGCATATATTAAACTCTATACTAAAATATATAATTACTAAAACAACCTTATATTTTTTGGTCAAATTACAAATAACCTAATAAACTATTTGTGCCCCCAAAATTACCAGATTATGTGGTACAAAACACGACTAACAGCAAGGACAAAATATTACTAGAATTTGTACAAACTCATCAGCAACTCTGTAGCAAATCCAATCACTATATATTGGATTTTGATGAAAGAAACAGAAATAATTAAACGCAAATCCAAATCTACACAATAATTGAAACTTTCAATCAAATTGTTCAACCAAAATAATTGAACGCATATCCATATCCAAAATAGTCATCAACATTTGCCGGGAGTGCAGCGCAGGCGAGATGAAGTGATGGTCGTGCCTTTTCAACCGGAGAAAGAGGCATCGAGATGATGAGAAGGTGTTGGTGGCAAGCAATGGAGTGATGAAATTGGCGGTGCTGATTTGTCGATGGCGCTAGTGGTGGCGGTGCTTTGCCGGATTTTCGAGAGGGAGAAAGTTTGAAATCAGTACTCTTAATTTACCTTTCTGAAATTTGAGCTTATGGCGGCGGCGGCGGTGACGTTACGGCGGCGAATGGCCTTTCTGAAATTTGCGCCGACGATAAATGAGGGAAAAGGACAAGGGGGTTGCCTCTGCGCTGTTGGTGGCAGACCGAGAAAATGGCAAGGCAAGTTGGTGACAGAACTGGCTGCGCCGGATTCATGGAGGCGGTGATGTTGATGGCTGCCGGAAGAGATTGAGGGAGAAGAAGAAGTTCGGGGAGGAAAGGGAAGGACTAAGGAGTCTACCGAGAGGGAAAGAGAGAAGCGGGATGAGATTTTGGGGATAAAAGAGGAATCTCAATTTTACTGTACAACCAATGCTAGTTATATTAGGGGTAGTGACATATAAATAACAGAGCCTCAACAGTGGTATTACAGCGGGCCTAACTTTAACATCGGGCCTGCTACTTAATTAATATAGCCCACCAAACAATACATAAACCCATATTATTATGCAATATGGGTTTTACACATACTACCAAACAGGACCTTGATGTTTTAGATAGAGCAATTGTTTGCATTAAAATGTGCAAGCTAAATAAAGGCCAACGTTACACTTAAATTGTGTACATGAGATAATGGATGATGTCAGGGTCTAATATTTACAAATTCTATCACGTAACAAGTATTTTATTTTATGTGTTAATACCCCAAAACAATCATTTTAATAAATGAAATGATTAAAATAGCCACTAATAAGTAAAATGTATTATTATAGCCTTTTTTTGCATTTGTTACCAAATATATCCTTTCATTTATTTATTCCCTAAATAATAAAATAGAAGAAATCATCGGGCATGAGTGTTTGTATAAGCGCAGGTTACGGGAGTGATTGATTATATGAGCAAGTTACCCAACTCTAGGATTCTACTTAGGATTCTAGAATGGTGATTCTAGGAATCTACTCCGAATAAGATTCTATTTACTAGAAGTGTATTTAAGGAGTGGTGGATTCTATATAGTCGACAAAACCCTAAGGCCATATTCAACTTCGAACTTAAGATTGCTGCTATTGCTGGCGCTGCATAGGAGTTACGAAGTAATATGAGCATCCAAACAACTGCGTGGAGACTTCTTTGGAGCAGATTGCCAACTAAAGAAAACCTTAGGCGTCGAAAAGTGATCTTATTAGAGGATGAGACAAATTGCGAGGCGTGCGATGGAATGGTAGAATCTGAAAATCACTTCTTTTTTACTTGCAATTTGGCGGTGTATGTGTGGAAAGAAATTTATAGATGGTGTAATGTTTCAACTGCTTGTCATTTTCGGGCAAAGGAACATATCCTTCAGAATTTGGGCTTGATTAAAGGATTAGCTGGTACGAAATTTGCAAATAGTCTCTGGATTTGTGTGGTTTGGGTGTTGTGGAAGTGGAGGAATAAGGTGATTTTTGAGAAAGTAAGTTGGGACCGGAAGAAAATTGTTGTCGAAATTAAAATAGACTGTAGAGTTGGTATGTTTCGAACAATGGATACCCAAACAGGAACTCCTTTAGAATTTGGCTTGAGGACCTTTGGCTATTCTTCCAAGAGATGTCCTAAGCTTGTATCTTTTTTCCATCAGTAATTGGGTACTTCGCGTACCCGTTTCTCCTCTTTGTCTTAATAAAATCTTCTTTTCCGATAGAATAAAATAAAATATTGAACTATATAAAAATAATGTAATAGCAAGTCAAACAAGAACACATAAATATTGTCCATATCTGATCAAACTCCAAAACAATGGAGAATAGAAAAAAAAAATCTAACATATTTCAAAATATTTGATTGCTAAAGATTCTTTGATAGCATATGTATTTTAATATTTGATTGCTAAAGATTAAAAGACAAATTACATATATTATATTTTAAATATTTTTTTAGATAATAGTATAACATATTGAAAATTAGTTGAAAAATTAAAGATTTATTAAGATTGTATTTAAATTTGAAATATTCTCAAAGTATAAAATAAAATTATAATATACTCCGCAATTAATAGTATTAGAAAAATATAATTTTTGGTATATACCGAAAATCGGTACGTACCGAACATTATGTATCTTGGTATAATCGGTATGTACCCAAGTTTCGGTATACCGAATGTTCGATACATACCGAATGTTCGGTATATACCAATTTTTTTAAGTATACCGAATCTTCGGTATTGACCGATATACCACAATATCGAAAAATTCATACTACCGTACCGAAAAATTTTGTATACCATTAATTACGGTATTTTTTATTTTTTTCGGTACGGTATGTCCGATACACATTTGTTTCGATAAATTTGTCCGCCCTTATTAAAATGTGCAAGCTAAATAAAGGCCAACGTTATACTTAAATTGTGTACATAGATAATGGATGATGTCAGGGTCTAATATTTACAAATTCTATTACGTGATGAGTATTTTATTTTATTATAGACTTTAATTAAATATAGGCTTATAGAAGAAACTTATATATATATATATATATTGCTAAGAATATGAAGCCCGGTCTCTGTAATTGGGCCTTTGACATTGCATATTTTTCATACAAAGATGAATAATTTTTTTTGAGCCATATTAATAAATTTCATAAATAGGATAGTTCAATTTTATTTTTATAATATCTAAACAGCCCAATGTGTAAACCCATAATAGGAAATTTATATTAGAGCCCAACTTGTATTTCATGAATGTGGCCTCATAAGATTTACAAGTATGCGTACTGATTCTTTAATATTCATTATAAATAATTCCATTTTTAAAAAAAACATGGCTTGATTTTTTGAAAAAAGTTAAGTATAGTAAAATTTTTAAATATATGTACATTATATATAAGTTCAATTATAAGTTTAGATCAAAGCTAAGTTTTGATTTAATAGGCTTATTTATGAACTTTATGTTACAAATTTCTTTCTTTTCCTTACAGCCGATTTCCGATTCAAGCTTAATAATTAAATATATTTATTAAATATATATATATATATATATATATATAGACTTCTTGTGTGCGTAAATTATTTTCTCACTATAGATGAAGAAAAGGAGTCGATAAATGAAGCACAACCACGTATGTCGGCCATTTTTTTCACTGCCAATGAACAATGAATGGGTAAATATGTTGACTTTGACTGACACCAGTGTGAACATGAATTAATTAGTCGCCCTATGATTTATCATCACTAGCAATCTAAATATCGATAAGTCCACATTAATTATTACTTGTATAATTATTCATACGTACTCATGAAGTAATATATATTTATTCATCTAATCACATAAAATTTTCTTTGACGATATAATGACATACAATATGTGGTTGCCTCATTATTTGAAATATTCATATAATATTCTTACTTACTAGTATGATTTCTAAAGATACTTTATTTTTTTTGTCTATATATTGGTGTTTTATTTTATATTTATTATAGATATATATTTTTTTTTATATTATCTAAAATCCCTTAAAAGTGGATTAAATATAATCCTGTCACGGCTGACCCAACAATTCGTACGTGTGATTACCATTGGCATATATTCCAAAAAAATATTGAAAAAAAACGTAATATTCAAGACATTCTTGGTTGCCTTGATAGGATATTGTGCAGAAACGACATTTTTAAATATAGCAAGTGGTATATATATGATAGTGGGTCGTTGTAAATTTGTTATCATAGAAATAGCAAATTATCTCAATTAGTGGCTACCATTATTCTAGTCACGTAATAAACAAATATTCTTTTTATTGGATAACTTTTGTATGCATATTCATGTCCGTTGCAATCAATTTAGGGACACACTTGGGCCAGCCCGACCGTACGGTGAGTGACTTCAAAAGATGACACTTTTATTCGTGTAGATTATCACTTTTCTGCATAAAGATTAACACTATAAAAATTGGCACTTTTATTCGTTAAATAATTAGGTTAAAGATTGTCACTTTTATTCGTGTAGATTAACACTTTTCTACATAAAGATTGACACTTTGGCCCGACCACACTATGAGACCGGTCTCACCCAAGTTTTTGCTATCAATTTATTCTTGTATTCAATTTGGGATGAAAATTTATTTGGAACTAAATATTAGTTTGACAACATTGGCGGAGCCAGAAATTTCGATCGAGGGGTGCTAAATTAAGATTTTTATATAAATCTAAAACTAAATCATTTCAAAAAATATTTTTTTTAGTGCTAAAATATTGCATATTTTTTGCCACTGTTTGACAGGTGACCGGAAATCACATAAAAGAATTTCCTTAGATATTTAACCTTTAAATGTTGGGACGATTCATATATACTCCTTATTACATTTTTTATGTAAAACGTTTACCTATTATTTCCACCGAAATCGTCTTAACCTTTAAATCTTGAATTGTTTTTTGAGGGTATTAAAGTCAAATCCATCGTTGGAGGCAGAAATTGTGAAGAAAGTGTAGTTGATATTGCAAATTATGTAAATTTTTTTAAGGGGATGTTTATGGTGTTTATTATGTCTAGTAAGGCATCGTTATTTTCATTTTAGGTATAAGACTATTTTTTTTGAGACGGTCAAATAATACAACTGATGCCATTGCTCTGAGTATCGTTTAGTTCGTTACAAAACCTTAGAGCATATGTAAATGTTGTACTATTATAGCGCCTCAACGTTATTTTGGAGATGCCTTTGTCTCCAACGACTGACGCCTATATATGTTGTAGTATATATTATTGTGTAGGAAACAATATTGCACTAACAGCTGCGGTATTTAATTTTATTATTATTATTATTATTATTATTATTATTATTATTATTATTATTATTATTATTATTATTATTATTATTATTATTATACTATATGTTTTGTTATAGAGTATTAATTTTGTTTTCTTTTGCAATTCATTCTATATTAATTATATGTGCTGGAAAAAAATTAATGATATAAAACAATTATAATTAAAATGACATTAATAAAAAAGGTACCTAAATTGATGAACCAAATACAAAGCACAATTAAAACATTGAAATATCAACATTAAGTAAATATACTACATTCATTCCAAAAAAAAATAAAAATAAACATACTAAATAAAATTCGATTAGTTTAATGTGATTTTGAAAATAATAATGGTGGAGTCCTATTTTTTCTACTCATACGAGAGATTTTGTAATGACCTGCGTGGCTGCGTTAGAGGGGGTGAAAGTCCCTTACCCTACCGTGTTAAAATGGATATGTTGGTATCTATTGACATATGTTTTTACTTTATTAAAATGATTAACCCAAATTAGTAGAGAGTCAATTAAACTCATACTTATGTGTACTCTTACTAATTATCTAATGTAGGATGTCACACAAATTTTGACGAGGCTCTAACATCGTATTCTCATTTTGTAATTTTTTTTAAATTTTTAGGATTGATTTATTTGTTTATAATGTAATTTTATTTTGCATAGTAATTTAATTAGCTCAAAATTCTATTATTCCTATAAATCGATTTCTTTTTCATTTTGTTGATGAATTGGAGTAATAAATAAAAACCACATTTTAGGATATTTTTTTGATTGTACTCCTTCCATTTTACTCAATAGGCTACATTTATTATTCACAAATTCTGACACGTGTTTCTACGCTTCTTGATAATGGGTTTTAAAATAGATTTTTGAAGATTTTTTCTTTTACAGGATATTTTGACAGTCGTAGTATCCCGTAAAAGAAAAAATCTTCAAAAGTCTATTTTAAAACCCATCATCAAGAAGCGTGGAAAAACGTAACAGAATTTGTCAAACAGAAATGCAGCATATTCAATGAAATTGAGAGAGTATCTTTGTGCGAACCGTTAGAGATGAATTATCGTTTCTTCATCATCCTTGTGCTATTGTGGTTGTATATATTAACATATCATGAAATGTGATATATTATTATTATTTATTATTATTATTTTTTTTGATAGAATTTGAAATGTATTCTATATTAATTTTATTGGCCTTAAAAGTTGTAACATAGCTCTAAAAAAAGGTTATAAGTACAGAATAGAATTCTTATTGTAAATTTTTGTTTATCAAAGTGTAATTTTGGTAGTCGAGAGAAGTAGACATATCAGTTAGAGGGGAAGGGTCCCACATGAAGGTTCACAGTTTCCTAGGTCTGAAATTTTCTTGAACAAACATAGCTATATAAGCCCGATTGAGTCCTTAAGGAGGGGGTCCCACCTATCGTTGTGTATAAATCACTCATTTTTTTGTCCCCCACCCCAAATTCATTTCCTTTTTCCTATACAATACACTACATGTATTTTGGATAATAATTAATCACCTGCTTATAAATTGGGTAACATTAATTTTTAAAAAAATGGGTACATTAATATATAATGATGTGACTGAAATATTCATATACAATTATTAAGGCATCAATTATTTAACCGCGGTACATCATGGGTTGGCGAGGGTTAGTTGCATAAGGAAATTGATATTCCCCTACTACTATGATAAGAAATACATATATACTTTTTATTTATTTATTATTTTATACTTTATATATATTTAAAAAACGTATCAAAATTAACATGATGAAAGAAGTACTCTATCAAATTGAATAAATTTTTAGATGTATGTAGAGGTCCTGATTAATTAATATATATATATATATATATATATATATATATATATATATATATATATAGCTTTTTATTTCAGTATTATATATTTATTGAATAAATTCATATGTAATTATTAGCTAGGTTCTTATCCAATATGAAAATAAATAAAACATAAAATTATAAAATTACTATCTAATTATCTATCCCTATATAAATATAAATAAATAAAGATATATCATATTACAAACTACCGGCCTTAAAAATACTATACGACATGGAGTTATGGGGAAATCAAATTAAATTACTACTAGCATACAACATGAAATTATGGGATATCAAACTTGTGCGGGAAGGCGTACTTCTTGTATTACTGCTCTCTCAATCACAATTGTTTATGCTTCGGATATATTAATTATTGAGTCTATTAAAAATATTAATATAATGAAACATAAACAGTCGAGACAAAAGATATTATATATGGATTGATATTAGAGTGATGCAAACATTCCACTTCTTGTTGTGGACACATTTAATGTGCCCATTGCTGATATGTCGGTGCTAGCTGACAATTTTTCTAAGTAAAGTTAAAAAAAATGGTAGACTGATAGGATGAAATCCCTATCAAGAACCAAATCTGGTCGCGAGCGAGAAACTCGTCGATCTCAGAGAACGCAAGACGAACGAACAAGAAAGAAAACTAGAGAATTAGGGTATATTTTTCTTATCCCCTAAAATAACACTAATCTCGATATTTATATCTAAGGACCCTGGTTGATTCGACCTACGATTCGGGAAAGAATCAACAAGAAAACCCGAAAAGGAGCTTATAATATTGCTCGACTCGATTAGCGTTTAATTTGGGCCAAGCCCGTAAAACAATGAAAATAACAAAAAACAATAATAATAAAATATCTAAGAATATGGAACAAAATCTCTATATTTGATCGGCTCCTGCTTCCTCCGCTTCGGACGTTCCTTTCTCTCCGTTTCTTCGACCTCAACTCTCCCAGGTGTCAACGTATCGTACTCCAGCGGCTGCAACTCCTCTCATTCATCTTGCATGGGCGCCGGTGATGATGAGCTCGTATCAATGCCCCCGGGGTTAATAATCTCCTTGTCCTCAAGGAGTAAAGAAGCAAAGCGACGTTGCACGACATCCAAAGGTTCCCACGTCGGACAAGCACCATCATCATCATCCCACGCCAATAATACTTCCTCAGCGACAGCCCCGTGCCGAACAATAGTTCTCCGATCAAGCAGCTTGGTAGGACGACACACCACACGTCCTCTAGCAAAAAACGAGGGAAACGGTAACTTAGCTTCAGCAGTTTCCTCGACATATGGCCGCAACAAGCTTACATGAAAAACGTCATGTATCCTGCTCTCTACAGGCAGCCGTAGCCTATAAGCAACAGCCCCGATCCTTTCCAACACTTCAAAAGGACCATAGAAACGGCGCGCCAACTTTGTCGACAGTGGACGAGCCACCGAATGTTGTCGATAAAGTTGCAGTTTCAGCAACACCTTCTCTCCTACTTGAAACTCTAAATCTCGCCGATGCCGGTTCGCTGTGGCTCGCATCCGGTGCTGGGCTTTTTCTAAATTCCTCCGCAACCACACCAACAATTCTCCTCGTTGGCGAATCAACTCCGCGACAGATGATGGGCATGAGGCCGACAGCTGCGCGGCAACCAAGGGAGGCGGTTCTCGCCCATACAAGGCCCGGAAAGGAGAAGTCCCTAAGCCCTCGTGATAAAAACAGTTCAACGCGAGTTCTGCCCAAGGTAAGAAATTTGTCCATTTAGTGGGACGATCAGCGACAAAGGCCCTCAAATACTGCTCCAAACCCCTATTCCGTACTTCTGTTTGGCCGTCTGACTGTGGGTGATAGGCAGTCGTAAAATGAAGTTTGGTCCCGCTCAATCGTAGCATATTCTCCCATACTTCGTTCAAGAAAACCGAATCTCTGTCTGACACTAACGTCTTGGGAAAACCGTGATGCTTGATCACCGTGTCAATAAAGAGATTAGCGACCCGCCAGGCATCAAAGCGTGTAGGAAGGGGAGCAAAATGCGCGTACTTAGTTAAGCGATCCACTGCTACCATGATTGCAGTGAAGCCACGTGATTGAGGTAAGCCAGTAATGAAATCCATCGATACGTCCTCCCACACTTGCGATGGAATCGGTAACGGCTGCAGCAACCCAGCAGGCTTTTGCGTAGAGTACTTGGTGGTTTGGCAGTCAAAACATTCTGCCACGAACTGCTTAACATCCCTGCGCATTCCCGGCCAATAAAACGATGTAGCTAAACGGCGATATGTCCGTTCTATACCTGGGTGCCCCGCAGCCGGCGTTGAATGGTGCTCATAAAGTAGAGCATGTTTCGCGGTTGACGCGGCAGCCACCACAATTCTGCGGCCTCTGTATATTAAGCCGTCGTTGAGTGTATAGCCGGGTGGCTGTGTTCCGGCGTCGATCTGCGTGTGAAGATCGACCAGCTCCGGTATCGTTGTCACGTCTCATCTCAAAAGCTCCAGGATGTCCGGTATTGGCTGAGACACAGCTACCAAGAGTGCCGCGTCGGCGGCTGCGGCGGTCCCGTCTTCCTCGCGACGGGATAGTGCATCCGCGACCCGATTAGCTGCCCCAGGCTTGTACTCAATGCGAAAGCGATACCCCATTAGTTTTCGCACGTACAACTGCTGATCTGGTGTTTGAATAACCTGCTGTAACAACTCCTTCAAACTCTTCTGGTCGCTGCGAATAATAAATTCCCGTCCCAGCAAATACTGGCGCCACTTTTGAACTGCTTCGACGATTGCGTAGAGCTCTTTATGATATGTCGACGTCACACGGCGCCGCGGACCCAGTTTCTTGCTAAAGAATGCTAACGGAAGATTGTCTTGCAGTAATACAGCACCAATGCCGGTGGCGGACGCGTCGGTTTCAACGACAAAAGTTTTTGAGAAGTCGGGAAGTCGAAGAACCGGTGCAGACGTCGTGGTTCGCTTGAGCTCGTTAAAACTGTCCTCCACCGCTGGGGACCACACAAACGCTTCCCTCTTCAGCAAATCAGTTAACGCGCCGCCAAGACGGCGTACTTCGCGATGAACCGGCGGTAATAACCGGTCAGCCCCAAAAATCCTCGCAACTGCTTAACTGACTTCGGTGTGGGCCATGCGCTCATCGCCTCAATTTTAGCCGGATCCGCCATGAGCTTCCCCTCAGAAATTATGTGGCCCAAGTAATCCACAGTCGTGCAACAAAAAGAGCACTTCGAAAACTTGATGAAGAAATGTTGCGCTTGCAGTAGTGAAAGAACCGCCGTTAGGTGCTGCACGTGCTCGGTAATGCTTGAACTGTAGATGAGGATATCATCAAAGAAAAATATCACAAAACGGCGTAGCAGAGGCCGAAAAATTTCATTCATAGCCGCCTGGAATGTAGAAGGGGCGTTGGTGAGACCAAACGGCATGACCAAAAATTCGAAGTGGCCGTCGTGTGTGCGAAAGGCTATTTTGTAGACATCGGCCTCATGCATCCAAATTTGATGATACCCGGATCGCAAATCTAGCTTCGTAAAGAACCGCGCTGCTCCCAACTCGTCAAAGAGCTCATCAGTGGTGGGTATAGGGAAACGATCAGGCACTGTCACGGCGTTCAACGCCCGGTAGTCAATGCAAAAGCGAAATGTGCCATCTTTCATACAGGATTAGCAGTACTGGAGAAGAGAAAGCGCTACCACTGCGACGTATAATCCCGGCATCTAACATCTCACGAACTTGCTTCTCAATCTCATTTTTTTGAAAATACGGGTATCGATAGGGCCGCACGTTGACCGGCTTGGTGTTGGGCAGCAGATGTATCTTATGGTCAAACGGGCGGGCTGGTGGCATGCCCGATGGGGCACTGAAAACTGATCGATGCTCGAGCAATACTCGCTGCACCTCCGGTGCCAAGGTCGGCGGGAGTTCGAGCTCAGGACCCGGTTGGTCCGACTCCGCGTCAAGCTGCAGCAGTTCAAACAATTCGGCCCCGGCAGTGTGCGCCATCAACGCGGCAAAGGAACGCACTGACACATTTTTCGGCAAGCGTGGAGTGATGCGAAGACATATTTTCCGGCCAGCTTGCGTAAACTCGAGGGTCTCGGCATCAAAGTCGTTGGTCACGCGGTGCAACGAGCGTAACCATGCCATCCCCAAAATAACATCAGCCCCATGAACGGGTAAAATATGAAATTCCAAAACAAATGAATGCCCCTGTATGCGCAGCTCGGATTTGACGCTCTTGTTCGAGCAAACCAGTGACTAGCCGTTCCCCACAAAAACTCGAAAGGGCGGAATCACGACGAGCGAAAGTTTCAAGGCCTCTGCCACTCTCGGGTGCAAGAAATTATGGGTGCTGCCCGTATCCACCAATATAAAAACCTCAGCTGATCCGAGGTACCCCTGAAGCTCGACCGATGTGGCCCGAGAGCTGCCATCCATGCAGCGCAAATGTGATATGTCTGCCGCGACAAACTCAGGCTCAGCCCCCTCCGATTCCTCGTGTACATCGTCCTCATCATCTTCCCCCATGTAAGCCAAAAATGTCTTCTTACACACATGTCCGGTCGCCCATTTATCCGAACAATACCAACACAACCCCAATTTTGAACGCTCCGCTTTTTCAGCTGACGATAGGCGTAGAACCGGGAGCTTGGAATAATCACGGTGTTTGGGAACTTGGCCGCTAACAGTGGCTGATTTCGGCGCCTCCAAATGGAAAGTGGGGGCGGTGAGGTGCTGAGGCGGCCCCGGCCGGGCGCGCGAAGAACTCGAGTTGCTGCGATCCGAGGCACTATCCAACTCCGCTGCCAAGGCCATAGCTGCTGCCACTGATTGGGGGTGTTGAAAACGAACTTGATTGCGTAACGGCTGACGTAACCCACCCAAGTACATCGGTAGTAACGTCGTTTCTGGCAAGCCATGAATGTGATTCAGCATACTTTCAAAATCCCGATGATAGGCCGATAACGTCCCTGTCTGAGTAAGCTTTGCTAGCAATTCAATATAGATCACAAAATAATTCGGGTCGAAACGAAGACGAACGTCATCCAGAAATTGCGACCAGGAAACCTGCGTATTGTTAGCACGATACGAAAAAATCCAATCTGAAGCCGGGGGTGAAAACAAGAGTACCACATAATGAAGGCGTTGATCTTCCGGAAGCATAATATGATCGAAATAATAATTGATACGGGTTACCCAACTCGAAGCCTCCGAGCCGTCGAACATAGGGGGGTCCATCCGAAATTGCCGAGATGGGTCGGATGGGGTATGGTGGTGCTGTGATCGTGAGGGTTGGGGCTCCCATGACGACCGCGGCTGGTGCAGCTCCGGAGTCGTGCGGAATGGTGGGGGATCCCACGCTGAGTAGTGCGGTGGCGGGGGTGCGCGAGATGCGAACCCATGTAGGCGAGACCCGAGGGGAGGGCTGATCGACTCGAACGGCTCTGATAGGCGGTGCCGAGGGGGGAGCTGTATCGGCGGAATGGCGACGATGGTAGAGTGCGTCGCAGAGACGCCCGGGGTCCACGAAGGGGAGTCCCACGACGTTGGCATGCCGTAGGGGAGGTCCGGATCTGGCCGCGGTGCGTCGTGTAGTAGCCGCGATAAGCAGGTTTCGGAAGCTTCCAATCGAGTCTCCATCCGCCGCATAAGGGTGAGAAGGGTGTCCATGTTGGCCTGCGATGACGGCGCATATGTGGAATCCATAGAAATTGGTTGTGTTGAAACCGGTGGCGGCGCGGAGGACGAGCCAAATTGGAGGTCGAGTCCCGCCGACGATACGCCCGATTGTGTACCCATCGTTCAAGAATGAAAGCACCAGTTGATAGGATGAAATCCCTATCAAGAACCAAATCTGGTCGCGAGTGAGAAACTCGTCGATCTCAGAGAACGCAAGACGAACGAACAAGAAAGAAAACTAGAGAATTAGGGTATATTTTTTCTTATCCCCTAAAATAACACTAATCTCAATATTTATATCTAAGGACCCTGGTTGATTCGACCTACGATTCGGGAAAGAATCAACAAGAAAACCTGAAAAGGAGTTTATAATATTGCTCGACTCGATTAGCGTTTAATTTGGGCCAAGCCCGTAAAACAATGAAAATAACAAAAAACAATAATAATAAAATATCTAAGAATATGGAACAAAATCTCTATATTTGATCGGCTCCTGCTTCCTCCGCTTCGGACGTCCCTTTCTCTCCGTTTCTTCGACCTCAACTCTCCCAGGTGTCAACGTATCGTACTCCAGCGGCTGCAACTCCTCTCGTTCATCTTGCATGGGCGCCGGTGATGATGAGCTCGTATCATAGACTTTAGTTTTAGAGTATAAATTTTTACTTAATGTTAGCTTTGTTTGTAGCATTCCTCGTTAGAGTGATAATTTAAAAGATTTCATGATAAAGACTAGTATTATTTGGGGTCCAAATTTAAGCATAAGACAGCTGCAGGAAACGAGCCCATGAAGAGATGATATTAATTAGCATTGAGTGCATAATAGTAACACTATGTCGGCGAAAGGTGAGGAAGAGCAACAAAGATGTTACCATCCTTAATTTTAATAAATCCAAACTTAAAAATGAAGAAAGTCCATCCTTCTCATTATGGAAGTTATCGTATCTAACAAATATTATTAAATGCGGTTGCCCCATAAAATGCTTTCACTCTCGGATTAATCTATGTGGACATAATACGGTCACCCATAATGCCTCTTTTATTGTCCAAAAATAGCTTAGTTTTTATAAGGTAAGTTGCTCTAGTTTTGTAGACTAGTATACCCTTAATTTAAATGTAGTAATATCATGAGATGTAAGTCTTCCATCACATTATATTTCATTTATTTTTTGTATGGATAATTAAAAGCTTTATTAAAGTAATATATATATATATATAATTAATTAATTGATCATTTATGATAATAATATAAAATCAATATAAGAAAGGTTGAATATTCGGCCATATGGTGCATCAAAATAATTTACAAGAACTGTAAATGTTCAAATATTTCCGTATTATTAACAAAGTGTCCAATTATATTTTATAATATAAAAAATTATGTGTTTGTGTGTGTGTGTGTGTAATATAGCTCGATAATAAAAAAACTCCCGACTACATATATATATTTATTGATTATTATGCAGATATAACTACAACAAAATCAAAGACCGATGCAACAAATTGCATTAACAAAATAAAGAAAATCCAGTGAAGTGTGCTCGGAGGAAAAATTTATTGTTAGAGATAAAAAATTATGAGTTTTTTTTAACAGGTTTTAAATTAGGATGTGTTTGGATTTTAACTATGTACAATTATACCCGTATTACTTTATTATTGAAAAAAAAGAACGAATTACTTAATTGTTATATGTAAGCATTTGATGACGTCTAATGTTTAGGAAGGGCAGCATTCCTAATATTACACATATATGTGAAATATTTTTATTTTTATTATAAAGAAAAAAAGAAGAAGATCTAAAATAGTTACTCATATTATTAAGATATACATGTGTGTGTGTGTGTGTGATATTTTGAAATAAGTCATCCCATAAATTATAATTGTGAATCGTATATCGTATAGTATTGAATTTTATCACAAAATATAAATAATGCCACACAATCATATAGCTAGTCCATTAATTTGATTTTTTTTTTCTTTTTGTAATAGTGCTGCCTCTAAAATTGACGATTTGAATCTATCAAAATTGTTGCATTAATTTTGATTAATTAATGCAAATTATATAAGGAAATAAAAGTGGCAAATTAATGTCTACATAATTATTGTACTAAAATTGTCTTTCAGTTTTTTCATGAAAATATTCATGTACGTGTCTAAGAAAAAGAAATTATAAAAAATAATTGTAAAACAGATAAGTTAAATTATCCCATAACACATCTTAACTATCATTAATAAGCTAAATCATTCCAAATTGTAAAATGGACAGAAGTTTAGCCCGTGAACTCAAAGTACCCATTTTGTAATATTTTAAAGTGATATCATATTACAAAAATATGAATTAAAATATTTATGATGTTATGATGATTGGTTCCGATAATTACAATCCACAAACTAAAGAAAGCATCTACGTATACATAAAAGGAAGAGTTCATTCACATGCAATGGTTAAAGTATTCTTTAAAATACTTTTTATCTCTTCAAAGTTTAATTCATGGTGCTATTTTTCTCGACCATTGCTTTTTATCTTATATACTTATTTGTTTTTTTTTTGTTATGCATGTTTATTGGCTCTATGTGCAGTGGCTTTCTGCCATATCCATGTGAATGAAAATAAGCTTACCTTTCAAATAGAATATATAGATTATTGTTACTCCTTTATAAAAAACAAATTCACAATATATTTATTTGTGTCAATAGATTTATATCATATGTAATTGAAAAGTGTTTCCTTTAGCAATTTTATTCTACTCCTTTCTAACTAATATGACATTTAGGCAGATTACAAATAAATATTTACAATATTTGGAAATTAATACATTTAATTAATAGGTTGAGCTTACTTGAATAAATTAATTATAGCCACTTGGATTAAGTATTTCGTTTAACATACAAATTGGGATTAAAAGTTGATTGATTTTTATAGTGTCCAAGTTCTTGTAATCGTGTTTATATTTTGTTTGTTTCCTTTTGTTTTTTTTATTGACTTGGCAATTTACCCAACGAGGCAAAGACAGAAATATTTTTGATATTATTTGTCACATGGGAAATTATATACGTTCTCTTCCTCTTCTCTTTTCAAACAATAAAATACTACTACAAAATACGGATTCGAAAAATATACTCCGTACTATTTACTTGATTTCCAAATATCACTAAAGTTATGAATTATAAAAATAACATAAAAATAAAACAATCTTATGAATGTGAAATTAGAATTATATAAATCTAGGTGCGGCGGGAAAAGTGTATATATATAGAAGTATCTAGATATTTAGTAGTAGTGGGTAAGTTGCATGTTGAATGAATCATGAAAGCCTTCAAGTGTAGAATATATCACTTCATTTTGTCATTATGCAATCATTAATCACACCGTTTTTGAATTAAGTGAAATTGAAATGATAAATGGGTGGAAGAAAAATTGATTTTTCGTCTAATTACGATAATACGTGACCCAGAAACATATACGAAACATTTCCCCGACGAAATTAATTAACTAAATGCAAAAAAAGAATTTTTTAAAAAAATGATGATAATGTAAAAAGTAAAATAAAGTCGCATAATTCGAGATGTCATTACCTTTTTTGACTGGAATGTAACGGTAAAAATTGAGATAAATTGAGATCCAATGTGTAAGAGGAATGATTTGATAGTCATTTTTCGTGGTTGTGAGTTGCATTTTGTTCATTTTATTATATGCTCCTCTGTTCCATCTAAATTATTCACATTATTTTTGATACAAAGATCAATGTAAGTAGAGATAAATTTTTTTAAAATAGTATTAGTTGTAAAATAGACTTTTACCATTTTAAAAAAGTGGACTATTATATGAGACAAACTAATAAAGAAATGTGGACTATTTAAGTGGGATGGAGGGAGTATATTTTTTTTTATAATACTTCAAAAACTATATTGAAGTTTAATTTTTATATAATTTGTGAATATTAGTTTTTAAAGTATTAGAATAATGATAAATGAAAAAACAAGAAAAAAATTGTAATAAAATGGTAAAAACGCAAGTGGTGCTCATTAATGGTGCCAACGGGAGATGAAGAACATATCATTTCTCCATATTCTAAAATGCATTATCATACTCTTTATTTCGTCCGGTTTCATTTAACCTACATATATTTAATTTATAAGATATAAAATATACAATCAGTCTGGATAGAATGAAACGAATTTAGTAAAAAATTAAGCTCCAGCTAAATTACAGAACTATCATAATATTAAAATATAGTATAATTCATGTAATGTAATCCAGTTCGAAATTTAAAAAATGTAATTCAAGTTAACGTGTGGTTTTGACATATTTAGGAGAAATATTTCGACATATTTTAGTGATGCTGACATAGTAACGTGTAACGTCCGAAACAGCTGACGGACGTCGGTATATACTACTACCTCCGTCTCATTTAACTAGGCCTGTATTTCATTTCGGTCTGTCTCAATTAATAGACCTGTTTTCTTAAATGACAAAGAATACTTGGCTACAATTAACTCTCTCTACTCAGAATTAATTATGGCCACACAATCTCCACTCTCTTGATTCTTGTATCACAGGAACCGTCCCTACTTAAATGAGACGGAGGTAGTACCTCCGTCTCATTTAAGTAGACCTGTATTCCGTTTCAGTCCGTCTCAACTAATAGACCTGCTTCCTTAAATGACAAAGAATACTTGATTAGAATTAACTCTCTCTCCTCATAATTAATTATGGTCACACAATCTCCACTCTCTTGATTCTTGTATCTATAGGAACCGTCCCTACTTAAATGAGACGAAGGTAGTATTATTTATTGAATAAATTTCATCACTATATACAGTGTCAATTTATGTTATCTTATTTTCCAAAATAAAAGAATATGCATCTAGTTCTAGCCACATATACACACAGCTCTAAATATCACACACTACGCTATATATAGACACACAAACACCCTACACAAATCAAACTCAACGAAGAAATTAAACACTCCACGAAAACACCGTCCACAACCACACACACTCTATACAGTACAGCTATCTCTTCTCCTCTTTTGAGAAAACAGAGACGTCAGATCTCTCGAGCAAACGACGTCGCAGCGGCAGCGCCATGAACGGAGTAGAGCTGGTGGCCAGCTGGCTCACGCCGACCGTCCTCTTCTGCGTCATGAACGTCATGATCGGCACCATTTTCTTCAGATCCAGCCTCAAGCAGCCGCGCACTAAGCAGCAGAACAAGGACGAACTGGAGGCGGCGGCCGCGGCGGCGGCGCCTCGGTTCGAACGAGTTTCGTCGTTCCTCGAACGAGTCAAGTCGTTCAACCTATCCAGGTACGAGGCCGAGCACCAGCCGGATCCAGTTCACCAGGGCTTTCCGGATCCGGAACCGGCGGCGCGTGAGATAGAGGAGGTCTACCACGAGATCGAGGAGTCTCATCACGTGACGAGATACAACTCCGGAGAGGCGGCGCGTGACAGAGAGGAGGCGCGTCACGAGATCGAGGACACTCGCCACGTCGCTAGAACGAGCTCCGCCGCGGTGGCGGCGCGTCACGAGATCGTGGACACTCGCCACGTCGCGAGAACCAGCTCCGCCGCGGTGGCGGAGGCGGCGCGTGAGAGAGAGGAGAGGCGTCACGAGATCGTGGACACTCGCCACGTCGCGAGAACCAGCTCCGCCGCTGTGGCGGAGGCGGCGCGCGAGAGAGAGGAGACGCGTCATGAGATTGAGGACACTCGCCACGTCGCGAGAACCAGCTACGCCGCGGTGGCGGAGGCGGCGCGTGAGAAGGAAGAGGTCTATCACGAGATCGAAGAGCCTCATCACGTGGCGAGAACGAAGTCCGGCGCGGTGGGGAAGTCGTCGCCTCCGGCGAAGGTGCTGCAGAGGTCGGCGAGCGAGAAGATGCTGACGGTGAAGGAGAAGGAGGAGGAGGATGACGAGTACCAGCGGAGGCCGGCGACGGCGAGACGGAGGGCGGAGGGGGCGGAGGTGGACGGGAAAGCGGATGATTTCATCATCAAGTTCAGGAAGCAGCTCAAGTTGCAGAGAATGGACTCCATTGTCAGGTACAATGAGATGATCGACAGAGGGGCGGGGAGGTGGAGGTGAGTTTACAATTATGCCCTCCGGTTGTAAAAATACTAGAATTTGGCTGGTTTATATTCCTGTCTCAGAAGGATATATTAGGCACTTCACATTAAGTAGGGCATTGCACAACTGAAATTTCTTCGTCTGTTTAGAAGATACTACTATTGAATTTGATTTGTTCTAAATATAACGGATCTGTATTTGCCTAAGCTATTATTCTAGTTTCTTATTATTATCTTTTTGGATAATTGCACATATACTTTATATTTTCGCATTACTTAGTAGGTTTTTTTTTTAAAAAAAAATTCCCAATAATTAATCATATTTATGGTTGATTATCTAAATTAATACGACAAGCTGTCACGTTTTTAATTAATTAAATGCTCATTGACTATGGGAAAAATAAACAAAAATTAGATGAAAGCAACACTTCATCTAATACATTAAGAAAAATGATCTCATTATCGAATTGATAATTTCCAACTACACACGAACAAGTTGTGGCTGTAATATAAGGATAACATAATTAAGTGAGTTCGTTTTGGTTAATAATAAAAAAAATATTATATTACTATTAGAAAATGGATTTTTATATATATGAGACAACCGAGAAAAATATCCTTATAAGACTCTAGGGGTGGCTAAACGGTTTCGGTATTTCGGCTAATACCCGTTCTACCCTATACCCGATGGTTATTGGGTACTCGAGACCCGTAATTACGGTTATTGGGTCGGTTCCTGGTTGAGAAATTTTATCGGGGTATCTGATATCCAAATACTACTACCCAATTACACGTATATTATATATATATATATAGAGGTGATGTGCTACTCCCTTTATGGTGGTCAACTCCGTGAGCACTTTCGTTGTTTTATCACTTTGACATTACTTTGTTCGATTTTAACAATTACTACCTCCATCCCGTTACATTAGTTATATTTCCGTTTTGGTCCGTCCCATTACATTAGTCACATTTCTAAATAAGAAAATATTTAACTTAGATTTCAGAGCCCAATTAATACTTTTTGTACTTTTCCTCCTAAATTTTGTACTTTTTCACACTAATTTTCTCTTAAATTTGTACTTTTTTACTTTTTTGACCATTTCTTGGTACGTGTGATATTCAAACTAGGACTAATAGGTTGTGATGGAGGTAGTATTTTATATTCTAACACCTTAGAAATTAATGTAGAAATCATACAATTAAAAAAATATATATAAAAATAAAGCTCGTTTTGTTTTATTAGTCTTTTTTAAGTTAAAAAATAAAAAAAATTAAACCGAGCTTTGATTTTTTTGATTTTATAATTTCTATATTAATTTCTAAAGTATTAGAATATAAAATAATTGTTAAAATCGAACAAAGTAATGCCAAAGTGATAAAACGACGAAGGTGCTCACGGAGTTGACCACCATAGAGAGAGTAGCACACCATCTCTCTCTCTCTCTCTCTCTATATATATATAATAATATATTTATATAATTATACTACTTGTTATACTTATACATTTAATAATTTTCATAATTAATACTCCAAATACATTTAATAATTTTTTGGTTAAGAATTTTTTATTTCATTGTTGCTTAGTTGATGCATTCTTGTTGGATTTCGGGTAAACGGGTAGTTGATACCGAAACCGATCAACATATTTCGGGTACTGGGTACCTGTATTGCTTAGACGGTTCAGGACTTGAACCCTAAAATTCAGTTAAACGGTTATTGGGTAATTCCGTTCTCGGTTCGGGTACCCGATAACCGGCCCATTCCCAGCCACTGTAAGTGGGGTAGAGAGAATAGTATATCTCCTACTTCCCTTATTTGTCTTTTATCTTTAAATCGTTCTTGTTCGAAATCTTTTGACAAAAATGACCAATCATGCAACACAAAATACAAGTGTTATCTAAATTGAATTATTCGACCTTTCAAATAATCGAAAGGGGAGAAAATCATTAAATAAATATAAATCCCTTCCGACTAAATTAATTAGTAAGTTCACGAAACAAGAGTCATAACCCTCAAAATAATTGTACTTCCAAAAAAAAAAAAAAAACAAAAACTCTATATTTTAAAATGACTAATTTTCAGAATAGTATCCTTACACAACTTTGAGTCTGTATCTATTCAGATTTTCTTGACTTTCCATTTGAATTTAATTTGATTGAATATAAACCCTAATTAAGTTGTAAATTTATAAATAGATAAACTAAATGCATGAACTCAACTCGATTACAGATCGATAAACTCTGCATTATGTGGTTATAACAATTTATTATCTACTGAATAACCTTAACAGAATTGCTAGAATTACTAATATATGAGCATGTGTATACCATAAACGAGAAGGAGCTAGCACTATAATAAGATACAAATAATCGATATTTATAAGTTCGTCTTTGGTTTAGTTTTTTCTTAGCTGGAAAAGAGAATCAATTAAATTAATTCTATTACTTGTTGTTTGGTTCGAGTAATAAGATATCCATTACATTCAGGTGATTATAACTCAATTTACCAAATTGTTACCAAAAAATAGATGAGAAATAAAATTCATTCAGGCCATTATAAGTTTTTTTTTTTCCCATTACTGAACAAAAACTCAACAAGTAGTGGTTATTATTATCATTATCTGACTTTTGTTTTATATTCTCCTATTTGAACCGAACGGGTACTAAAAAGAAAATGCTTTAGTTTCATTTAAAGGTGCGAAGGAAATTTGCTTTCACATCTTCCTCTTCCCCTTCAAATCACTGCAATTCCACCTGAGATCAAGCAACAAGTTGGCTAAAATCCAAACATTTAGAAAATTGTATAATCTCATCGATAATAATATACTACGATGACTAGTATAATTCTACCTATTAGATGGGTCCGCAAGGTCCGAAGGCGGGCGCTCCGCCCTGACGCCGCCACCGCCACCGCCGCGGAGGAAGCGGAGCTGCTGCTTGACGAAATTTAACTCTTTGACAGCATTGGTACATTGAGTCCGAAGGCTCTTCTCCACTCCATAAGAGCCATGCACCATATCATGCACTCTCATCTGTGCTTCCAGAATTAGGGTTTCGACGGTGGTTGCCCTCTCATTTTCCTCCACGGAGGAGACGATTTGGGTCAGATTGTGAATACCGAAAATTCTGTGGACACATTTGAATTCTTGAATCCTCTCTTGTGGAAAGTAGGGACCAAGTATGCAATTTTGGTCGCACTGTTTTCCTAGGTGTCTGCACACAGCGCATGCTGCTTCATTATTGCCTGCACCTGCACCATCCATATTCGAATACTCAACCCTTTTTATTTTACAAAAATATAAATAAAAATATGTTTTTAGTTTTTTTTTTTTGAAGAATAAATAAAGTGGAGGGTTTTGTATGGATTTGTATAAAGATGTTGTTATTTATAAGGGATGTTTTGGGCTATGCACAATGTATAGCTGGATTTTTAATTAATTTCAATAAATTGATGTGATACGATTGGATTACTTTTTTCCAGAAAAAGATATTGGGTTTTTGTTTGCTCGATTTTAATTTGCAAATGCAGTATGATTATAAATGCTACTGGATTCAGTTTGTGAATAATGGGAATAAATTTCTATATGATTTCGGCCGTTTTATCAAAAAAAAAATAGTATATGCACGAGTCAGAAATAACACTAATAATAAATGTGCAATTGTGAAATTATTAGTATGGGCCAAGCCCAATGTAACCAATTAGGCCCAATTAGCTCTGGCCTTTTTACGAAGCAAAACTGCACTAATATAAGGTACAAATGTTTTTTAGAAGGCTTTGCATTAATTATCACCCATTAAAAAACAAAACATAAAAACATTCCAAAATATGAATTATAAGGAAAAAAATAAAATAAAACATTTCATCTGGAAAACATGGTGCAAACTATAAATATATATAAATATTTTGCTTAATGTGAAATTGAATTAGGTGAAAAGATTTGGAAAATTGTATTTAGGGTGTGTTTGGTGGATAGGATGAACCAAGATGAGGTGAATCATCTTGGTTCATCTAAGTGTTTGGTACCGAAATGAAATAAACTGGAGGGCCCGAGATGAAGCCCAAACCCGCTGTTATTTTACTATTTTCGCTTGTTAACTCATCCGACGTTTTTGGTCGGATGACTTCAACTCATTTGAACAGTAACACAACACTTTCTCTCTTTTACCATTTTACCCTTATGTATTTATACGATTTCAAATAATAATAATAATAATAATATTAATAAATAATAATAATAATAATGTAATAAAATAATAATAATAATAATAATAATAATAATAATAATAAATAATAACAATAATAGCAATAATTATAATAATAACAAGAATAATAATAATAATAATGTAATAAAATAATAATAATAATAAATAATAACAATAATAGCAATAATTATAATAATAACACGAATAATAATAATAATAATAATAATAATGTAATAAAATAATAATAATAATAAATAATAACAATAATAGTAATAATTATAATAATAACAATAATAATAATAATAACTCAATAATAATAACGTAATAAAATAATAATAATAATAATAATAATAATAAAATAATAATAAATAATAACAATAGTAGTAATAATTATAATAATAACAATAATAATAATAATAATAGAAATAATAACTCAATAATAATAATAATAATAATAACAATAATAGTAATAATTATAATAATAGCAATAACAATAATAATAATAATAATAATAATAATAATAATAAAAATAATAACTCAACAATAATAATAATAATAATAATAATAATAAATAATAAATAATAAAGTGTACTATTTAATCCCAATGATAAAAAGTGAAATTGGTAGGGGTATTTAATAAGGGTAATTTGGTAAATCTAAGCCTTCATCTAGAGTTATGCATATTGTACCAAACACAAATATAATATCATCCTACTTTTAATTTTTTGCTACCAAATGAAAATATGAACCCCTCATCTTGACACTATTCACATGACTCATCTTTAGATGAGTCATCCTTCCACAACTTGAATGAATCACCAAACACTACCTTAGGGTTAATGTCACGAAAATACACAAACTTTGCTCCGCATTTCATTTTTTCCCAAAACTTTCAAAATTTCGTGTAAATACATGAACTTTGTTCCAGTTCCAAAATTTCCCTAAGTCCGAATTAACCCAAATTCAGATCCTACGTGGAGCCTACGTGTACGCCGGGAGTATGTCTCCGTTAAATTTTTCCGGCTTGGGAAACACAATCGTTTTTTAACAATATAAAATAATGTCGTTTTGGATTTATTTTAATTCAAATTTGAAATCTCAAATACATCTAGGGTTCAATAGAGCGTGAGGGAACGAGAGTGAGTTGCAGAAGAAAGAAAAGCTCGAGCTCTGGAAGGAGTAAAAGAGACACGTATGAGCTATGTCAGCACAGATTCCACCGGAAAATTAATTTAGGGAAAAATTGAAACCGGAGCAAAGTTTATGTATTTATATGAAATTTTGAAAGTTTTGGGAAAAATAAAATACGGAACAAATTTTGTGTATTTTCATGACATTAACCCTTGTATTTACTAGTATTGAACAAATTCGCTTGAACGAAAAAAGAAATGTATAATTACCATGTATTCAATAAAATATTTTCCTACAATCCCATTGATTACAATTAATCAAGAAGAAATGCAATATATATATTTTATTTTCTCTTACATGTTAGAAAGAACACAAATCAATTAAGCTGTAGTAACAACAGAGGCAGAGGAGAGGAGGGTCCACCGTAAGGGAGCCATGCACCAGATCATGCACTCTCATTTTTCCTTTTCATTTATCAGACTATTTGGGTATGTTTTCCAATATCCAGAAACCTAGGGGGCATATTGCAATTCTTCATAAATTGTAGGCCAAAAATTAGGGTGCATGTGTGGTGAATGACTGCCTTTGAGTGGAGAATAGGCTTCGAGCTTAACCCACAAAAAGTGGTTCAAGAGATTTTTAGCAGGTAAATAATACAATATGTTACTTCACTCCGTCCCATTCTAATAGATAAATTTAATAATAATTCTATTAAATATATTAAAATAGATCTATTGGAATGAGATCGGAGCACCAATTTACGAGAATGAATCCTAAAATGAAAAATTAAGAATAGTTATGAAACAATTAAGGCATAGGAATTGATTTACTATCAAAAGTGGACAACATTTTATGATTAATGATTAATATTATGAAGATTTTTTTAGTTTTGAAATTAAGGCACTATTATGAAGAATTATGTGAGGTAATAATATATAATACGGCCCCTCGCTAATAAGGCATGCATCTCACTAGTTACATATATACTTTTTTTTTTCTTTTCTTTGAATAAGTTGAACACCAATTTCATGATTCCCATAGAAACTTGATTTGCGTGACAGAATAATGGGTAATTCTATACACAATCCCCATATTTCTCCTCACAACCCCTAATTTAAAAATAAATAAAAATATAAATGGATTTACTATATTGTCCCTATAACTCCAGCAAAATATTCAATTAAAACAAATATTGAAGAACTGCCGCCGAGAGTTGCGATATTTCGCAGAAACTCAGAACTCAGAAGCATTATTCATTGAAAAAAGTGAATTCATAGGTTTTGGGGCTTGATCTTTACTACTTTAGTACCATTATAATTTATAACGACCCATCGTCGTCGAAAGATCACGTTCAATTACGACAATGGAGTTTGAATTAGTCAAGTTTTGAACATTGCATCGATCGATGTTTTATGTTATTCGATATTGGTTTAGGCTCTTACAGTAAAAGATAAAAAGAAGAAGATAAAATGATTTTTTTTTTCAATATTTTTCTTTTCTTCCTCCTCTTTATCATTCTGTAATGTCGATTTTTTTTTTTTTTTTTTCGATCTCTATATTTTCTCATTTGCTTGAGTTTATTAGCTATCCAACTATCTGGAAATATTTGGCTGCAAAGTTTAAAGAACTCCCAAACATTTTGTTAATATACAGTTGTTGCACACACATCTTCGCCATTAATGGCTATGTCATTACTCTTTCATATTTTTTGAGTGGAATTAATATTTTGGTTAAGGGGTTCGTTGGTGGCTGCGGGGGCAAAATGGCACATTTATTAATATTTTTATTTTTTTTAAAATAAGGGGGCTATGAGGAGAAAAATGGGGATTGTGTTTAGAATCACCCCAGAATAATTAGGCGCACCTTACTTTCTTATAAATTGATGTTTGAGAAGAAATAAAAAAATAAATAAATAAAGGACAATTCATCGTGTGGTTCCTTCCTAGTCCAAGTAGCAAGGTAAATAGTCACATAAATAATTTCCTAAAAAAGTAAATAACAAATCTTTTTTACAAATATCAAATACAACAGATAGAATGGATGCTCTTTAATTTGTAGAACGACATTACGCAAAGATGATACAAATGCTTCCTTATTCATTAATGTGGTTGTGACAACGTAAGTTTTTTTTTTCTTTTTTTTTTTCCCAGTGATTTAGATTTTCTGAACAAAATTTAACTTTTAAAGAGTATTTTACGCTAAACTTTTCGATGTGTGGTATCGCCACATCAATTATAGGCGCATTACACTCGATGTGCCCATGATGGATGAGTGATATTTCTTCAAGTGACAAACAGAATCTCTGGAATTATAATTGTATAATCAAGTATATATATATACAAATAAATTCAAGATTTATCCATTTCCTTATTTCATTACGAGTTCCATAAAATCCAATTTGTCATATTGTTTTAATGTTCACAAAAGAAAAAACACTTTGTTACAATTGATAAATATGTACCCTTTGCTAAAAAAAAGTATAGCAATATTTTTTATTTGAAATAAGCCAATATAGACTATATAGTAGTACTACTACTCAAGTCAAGATCCATCAAAACAAAATCCGTGAACCAAAATAGAATATTCTGCTACATTAGGCAATACTACTAGTTAAAGCATCATAGGCAATATAATATATATATTTAAAGAAATGTTTTACACAATAAACACTTGAAATAAACACGTGAGTATGGTCTTCAAAAAAACATAAAAAAATCGCATAATATAAACGCTTATATTATTTTTCATTACAGTAGCCCTCCCATGAGATTTTATGAGCTCTATTTTAAGAAAAAGATTTTAAGAATTCTTTTAATTTCCATGCTCCAATGAAAACAAAAACAATCACATTGCTACACAATTAAATTTAACCCGACCAAATAATTAACTATTGTCTATATTAACCTTTTACTAGTTATACTCCATCCCTCGATTGGTTGGGAAAAAAAAACTCATATCTATTTTCAATAATATGCTAAGTAATATTTACTATCCTTCTTTACTTTTATTTACTAGTTTGCCATTAATTTTGGACTTCGCTCGTAACTTTTATTCCCCTTGCATTAAACTGATCAACTTATTTATTAAAGCAATATAATGAGTATGACCCCCTATTCCACCTATAACACTCCACCATTTTATTAAAACTCGTGTCAGAACCAATTGTGTGTTTTTTTGGCGGACGAAATAAGTTTTTTTTTTTTTTTTTAAAAAAAAAATATATATACGCATGATCAACTGTATTTACATATAATCCAACTTCACATTCACAAATACATCTAAACAATAACTTGAAAACTCCATTCGACCAAACATATATTGTTCTCTAACTTTATTCTTGGTTTTTTTTTTTTTGAAAAAAACTTTATTCTTGTTTGATGCACGATTGCCCAATAAATTAAAATCTTTATAATTGGCGTCGAATAATTAGGAAGTGTTGTCACATTACAAAGATTATATAGTACTTGAATCGAAGATTCTTGGTGATTAATTATGAACTCTACATGGTTTTATTCAAGATGACAAAAGTAAAATAAAAGACTTGGCTACGATTTTCATAGTACAATCTAATAGATAAGGATTCAATGACAGACGATCAAACTTTTATTGGGATTTTTATTTTATTTTATTTATTATTCTTCTCCTTATATAGCTACTACCAAAGTGTGTTCACACGTGTAAAGTAACAAACTTCTACCTAGTTGATTTCAAGAATCCTCGTTTTATTGTTCTCAAAAAAAAAAAAGGAAAAAAAAAGAGATATATGGTGTAGTTCTTTCTATGTATCACGCACTCAAACACATCCACACACAATTATAAATTTATAAATGTGGATGTGATATTGTGATGGCCATAAATAAGCATGTCCGTTAATCAGACGCGGTTTAGTAGGGTGTGCAAGGTGGGCGACCGCACAGGGCCCTCGAAAAATTGGGCCCCCAAAATGGGTTGGTTTATATTATGTTTTAATTAATAAACTACTCTCTCCGTCCTCATATTAGTGTGCTGAGAGAAACGACACGCAGTTTAAGATAAAATTGGTATAAAGTGGGAAAAGTAAGATAAAGTAGGGAGAAAGTAGGGAGAAAGTGGGAAAATTAGGTAGAAAGTGAGAAAAATAAGAATAAAGTGAGGGTGAATATGTCTTTTTACTTAGGAAATCTTTTCATATTTGTAATGCACACTAATATGAGAGACGTCCAAAACGGAAAATATGCACACTAATACGGGGGACGAAGTGAGTAACTACCAACGTGCTGCAATATTTGCATCTAGCGCCGGTGGTTAGCGCATATGTCCTTTTAACTCCCAGTGTTCGATCCTCCATGGGCCCAATTTTCTTTGTTTTGTTTTTAGCTCATTTTTTGGTAGTTCTAATATTTACTCCTTCATAGTAATGTTAATACATATATTTTTAGTTATTTTATTTCACCTCAACTTTTGTCTTTTTATTTGCTTATTTGTACGTTTTTTTTACTTGACATGTATTTTTATTTTTTTTTCTTTGTAGTTAACTAAGTGGCCTTCAAGTTTGTTATTTTTAGTTCTTTTCATATAATCCTTTTTTTTAACTTTGAAATTATAATAAAGGGACCATTTTTTTAAAAAAAAAAATCTTTTTGCTTCTAACTTTTTATTTTTGGATCAGTTATATGTTTTTACATTTGCATATCGAAAATTTGTCATCTTCACTAAAAAGAATTTATTCTCTCTTATCTACACAAAGATTGTGATCATCATCTCTTGTTTTCTTTTCGACATGTAATAAAATCAACATATTTTAATTGATTGTCTTTGTTATTTTTTTTATATGCTACCATGACATTTGATTGTAAAGTTATTTTTTGCTCAAATATTTAGAGAAGGATCCACTTTTTAAGTCTTTTTGTTGATTACTTAGTACTTTAAATTTTAAGAGAAAAAAAAAACTGAAGTTCTTTCATTTAAATATTCTCATCATGAATAAAAATGTTATCGATCATCCGATTTTGTTTTATTTACTACAGGCAAATAAAGCAAATCTTTTTTTATTATATGTATGTTTGTTTCATGTATAGTACTACTACCTAATTTTGATATAAAAAGTTATAATTTACAATTTATTAAAATATTAAATATTTGAATTTAATTTTATTATTAATAAAAAGGCCCCATTTTTTGAATTTGCACAGGGCCCCAATGATCCAATAAAAAGGCCCCATTTAATTTTATATATGAGCATATATTTATTCTTAATTCTCACACAAATAAATAATTTTTAACAAATTTAATATTCCCTCCTTCTCATCTAAGTATGGACATTTTATAACTAGTTTTAGTTATAGTTATAAAATGTGCATACTCAGGCAAGGAATGTTAAATTTAAAGTCCACGTCACGGATGATTCGAACATAAAATCTTTTACTAAAAAAGTCTCAGACATTAACTAATTAAATATTGCTAGGCCAACACACACACAAATATATATATATTTTTTATGAAATCATATAACAATATAAATATATAATATATTTATTTCATAATGCGTGTATTTTAAACGCACAAGACTTAGTCTTACTTTTGATATTGATAAAAGAAAAATTGAAAACGAGCATTATTAAATATTTGAATAATTCAATATACTTTTGTTTTTGGCAAAATGTTAGTAATAGATATATCTATTTGGTTCAAAATTACATAATGGATATATAGAGCTTTTATAAAGTGAAAAGATAAAGTATCATTTAACTTTGCAATGTTCAAATTAAAATATTTTTGTCGTTTTTAGTATATGAATTTTTTTGCTAATTAATTCAACTGCTCTTTAGATTTTTAAGTTACTACTGATCTCATACAATCCGAAATGTATCTGATACAATTTTATATCGGATCTACAAGCAATTGTAGATGAATAACCTCCACTCATAGGCTGCTTTTGTGGTTTTGACTTGGGCGCCTATTGTTGGTCAGTTCGGAAGTAATGTGGGAACGAACGACTTGATGCCATGCGGAAAAAGAACTACCTGGGGCCGTGGAGCATGATCTGGAGTAAATGCTACCCAGAACGTGAGTTATTCATGGATGTCCAACTCTTACAGGGGGAATGTTACTACTCCCTCTGTTTTGTTTAACTTGGCTTTATTTCTATTTTTTTTTTTACTTGTCTCATTTCATATTTTAGCCCAATAACCCAACTAAGCCCAAATTTATCCCACATTTTTTCCCTAGAACCCAACTAATAAGCACCACTTTAACTCCATAATCTCTCATTCCTTAAATACCATACCTAAAAGAAACAAGACAAGTCGAATAAAACAGAGGGAGTATCTTACATATGATCCATAAATAATTCTAGAATGAGAACTCAAGTTTTAGATTGAATCTCCACTCATAGGCCTAGTTCTTTAGGAGAGGTCGAATGGAACATTCATACATTAGACTCATATAAACAATTGTGAATGAGTGCTTGATTAAATTGGGGGTCAAATCTCCGATTAATTTATAGGCTAGCTTTTGTGGTGGAAATGCAATATATGACTCGTGACATAGGTGGCTATTAGTATCTAACAAAATAAATATGTAAGTATATCATTAAATTGGAGTAGTTATTTATTTTTATTTTTTTGGGTAAAATAGTGTCACTTCTGAAAGGTGCACAAGTTGAAGAGAAAAGTTAGATTAATGGAAAAGATGACGCCATGTCTTGTGATATGTGGGTCAAATTCCAAAAGATTTGATTTTTTTTTGCCATTTTCGGCCAAAATCTTTGGTTGGGACGTGAGAATATTATGCCTTGCTTATTTTTGGGTAAACACATAGATCTCTACGATTTATTGCAATATCTTTGCTAGCTGCACATACATATACTACTTCCGGTCTTTTCAAGTTGAGACATTTTTTTTTAGCATTTGTGGCAAGCGTTTTCGAGCGTCTCGATGATGAGTTTTAAAATATCTTTTTAAAGATTTTTTTCTTTTACGGGATACTAGAAGTGTTGTAGTATCCGTAAAAGAAAAAAATCTTTAAGAAGATATTTTAAAATTCATCATCGAGACGCTCGAAAATGCTTGCCACAAATACTGAAAAAAAGTGTATCAACTTGAAAAGATCGGAGGGAGTATTATACCAGTTGACACATGCGTCCATAGGCATGCAACCTATATTTTCTATGCCTAGATTCTTCATTTTCACTCATCACACGTCGGATTCTAGCCTAGTGAATTTTGAAATCATTATTGGAATAATCACAATTTTTACATTACTCCAACACCATTTATGTGTAGCAATCAAAACATAATCGTTTTGACAGTTCACATCGAATAAGTTGGGGATGTAGTAATTCTATATTTAGAAAGATTTGTTGAAATTGATTGTGAAAACGCAGATAGAACACATTCGATAAAAGCTTCTAGAAATACGGTTAAAAGGAAAGGGATGGCTAAGACTATACTATATATTATTTTAAAAGTAAACTAGAGGCAGAGGAAATGAGAGGGTTAAAAGTGATTTTGTTGGGACAAGATGGGGTTAGTAATTATAATTAGAATTTAACTTTTGGGATTTGGGTGTTGCCTTCAATACCTACAAAAGTTGATCTCACAATGAAGTAGAAAATCTTTGGGTAATATAATGCTTCTTCCTCTCTCGTGCATTGCACATTTACCAAATCTTTGTTGCTTAAATGGGAAAAAACAAAACTTACAAAAGATGTGTGTGTTAAGAAATTCTTACATTTCATGACTCAATTTTTTTAACTTCATGTTCTCAATCTAGGCCCACTAGGAATTCTGTGGGTGGCTTTGTATTATTTTGCATTTTAATTTTCACTTGTTTTCCATTCTTCACTGGTTTTCGTTCTGGTGTTGTGGTGGTAATATTGTTAAAATAAATAAATAAATACCAACGCACTCAAACAATACGCCTCACATATTGAGTTGGTGGAACTACTTTTTCATTGTGTGATAACCTCTCAAAAAATAAATAGACTTGTCAATTTAGGAAATAATTAATTGTGGCATTAATATTTCCCATATTAATAGTAAAGATAAAAAGAATTCGAAATCGGGTCTCTAATATGAATTTTATCAATACATTTTTTTTTATGAGTACGAATTTGATCAATATTTTTTTTTTGGAAAATAGAAATTGATCCATCTTTAAGTGAATATAATTAAAATATATACTTATGTTAAAACAACATCACATTATTCACGGGCACAAATTATTATGCTCACATGGGTAGGGCTATGAACTAAGAAAATAGTTATATTCATTTTATATATATATATATATATATACATGATACATCGCTTTCACCATTTCTTGCACTGGTTGTATGCATGTCTCTTTTGTACGTGTTAATTCCAGAATTAATGCTCAAGGAAAATCCTATAATAATAATAATAATAATAATATGTGTGTTGTTTGCCTGATAAAAAATAAAAAAATAAAAAAAATAAATAATAATAATAATATGTTTCAATAAAGCTATATGTTTATACAATGTGGAAAACACACATATAAGTACATAGATGTATGATTACTCCAAAAAAGAAATTAACAATACAAGAATTAATTAATTAATTCCTCGCCCTTTCAAAAATATAACAATTGAACCTTTTTTTCTTTCTATAAATGCCATCCTTATTCACATCTTCATTCATCACCAAATAAATCAAGCCTCATCACATTCTTTTCAAAATGGCAAACAATTTCCCCTTTCTATTCATTCTAATAATTCTAAACCCCTTTCTTCTCATTTCCGCGGAGCTTTGGCCTTGGCCTACTGCACTCCCTACCCAAATCCAATCACTCGACATCACAAATCGACTTCGTAACGATCTTAACTCCCTTACACAGGCTTCCAACGACTACGGAAACCTCGTCCGCGAACCCCCCTCCGCAGTTCTCTACCCCACCTCCATCGACGACGTTGTCGACCTCGTCAAGCTCTCGAACAACTGCTCGGCTCCGTTCACCATCTCCGTCCGCGGCCGCGGCCACTCCGTCGGCGGGCAGGCCACGGCGCGTGGCGGAGTGGTGGTGGACATGGCTTCCCTGAGAGAAAGCGGCGGCGGCGGAGTTAGGGTTTCTTGGGAGCCGTCGCTAGGGTATTACGCCGATGTGGGAGGGGAGCAGCTGTGGATCGACGTGTTGCATGAGACGGCAGAGTACGGCCTAGCGCCGTTATCTTGGACGGATTATCTCCACTTGACGGTGGGGGGAACCCTCTCTAACGGCGGAATTAGTGGGCAGTCGTTCCTTCATGGCCCTCAAATCAACAATGTTCTTGAATTGGGTGTTCTTACAGGTTGAATTTTTTTTTTTTTTTTTTAATTTTATTTATTTATTATATTATTAATAGTAGTATTTGTTTTTGGGAATAAAATTAAAAGTGATATCAACATCGAAAATCTTTGAGAATACTATGTATCTGCACGTACAGAAAAAGATCATGCAGCAGATATTTTGCAGTGTAGAGGATTTTTTTAATGATTTTTTCTAGAGAATATATATGTTGAGATTCTAGGTTTATTTTTGAGTTCAAATTTGTCTAACGGAATATACACATCCACGTGTTAGGTATGCAGTAAAGCAATAGATTTTTTATTTTTCTTTTTATTTTATTTTTTGTTGTTGAGAAAAATCTGATGATTATTGGTTTGTACTTTAAATTGTCACGTGAATGGTTTGTTTATTTATTTATTTTAAGGAAATTGCAATAACATTTTTATGTTTTTTTGATTCAGGAAAAGGGGAATTGATAACTTGCTCCCACCACATGAATTCTGAGCTATTTTTTGCAGTTCTTGGTGGCCTTGGCCAATTTGGTATTATAACAAGAGCAAGAATCATCTTAGATAAAGCTCCTACTGGAGTACGGACTTTTTTTATATTTTTAATTAATTAAAAAATTTGTTTATTTCAATTATTATATACGTACTAATTTCTTGATTAATTTTCTATAGGCAAAATGGGTGAGGATGATGTACACTGATTTCTCCGATTTCACTAGAGATCAAGAATTCCTAATCTCAATTAGTGGAGCAAATTATGTGGAGGGATCTCTACTTACAGACAAAAGCCCTCCAAATAATTGGAGATCATCCTCTTTCTACAAATCTTCACATCAATCCAAAATTAATAATCTCTTGAAGAAAAATCAAGGCCTTCTATACTCGATCGAACTAGTTAAATATTACGATGACATTACTGCCTATACAATCAATGAGGTAAATATTACTCTCTCCGTCCAATCTATAATGACACTTTTATTATTATAGTAGTATTAATTTATATGACATGCATTGCATGCATCCTATACTAATAATCGATTTATATATATATATATATATTTTTATAGGAAATTCAACTTCTCCTAGATAATTTGAGCTTCGTCCCCGGCTTCATTTTCAAGAAAGATGTCCGATTCACCGATTTTCTCGAACGAGTGGGGAGTTTAGACGATCACGGCTCAAAACCGGAGGTGCACCCGTGGCTGAATTTGTTCGTGCCAAAGTCTCGAGTGCCGGATTTTAACTCCGGCGTGTTGGTGAACATAGTTGGAAAGTACAACCAAACCAAAGGACCCATCCTTTTCTACCCATTCAACAAAAACAAGTACTCATTTTGCATTATACCTTTTATTTTATAAAGAAAAATTAAAAGTCTAAGACTTTTTGATTTCCCATTTTTTACCATAGTGTTTATGGTCCTTTTAAAGTTCAAATTTGGGTAATTAAAAATAAAAACTTTATGCAGATGGGATGATAGGATGTCTGCTGTCACGCCAGATGAGGACATATTTTACGCCCTAGGGTTGCTTCACACGTGCGGGCCACACGAGAGTGGCTACTTCCACGAACAAAATAATGAGATAATAAAATATTGTGAGGAGGCTGGGATTGAGATAAAGCAGTATCTCCCACATTATAAATCAAGAAAAGATTGGAAGAAGCATTTTGGAGGAAAGTGGAAGACTTTTGAGGAAAGGAAGATGATGTTCGATCCAAGGATGATATTATCTCCGGCACTTAATATTTTTAATTCTGTGGAATATTCAGATGTTTGAGTTAATTGAATTAATATATAATAATTAATTAGGGCTATTAATTGTTTTTAATAGCTAAATTCAATGGATAGTTGATGAGTAGCTGAGTTTAATTTGTGCTGAAAGTACTTGTACCATGCGCATTATCTTTTGGCATGGGACAATATGAATGCAATAATGTGATTCTATTTATTATGTAACCTTCTTTTAATTTGTGTGGGAGATTACTAGTAAACAAACAAATTCGGATCTTTTAAAATAAATAATTAAACCTAAATATATTGATTTAGCAAACAATTCTTGGATATAAAGTGAGTAAGATTAATATTATGCATAGCTTATATCAAAATTTGTTCAAAATTATTATTTGAAAATAATATTCCAATTTATTTTAGGAAAATACAGCCGTTCCAGCAAGAACTACGGCAAGTGGGCATTAAAGCTCAATCTGTCGCATTTGATGAGAGTGCTAGACAATAGATACTCTTATTGACTTTAGATATTCCACCTAATTAACTACTATATTCCTTTTTTTTTTTTTTTTGGAGAATTATATTCTTTTCATTAATTCCATTTCATCCATCCAATCACATTTGAATTTTCTTTCCTTTTTCGAATATGGACACATTTAATTAAAACATTTCTTTTCCAATATCAATTCGACTAACAATGTAGAACCATCAATCCACTAACTTTTAACTCATTACAGATATTAAAACACGTACTATATTATAAAAATAAAAGTTGAAGAATAAATAGACGGATGAAGTAGTAAAAGTTTTCTTTAATAGTATATCACACACACTTAAAAATACATACCCAAAAATGACTCAATTTCGATATAACAATTATGGAGAGAACGTTTTACCAGCTATTAAATGATTCTAAGGAAAACAATGCAGAGACTAGTATCGAAATGTAGTACGGAGTAATTATAATACATCATCAACCCATAACAAGTGTATTTGAAGTTATAAATTTATAATTCTTTATTTAATTTAGGAAGGATAAAATTTGTGGATTAATATTTAAAAACACACACACACACAGGCTTAATATAATCCATGTGAAAGTTGTACCCTATGAACAAGCATCATATCCATAGATTATGACCAACAATCTACAAAAGTGATTCCAATAAAAACTAAAGAAAACTTTTTAAACATTGAAACTTTAGGTCCAATTAATTTCACACATAGTAATTTTGGATATGTAAAGGGACACACAATGATTCAAAATTTGGTGCACTTAGAATAAGAGGAATATTGAGCAATGATGCCTCCATATATTGTTCACACTGCCATAGTGAGACAAGCCGTAGTTTCCTTGTTCCTTATTTTTTTCATTCAAAACTATATAATATTATTTCGAGAAAAGTATTTATTGATTAATTTTGAGACAGTTTACACGAATCAAATGATTGTGTCGCACTTGTGCACGAGTTTTATAATTTCCATAGGGTAAAGACGGCTAAAAAGATTATTATGTAGATTAGTAGGGGAGATCTGATAATTGTTTAGAGAGAGAGAACCTAATTATGGATTTATATTGTGTGGATTAATTAATTAAAGGGAAGCATGCACTTATAATGTGCACTTTACCTTTAGGAATTTAGAGTTTCAAACTAACTTTTCTCCAAGAATTAAGTGATGGGCTGCTGCAGAAAGTGCTCCTTCACTTTAATAATAAATTCCATATATTTTGCTTGATCACTCCGTCTCATTATTGACGTCTCATTTTCTTGTATCGATATTGAAATTCTTTATAATCATTTTGAAGGTGTTAGACATTTTTTAAACAATTAATAATATGAAATTTAAAGACCGTGTCATAAAAAATTCAAATTAATTTGAGACTTTTGATTTCAGACACTAAACTCATGCCGCTAAGCCACCACATGTACAAATCATGAGAAAATTAGGGTGCATGCATATTACCAATCTAACAGTTTTGCTTTCCGAATACGGTGGAAATTAACCGAGACACTGCGGATGGCTATTTATTTATATAAAGGGTGTTTATTATTTAAAAAGAATTTACTTTAGGAAATATGAATTGAACAAAGGGGGTGTAATATCAAGAAATTTGGTGACGTACCCTACCCTTGATATTAATTTTATCTCTTTTTCAGAATATTCATTCACATACGTTTTAATTTTTTTTTCACACACGCTTTGAATTGCACTGTTGAGATTTTACGATTGTGAAAAGAGCACAAATCTTGTTAGCTTGTGAGTATAAAAGGGGAAATGAAAGAAAAATACAAAGAGATTATACGTAGCAGAAAAAAAAGAATCTAGGATGACAGCTTGCAAGACTTTTGAGTATCAAAATTATGATTACACAATATTCTGTCTCTCTTTTCATATACATATCATATCTATGCCCCAAATCTAAAGTGCATGCAATGCAACTTGTTGAGACTATTTCTTTTTTCTTTTATTTTGCACCACTTAATTAATACTACTATAATTCATTTTTTTGCATGTTCCCTTTCACATGCACACACAATTTAATTTACGATAACAAACTTCGAATCAAGTCTATTCTAGGTATCCGCACAATGCACAATCATATTATTAAATCGTTGATTTAAAAAAAGAAAAGAAAAAAAGAATGTGGGATTGAATTTATGTAATTAAGAATGAGACCAAATGGAGTATAATGTAGATTTATTCATCATCCAAATTAAAAGGATATGATATTATGTGATAGATATCATGATGTGTTAATGCTAATGTTTCAAACCTAATGATTAATGTGTTTTGCATGCGTGAGTGCATTTACAAATTATAACACCGAATTTCAAACACAATAATTTCTAGGATGTAGCGATTTATTAGTAACACGTGATAAGTGATTAGGGGCATAATTATCCTATCACCTTTTAATAGGAGTAATGATTTAGGATTACTCAATACTATGGTTAATTTGTCGCGTACCTAAATAAAGTTATTTATTAATGGAAAAACTAGCTAGGAATTAAACCCTAAGCAACAAAATTAATCAGAAAACCTTACCAACTCGATCTCGTTTAACAAAATTTACTAATAAGAAAGCTGTACGTAGCGGATTTCATTTGCGAGCACTTCATGGATTTCCTATGTTAAATATATTTTTTAATTAAGGCTATAAAATAAATTAAATTACACGCATCTTGTAAAGATAAATACTCAAAAGCTTAATTCTTATAATTTATGGACGCACGAAATCTTTTAAAATTGGTTAGCTAGTTTTTCTTTATGTCTTAACTAAAATTTCAGTAGCGCCCACCTATATATACAAATAACAAATTAAAACAATTTTATTCATTTCGGGTCTGTTATTGATCAACATGTAATACAACTATTATAGGATATACACGAACACAAACACGAGCACGAGCATACGATACTCTCGAAATCGGAATATTCAAGATTTGATCAGTCGTAATTAATTAATTAAAGACATTTTGGCCAGGTGAAAGTATGAATTTTGGGTCGAACATTGCTTTCCTTCGTTGAATAGTTTCCCATTTGGAGGCAAAATGAATAATCCAATCTTGGTTGGATTCGTAGTGAGGAAGATACTGCTTCACTTCAATCCCATTCTCTTTGCAAAATCCCATAATCCGACCGTTAAATTCATCGAAAATATGATAATGACTGGGCTCACACGAATGCAGTAGTCCGAGAGTGTAGAAGATCTCCTCCTCTGGTATTACTACTGACATTCGATCGTCCCATCTGCAAAATTTCAACATTAATTGTAAATATGAGTATTAATAATTTTAAAATTCATTATTTTCATATTACAAAATAATTTTACTAATCATTGTAAATTTTTTTGCAAGAAAATATAAATAATTGGATACTGAATATGGCTATCGAATTTTGAGCAAAAATTTTATATATCAAATGTAAGAGTAAACGAGCTCAATCATGAGCTCATTAAACGATCTTTTGAATGACTAGTAGGGATTACGTGCGTTGCACGTAAACTATTTTTTTATTTATAAATTTTATAAAAATAGAGCAAAAATAATACTAACTTTTATAAATTATACTATTTGTATCACATAAATTTTATTTATGTAAATTAAATTGGATGCTATTGATAGGGGATTGAGAATTAAGATTTTGACATACAACTTTTGAATGATAATGAACTATAGATATTAGAAACAAAAACAATTGATAAAACGTGAAAAATAAATATAAAATGATAATAGACACTGACATTAATATTGCATCCCAATATTACAAATAAAGAGGTGAAAATTAAATTAGCACAAATTATATCAGTTAATATGTGCATAATGAAATTTGTATTCATAATAAATTCGGATAAGTTAGTCCTGGAATTTTGTCGCATCCTCTATTTTAACTAATGAAGCGAAAACAAATGCCAAAAGAAATATAAATTATATTCTAATTAATGAACTGTAGTTAACAATTAAAAGATTATACTAAATCCTAATACATTAAAATTGAAGAAAAAGGATGAAAAAAAAAACTAATAAAGTAGATTTTCGGATATATTTGAAACACTAAAATTAGGACAATTAAATATTTTATTGTTTCACTTTTTTGGTTTGAAAGTAATTGTTCTTTTGATCCTTGTTTTTAGAGGGTGCTTGGTATAACGAAATGGTTAGAATAATGGTCATTCCTATGGTCCTACCTCCATTATGTTCATTGGTTTATTATATGATTTTTGATGGGAATCATCATTTAGAATAGAGTGTACATTCATGCCTCATGGTATTATTCATTTCTTATATCTATATTTTATTATTTTATTATTTAGCCATATTACTTTGTTTTATTTATACACATTTAATTCTCTAAAAACTTTCACATCTCTCTAAAATTTCTTTCAAATTTTTTTCTTTCACTAATTTCTTTCTCTAATTTTTTTTGCTCTTATATGTTGTCTCTCTAAATTTTGTTTCTCTCACCATTTTGTCTCTTAAAAATCTTTCTTTGTCATGATTTCCTCTCTCTCGAAATTTTAACTTTCATCACCTTCTATCACTAAAATTTTCTCTCTCATCACTTTTTTCTCTAAAATTATCATATTTTATGATTTTCAAACTATAGAAATTTCATCTTTCATCACTTTCTCTCTCATCAATTTCTTTCTTAAAAATTCTCCGTCTCATAACTCTCTCTCTCTCTCTCTAGAACTTCTCTCTTTCTTTTAAATATTCCATATCTAAAATTTTTCTCTTTCTAAAATACTTTTGTCTCGTCACTTTTTTTTTTTATCAGACAAATTTTAAGACCGCGCCACGGAGGATTCGAACCCGGGACCTTTGGTCCAAGGCTTAAAACCCCCTACCGCTAGGCCAACACACGCACACTCGTCACTTTCTTTTTCAACATATCTTTTTCTCTTGTCACATTTTTTATCTAAATTTTTTTCTTTCTCATCACTTTCTCAACCTATTTTTTTTTCTCTCATCACTTTATCTTTCTAGTTTTTTTATTTTTTTTATTTTTTTTATCACTTCTTTTCTCCATACATTTTCTCTCTCATCACGGGAAACAAAGATTTTTTACATTGTAAAAAAAAAGAAGATTAAATTCCTTTCTTATTCCTTCTTCATACCAAGCATAGATCAAGTATTCATTCTTATATTCATTCCATTCTTAATCTCATTTTCAATTTCTAATGCATTCCATTTCATAATACCAAGCACCCGTGAGATATGAGTTTATTCATTCTCTCATTAGCAACAACCCCATTTTCCTTTCTATTTATAAAACATATTTTAATTGAATTTTAAAAACTTAAACCTCTATAATATATAATATCATCTGGCCTTGTGAATTAATGCTTGTTAAAATTACAAGTCTTCTAAGAATTTGTTATATCTTAAAACGGTTAACATAATGCATTGATGATATATGCTCAAAGTTTCCTACATATTATGTTGAAATTTCATTTCAATATTTTACAATTTAGTTAATTTAATTAGTTTGAGAACACGTTTGAGAACGCTCGATTGTTCTTCTCTTTGATTTTAGATATAAGTTTGTCCATGGCGAAAAAAAAATTGTTAAAATTATAAATCTTGTAAGATTTTATTAGAATTTTAAAATAGGAAAAATTAAAATTAAAAAAAAAAAAAAACTATTTGGCTATACAACCGATTAAATTGATGATATATTTTGGTACATTTTAATAAGAAATACATTTTGTGATCCGTCTGAGAACTATAAATATAGATATTGTTTTTAATTTATGTATCAACCGTTTCTCAAATTCATTTTTTTTTTAATCTGTATGTTTTTTTTTTCAATTTCAATATGTTATAATATAGTTTAATTTTACAATTATAATTATTTTTAAATTTAAATTTAATTTTATTGGTTAAAATATGGTCAATAAATTTAAAATTAGGGTATAAAAATTTTGAACTCCAATTTTTATTTATTAATGTTGATTATAATTATATGTATTGCATTAAATTTTTATTTTTATGATTGTAAAAAGCCTTCTTTACGAAATATGCCATAACTACCTATCCCTATTGTAGAAGTAATTAAGGTAAGAGTGTAATTTGGAAAGGATTAATAATTTATTATACTACCATAATAGAGAAAATTAATAAGAGTTATCTATTACAAAAGAATCCAATGTTATTTATAATATCTTCAAATTACATTATTAACCTTAAATTAAATTATATAGTAAGGACATAAAAGGCAAATTCAATTTTGTAAAACAACACACTTTTATAATAGGGTATAGATTTTTACTCAAAGAAATTTTAAGTCATATAAATTTAGTATAAATATATCATTCTCTATGTCCAACAAATTTAGTCTTAAACCATTGGACTCATATATTATAATATATATATATATATATATATATATATATATATATATATATATATATATATATAAAGTATAATTAAAGTGAAAAGGTAAACTAGATCTATACTTACAAGGATATCTTTGTCAAAATATGAGCAGGAAAGAAAAAGTTGATATAAAGTGTAGTTATTTTTTGTGGGTCGCGCGACGCAGTGGAAAACTATGTAATTTAAGAAAGTCTTGAGAATTTTTTTGAAACAATTAAACATGAAATTTATAAACCACACAATATAAGACTCGAACCCTAAACCTTTGGTGTCAGTGATTAGCCCCTACCGTTAGGTCAACACAAGCACACGTCTTGAGGATGTTTATTATACTAGCATGTTGTTATAGTTTTCATTTTAGATATAAGAATAAATATGTGGGACAACCGAATATAGTAACTGAAATTAAATTTATGAGACGGAGAAAGTAGTGCGTACTTGTTTCGATTGATCGGGTAGAAAATGAAGAGGTCGGACGTGGGTTTGAGAGTGGGAATCATGGTGGCTAATACTGAAAGAGTTACACCCGGCGCACCAATTATAGTGGTCGTTTTTACTCTTTTTAATTTAAATGTAAATTCAATCTTATTGGAATTTATATTAATAAAGGCATTTCTTTATCTATTATGTTTGTTATTTATTTAACAAATGCACTTTTAGATAAAATCCTTAGACCATTTTATGTTATAAGATATGATCATGCATATGATGGTGATTATGAAATATATCTTCAAAACTTTGGTCTTAAATTAGTTCCGAGTGAAATGACTATTCAAGACAGGACATTGAATTGTCGAATATCACTCGCACATATGATATATGCTCATAAGATGAGAATATTGTATTTCATCAATATTAGCGTAGTCGACGCAAGTATTATATGTGGGTGCTTGTTAGAGAATAAGTTCACTGAATTGACCCGCTAGAAATTCTTATATGGAATTTATATTATCGAAATAAGAATTTCTAAATTATGATAGTACGCGGTTAGTCCTCGGACTTGAGACACCATAGTAGTCTTGTGTGAGTTCTATTTCATATTTGATATATTTTCTGATTGCTTGACAATCATAAATGATTTATATTGGATGAGATTAGAACGAATATGGAGATTGATGAGTAGTCAATAAAGAATCTATTACTCGATTTTATCGAGAGAATTTCCTACAATTTTCATTATTCGTAACTCGAAGACCTTGGCCAGGGCATGATGAATATTGATTCATAATGAGTTTGAATTAAATGAAAATGTAAATATTGGATTATTTGAGTTTTCGATTTAATTCCATACTCAATATCCAATTGGGAAATTAGATAATAGAAGGACCGTACGCGTATAACGATTTGTAATTAAATTTGGTTTACTCGCTATTTTCACCTAGTACTAGATAATCATGCTACTTGCTAGATGTTCCCATGATTTGTAGGTTCTTGAAATTAAAGAGTTAATTTCAAGTTTGATTAATTTATTGGATAAATTAATTGAATAAATGTTATATAATTAAGTTGTAATGTGTTACAAGCCTACTACTAGTATTAGTTGTGAACCTAAGAGGGTCACACACAATAAATTAGAACGTATCAATTGAATCGATTCAATAGTTGAATCTAATTAAATAATAGAGATTATTTGATTGAGACTTGATTTAATTTAATTAGTTAAATTAGATATTCAATTAAATTTATTTAATTGAATCTAATTTATTTAGCAAGTCTAATCCTAAAATTGAATTAATGAGATTAATTTAATTTATAGTAAAATCATATATATAACCGGAAGAAGATTTGTGGGCTTTGTGAAATCAAAAGGGGTTTTATTTCCTTAAATAATGGAAATTAATATGATTAAAAGTGAAGAACGGTTTTTTTTCTCTTTTAATGAGAACCGTCTCTTCTTCTTCCAGCTTTTAGCCTTCTTCTTCTCGGTTCTTCTATCTGGTTTTGCTATAAGAATTGGTGTGAAGATAGCTAGCGATATCTTGCATACTAGATTCGTTCTTCTTGGTGTGGACTTGATAGAGGGGAGACGATTGGATCCCTGCGAGTTCGAGCAATCGATTGCTTCTATCCCTACAACAGCCGGAGTGCGAAAAGGTACGCAAGATTCGATCTTGTTATCGATACATCTTGTTAACGTGAATTCAAGATACCAACAAACGAAGTAATCGTTATTTCGTTTGTGAAATAAAAATAAAAATAAAAATAAAAATATTTCCGCTGCGATTTTCGATCCGATCCGATCCCAACAAATACTCCATTGTTGAAATCAAGTATGCGAGATTTTGGAATAAATAAATTGAGCCATGGATGACATTTCTCTTTTCCTTTTTGATCATCATCCAAATCTCCAACTCGGTTGAGGAAATCAAAGAACGATGCATCTCTTCTGAAAATGAGGCCTGGGATGAAGCTCAACCCTTGGATCAACTTCTCCAATTCCTCACATCACACACACACACACACATTAGAAGAAGAAAAACAATACAATAATTGATGTTTTGAATATATTTGGAGAAATAAAAATCGTGCCTCATCAATGGCGATGGATGGTTCTTGATGGTAATATTTGACGAACTCGATGCAGTAGAGGATGGCGTGGTCCGATAATAAGGTAGCCACGTGGCATGGAAGCGAAGGAGAGGAGAAGGAAGAACATCTCCACTCATTTATGGAATCCACATTTGTGATTAGGAAACCTTCCACATAGTTTGGAGCATTGATGTTATTGCCTGAGATCAGAAGCTCTTGGTCTCTTGTGAATGTGGAGAAATCGCTATAAAGTAATCGCGCCCATTTTACCTGAACAAACAAAAATATATAAACTATTTTAACGAGCTTATAAGCTTATCAAGAAAATTAATTTATTAATTAGGAGCATGTACACTTCCCAATTGATCTTTATCAAATAAAAGAATATTTCAAGTTTTTTATTTCTCACTTTTTTTTTTAATTTTCAAATTTCGATTTTTTAAAACTTATAAACTCTATTATCCAGACATTTTGACAGTTTAGCCAAACACCCTCTTAATCTCATCGTCTATGTAAAATCGACCGGCTTCGACGATGGGCCGTAACTCCTTACTCTAGTTGGTGCTTTCTCAAGAACAATTCTTGCTCTAGTGATTATACCAAACTGCCCTAGCCCTCCAAGAACTGCCAAAAACAACTCCGAATTCACGTCTTCCGAGCACCTCACCTCCTCCCCTTTACCTACAAATATTATCCAACAATTAATCGTCAAAAAATCAATATAATTCGCAAAAAAAAAAAAATTGAAAAAAAGAAATACTTACCAGTAATGACATCGAGCTGAAGAACGTTACTAATCTGGGGCCCATGCAGGAACGTCTGACCGCCGATCCCACCGTTGGAGAGCGTGCCCCCCACGCTCAGGTAAAGATAGTCCGTCCACGAAACCGGCGCCAGCCCCTTCGCCAGCGCCGCATGTGCCACGTCAACCCACAGCTGCTCGGCCCCGACGTCGGCGTAAAACCCTGACCGACTGTTCCCGCAAACCCTAATTCCGCCGCCGCCGCGGTTTTCACGTAGAGATGACATGTCCACCACCACGCCGCCGCCGGCCATGGCCTGCCCCCTCACGGAGTGGCCGCGCCCTCTGACGGCGACGGTGACCGGGGCGGAGCTGTCGTTGGATGATCGGATCAGATCCGTGATTTGTTGGAGTGACGAAGGACGGAGAACTCCGCGAGGAAACTCGTGAACGATGTTTCCGTAGTCGTTGGAGGCTTCTTGGATTAAAGAGGGAGTGGTATTGATCATCTTTTAATTCGTAGGGTTTTTGGGAATAAAGGCTCTTGATTATAAAAACTTTTTCTTTTTAATGTAACAAATTATATGGTGGCTTACGAATTTATAGAGTAGGAATCTTAGTGAGTTAATTGGGAAAAAAAATCACCACTTTTTATCTCTCTTTTTCTTTTTTTTTTGTTCTAGAAACGATTATTAATTTTATAAATCTTACTGTGTACGAATTTATAAGGGAAAGGTCATGCTACGTTAATTATTCCGATCTTCGAATAATTTAAAGTTCATTTTGCTGCTAATTGGAGCTGATCGATATCATTTTTTTCTATGAATTGTTGTGACTTAATTAAAAAGTGTCAAAGTGTTGAAATCTTTATCAATTAAGCCAAACAATTTTTGTTTGTATTGTATTTCATCACTTTCTATTTTGACACTGTAAATCTATATATAAATTTTTGTTCAAATAGAAATAACTGATATTGCGAGAATTAGGAACCGATGCAGACCATTCATCTTTGTATGATTTATAATTGTAAAATTTGTAAAAAAAATATGACCGTATGAATATTATTTTGATATAAATAATCATATTCATAATTGAGCCAAGCAGATTAAAAGGAACAAATTAAGAGACTAATAATTCATGCGTTTTCGATAACAGATTTATCACTCGATCTCCCTTGTTGTCTAGCAAACATAATCTCATTCATTTACTGGACACAAAATAATTCATACAAATTGTTGATTCCGAAACCTTGAACCTTAGAGTAGGAAAATTACCCAATCATTATGCTACTATCTCAAAAAATATTTACGAAAGTAGGAAGACGATTAATTGTAAAGATAGAAACGCTCAAAAGCTCACCGTGGGCATATTTAATGTGCTCACCAGTGATGTGGCAATGCCACATTGGCAATCTTTCCCGTTAGGGTTTAGTTTTTTTAGGTAAGATTTATTTTATTTTTTTTATAGTAGAACTTAATTAATTTTGGTATGTCTTTTATTAGCTTCTTTATTTATGCCAATGTCACGTCATCCGTGGGCACATTAAACATGTCCACGTTGGGCATTGGAGCATTACTCATTGTAAAGAATAGCACAATAAGCGTTCTCTCAAAACCCCAATCTTTTGTTCTCAACTACAAGAAAATAAAATATGCTAATAAAGTTTGCGTAGGTCTAAAATTTGTGTACAGAGGGGTTCATATATATAGTTTTCTGTAAAAATTAAAATAAAGTTTCAAATCTAATAAGAAAATAGATGGCAGCGGTCGCGTCGGGGGCAACGACCGGTGCTTCTCTTCGAAAATCCTTTTGCCAACAACTCTACAACAAAAGTTTTATTATAGGACACTTATGAATGTCATGTTAACAATTACTATAACAGACTTTCTCGCATAGGACATACTCCCTCCGTTCCGTCGAAATGATCGTCCTTTTTGAATATATGTGAAGAACATAATAATGAAACAATGCTATTTAGGAGGGACAAATGTAGTATATATTAATTAGTACGTTATATTCTCACGCGTTACTATATGTTTATTAGGATTGTTACAAGTGTTTTATTTTTATTATAGTTATTTTAGGATGCTCAAGAGTATTCTATTAAAAAAGATATATTGGTGGAATACGTTGAATTAAGTGAAAGTTTATGTAGATCACGTGTTCAATTATCTTCTACAATACTTTTTTTTTCTTCTCTTTTTTGTAGTTTTTAGGACATAAAAAAAAGAAAAAAAAGAAAAGAAAAATGTATCTTAATAAGATAATAATAGGACACTCATCTCTTCTAGTATGAGTCCTATAATAAAAGTACTCATAATTTAGTTCCATTGTACCGATACAAATTAACAATTAATAGAAAAACCATACAAAACATGACTAAACAACTATGTAAAAGGTTTTACATAAACACATCGAAAATGCTCATTTTGATTTGTCGAGTCAGTCGCAAGTCTGGAAGCCGAGTCGTCATATTAAACACACACATATATATATATATATATATATATATATATATATATATATATATGATGTTTTATTTGATATAATTAACATAGAAATTCGACACACGTAATAAAACCGTTTAGTAGAAACGCAAGGGGCTTTTCTTATCTTGACGTCAAGTTAAGCTGGAGCCACATATAAAAATTAATGGAAATGGAAATTTGAAAAAATAGAAAAATAAAAAAATAAAAAAAGAAGAAGAAAATAATCTAGCTTTAGACACGTAACAAGAAGTAATCAAATGCTATAACGATATGTCTACAAACAAATCTAAGGAGTACTAACACCAAATCAACAATTAGATACACCAGAATCTTTGAATTCAATTAATCTAGATACGATTTAATTTATGGAATTATAAAGTCAAGTCATTAATTAGTCGTGGATAAGATTCTTCTAAATTTGTGTGAAGCATTATCAAAGATAATTTTTTTATTTTTATTTTTTTTGGACAAACAGCATTATCAAATATTTCGTTCTTCATTCATTTGCGTAAATATATATTAATTGTTAGTATTTTGTAGGTGAATTGAAAGGGGAGGGGACCAATGCAAACTACAACCAAATCCAACTATCAATTTCAACAAATATCTTGTCAATAAAATAAGGGCTAATTACCAAAAAAAACCCAAACTATTCATCTTTTATCAAAAATACTCTAAACTATTGAAAATACCCAATTAAATCCTAAACTTTCAATCTTTTATCAAATCTACCCTATGTCTATTTTCCTCATTCGGACATTTGATCGAACATATAGTGTGCATAGAGAAAAACTCTATTTCCCTCTCTTTTTCTTCTTCATCCTCACCAACACCGATCTCCCTCCCCCACGAGCTCGACCCGTCCTCACCGACGAGCTTGATGACCTCGCCCTTTCTAGATCGCGATGAAGCTGCTGCGGTTGAGCGGGAGCGACGGCAGGGGTGGGAGGGGGGCGGCGGAAGAGGTAATGGTACATGTAGCGGAAGGAGTGGAGGGGTATGCAGTGCTTCAAGAAGAGTGCTTTGCGGGGATCGTCGTAGGTGAAGGAGGCGGCGCGCGGCGGAGATGAGGGTGGGGGAGGAGCACTGGGTGCGTCTTCTTGGAGGCAATGAAGCTGCCGGCGAAGACGCCGTTGGGAGGGGCGCCAGAGGAGGAGGGGTCGAGCTCGTGGGGGAGGGAGATCGGTGTTGGTGAGGATGAAGAAGAAGAGAGGGAAATAGAGTTTTTCACTATGCACACTATATGTTCGATCAAATGTCCGAATGAGGAAAATTGACATAGGGTAGATTTGATAAAAAATTGATAGTTTGGGATTTAATTGGGTATTTTCAATAGTTCAGAGTATTTTTGATAAAAGATGAATAGTTCAGGGTTTTTTTAGTAATTAACCCATAAAATAAGGTACAAAATTAACTGCCAACATTCAATTTTCTCTAGATATACAGTATTTAACTTCTTACTCCCTCCCATTTTTATTTTTTTTAATTTGATGTTTCAGCATTTCTTACTTTTTTTTTATATAATTGATGTTTTACATTTTTTTTTTCCATAATTGCCCTCAAATTAACTCACCTCTTTTATTATGAGTAGCTATGTTCTCTTTTTTCAACATGAAATTAATTGTATTCGATCATCATTTATTAAGGTCATTTTAGTCAAAAATTTTATTTATTAAAATGTGTGCAAAGTCTTAGAACATCAAATAATAAAAAAAGGAGGGAGTATTTGATTTATGTATTATTCACAAATTATGTGTACGTGCACATTGCATGTGTGTACTAAGCTTTCATATGAAAAGGACTGTACTAAATGCCATATAAAATAATTTAATTAATACATATGGAACGTGAGGTACATTTATCGTGAGGGAGGTAGATAGGCATTTTTCAAATTCTAACAATGCCAAATATGTATGTGCGATGTTAAAATTGCTATAAATATTAGTACTATCAATTGTAAATTAATGGGTTTTGTGAAATTTTCCTGAAAGAAATAAAGAATAGACGAAAGACCAAAATACAAGTTCCTCAACAAAGTAAAGGAAGGTAGTCATTGTTTATTTTTTACAAGAGAAGAAAAAAAAGTACTAATATAATAAGTCAATGTCTGCTAAGAAATTAAAATGGCAATATATATTACTTCCTTCATTTCAGCTGAATATTCTTTTCTTTTTTTTTTTTCAATTTTTTTCCCACATGTTTTAATAAATAAGAGGTGTTGGTGATAGTGTAAAGACGGACTCACATTAATATGAATGAAGTAGTGTGTAAAAATGGAATATGCATACGCTTGATAAAACAAATTGAAAATAAAATCAAATACTCAAACGATCGATACGGAAAGATTATTTTCTATTGATGTTGACCTTACATTAGAGAAAAAAAGTGCATCCAAATCTCCTTAATACGGAGTATAATTGGAAGACAGCGGGGTGATCTTTTGTGGGGCCCACATGCCCTAATTGGTCCCAGAAAATCCTATCAATCACCACAAAATCTAGCCCTCCAAGATTTGCCTCTTCCTCTTCAAGAACTCTGATCCCGACCACTCATAACTTCTATTATTTCATTAATTAGGAATCCAACTAATTGTTAATTACACCTACAATTTGGAATTATCAAAATATAAATATATGCAACCTCAAGGTAACAACCTAGTGTCTCACTCTAGAGGTTTGAAATGAACATAAACAGCCACGGTGAACATTGAAACCTTTCTCGAAAAATGAATACATTCGTGTTGATATCCGAACTTTGATTATATAAATCTTTTTTGCTGTTGGATGAAAAAGAAAAATAATTTAGCATGTTATTATAGAATATTGCAGAAATATATAAAAATAATAAAAATATATAATCAAAATTGAAATCACTCTTTCCAGTGAATGAATACGACTGATCGAGGAAGATCCTCAAAGAAGAAGTAAAGATTTACGTGTTCATTATTGTTGATGAGTATATGATACAAATATTTGTTGTGATAAAATTTAAAAGATATTCTCCCACTTGATGTGGGTACCACTAACGTGTTCATTGTTGATGTGACAATATCATGTTAATTTTCTTAGGACGTACTCCCTCCGTCCCATTCTAGTATAAGTAGTTGAATATTATAATAGACTCAGTTTAATTAAAATTAGCTCTATTATAGTGGGACAAATGGAGTAATACTTTTTTATTAGGATATTTAATTTTTACTATTTATTTTTTTTATGTCTAAACTATTGACTCACCAGCTCACGTGACATTACCATGTCAACGATGTATACCTGCCTTTCCCTATAAGGGAATGAGTCATCTTAAGAGATAAATTCATGATAATATTTGGCGGAAACATTTATGTGTATTTAGAATATAGCATTAATCGAATGAATAATACCAACTTTGGCAAGTGAAGAAATAGGCATAAGATTATTGAATTAGCTGAGCTCATGTAAATGCATTGTTTGACAAATGAGGGCCCAACATAAAACCCAATTGGAAAAAATTGAAACAAAGATAAAGCCCAATCTTAAAACCTTAAAACTAAAATGCTAAGTAGGCCGGTGTTAGGCCCGACCCGACTTCATATAGATTATCTTTTTTTTTTCTCTCTCTCATTTTGATAGTTTTAATTGCTTGAATACATGTTTCCTTTTTTAAAGTTAAAAGATTTGGATGTTTGAAAACGAATATATATTCTTTTTTTTAGTCCTGATTTTATTTATGCTTCCAAAGATCTTGAGATCTTATGGTGGATTGCATGTGAATAACCTTATAACCCTATGCACTTATTAATTAATTATATACAGTATTATATTTTTGAAAAGAAAAAAAATTCACTTTTATGATTTAATTAAGGAAAAAATGCAAATAAATACACCAACTTTGTCTGACATCCCGTTTTGGTATCGAACTTATTTTTTTTTGTAAATACACTAACTTTGCCCTGATGTTCAATTTTGCCACAGATTCAATTTCCGGCGAAATCGAAACTGATGTGGCATCTACGACGTCGTTTGGTACAAATTAATCATTTCTTTAGCATTAAACGACGTCATTTGCTACAAATCGAGCTTCTTCTTTGAATTATATACAATTTAGTTTGTTCAAACCCTAAATCGACAAGAGAGAACGAGGATGGAGAAGAGAAATTTGAAATCGATTTGCAGCCATGGCTTCCCCTTCTGAGACTAGCAATGCTTCGAGCCAACCCTACAAATGCTATGAATATGGGATTGTGTGTGGATGCAAGCTCCCTGTGAGAGTTGGTAATTCTCAATTTGCAAAAAATCCAAATCGGCGTTATAAGAATTGCTCAAAGAGCATGACATTAACACTCTTTCAATGAAGCTCCATTGCCCTTTATTACAGATTATATGTCACGTCAGTTTTGATTTCACCGGAAATTGAATATGTGGCAAAATTGAACATCGGGGCAAAGTTAGTGTATTTACAGAAAAAAAATAAGTTCGATACCAAAACGGGATGTCAGACAAAATTGGTGTATTTATTTGTATTTTTTCCTTTAATTAATATTTACATGTTTTTATTTATTTATTTTACTTATACATATCTCTGTATAACACTTATATTCATTATATTACATATGCTGTTACTTTGAAATATAATTACAAAAATGGAGATAATCCACCCTTACGTCTTTCCTCCAAAACAAAGTCATAACCTTTCTATTTTCGGAGAAACAACCTCAACTTACAAAACAAACTTCACAACATTTAAACACACACACACACACACACACATGTACACACACAAACAAACTTCACAAAAATTGATGTTTTAATTAAATATCCTACTTTATTTTCAGCTTTCTGAAAAAAATAAAATACTCACGTAGTAATAAATTACCTTCACAACTTATAACTCAGTTATATTTTTTTAAACTTATATTTAACTCATCAACCATTATCCTCCCAAAATTTCTTATTCAAAAAATTATGGAGGTTGTGTTTTACTATTTCTAAGCGATTCACTTCCCCCTTTTGTTTTTATTTTGTTTTTATATACTTTTTTTGTGGAAACATACGTACACATAACTTACAAAACCAACAGGTTGGAAATTCTGTGTTATTTTGACTATTTGTATTTGAGTGTGTATTTTAATCAAAAGAAACGCACAAAAGTTACAAATTTATTTCAATATAAAATAAGGATTAATACCACCATGATTATGAGCTTTTATTTATCATAGTTTATACCAGTTGTGTTTTAATGGATACAATTGGGAAATATGAATTATCATAATTAATTTACTAATTAAATCTCCTTATAATCACTATTGAACTTAAAATAAAAATTAATTATCTTCCACTTGGTCAGCTAGACTTTGTAAGCAGAATAAATTAATCAAGAAATACAATATTAAAATAATATTAACTAGAAAACTTATCTTATACGGTCGTTGATCATACTTTTTTATTTGTTTAAAAGGTGTGTAGTCATTTGTTATTTAAAATATAAATGGTAGTTACAAGTAAGGTAATAGTTGGATGAATAATGTTTCTCTATTGATCATACTTAATGTGGTTGATGTGATGGTATCGTGTCAACAATTTTTCAATACGGGGTTTAGTTTTTTTTAGTATGATTTAGTTTTTTTTTTAAGATTTATTTTTATAAAGTGTATTATCATCACGTCGACTGTAAAAATATTAAATTGTTCTTGATGGGAGGGCATTCTTAATAGTTGGATTATTGTGTTAAAATTCATATATAATGAGGTCAAAGAATCTACCCAAAATCACCCCTTTCCCACTCATCAGTCATCCCAACACACATATGTACACACACAAACAAACTTCGCAAGAATATTCATATAATAAATAGGTCACAAAAATTAATGTTTTAATTAAATGTCCTAACTTTATTTTCTAGCTTTCTGAAAAAATAAAATACTCACGTAGTAATAAATTACCTTCACAACTTATAACTCAGTTATATTTAATTAAACTTATATTTAACTAATCAACCATTATCCTCCCAAAATTTCTTATTCAAAAAATTATGGAGGTTGTGTTTTACTATTTCTAAGCGATTTACTTCCCCTTTTGTTTTTATTTTGTTTTTAATTTTTTGTGGAAACATACGTACACATAACTTATGAATTAACACGCCAAATCCAAATGAAAGACAAATATGCGATTTGCATTGGCAAAGTCAGAGTTCATGAATTAATAGACAATTTATTGTAAATTGACCCATGACTTCACCGTATCTAAATGGATCTATATATGATATTGATATAATTTATTAAATCCATAGGTTTGAAAGCACATGTGTAGTTGTTTTCGTTATTATTAATAATAAAATAATTAATGGTATATGACAAAGTTTGAAACGAAATGTATTAGGAGATCTAGTTTGTAATCTGCTAAATAATTAATAACATTTATTGTTAGGTTTGACGGATGAAAATATATAATACTCTATCCCTCCTGAAAGATTATGCACAATTTATAGCTGTATGAATCTTTAAATAAAATATGAGGTAGTGTGAGTATTATAATAAATAAATTGGGACAATAAAGAGTAAGAATAAAATGATTTGTAGTGGAGTCTATACAATGTTCAAAAATAAAAAAATGTTTACTCTTTCGCGACGTCCAAAAGGAAATATGCATTTAATCTTTGGAGACGGAAGTAAATACTATTTTATTTTAATTAAGCATGCTTATGTAATGTATCTAGAACTTAGATCTATCTTTAATTAATTAGAAGTAAAAAAATATTTGAATTTTGTGGCATAAGAATCTTATTGCGATTCTATTGGAAAAGGTCAAAGCAAACACAGTATTGCCCCTTAACATTATTGATATTAATTATCATAATTCTTCGTCAACTTCATGCTCTATAAATTGTACCCCGTATAAATTTATACGTAAACTAAAAATCTTGCTGACTCTGATTGAAGAAATAATAAATATCTCTGATTGAAGAAATAATAAATATTTATTGAATTAGTTCCTTTAACGTAAGAAACATTAACTTAATTTCAAAGGATCGACTCAATTTAATTCAAAACTCGATTAGTATGGTTGTGCTTATTGGATATTACCTTGTCTTTGTTACTATATTATTTAAGGATAAAAAATATTTGGAGAGAGATGAACATAGATTTTAACCACCAATAACAAAATGGCTAATTTACCTTTTTTTTTTTTTTTTACATATAAATATTGTTTTTATTTTAAATGAATTTTAATAAATAAAAAATCTAATTTTGTTCTCTCCTTCTCTATCTTTTAACACACATTATCTCTTTCCTCACCTCTATTCTCTCTCAGCTCCGCAATTCGTAATATATAGTAGTATTTTCTTTACAAAACCAACAGGTTGGAAAATCTGTGTTATTTTAAATATTTGTATTTTTTATATTTTTATATTTTTTATTTTTATCAGCAAACAACACACACTCACACACACGCACACAAAGTGTCTCGAACCCCCGACCTCTTGGTTGGAGGGGAAGCGTCTTACCAACTGGAGCTGCGCTTCGTTGACTTGAATATTTTTATTTGAGTGTGTATTTTAATAAAAAGAACGCACAAAAGTTACAAATTTATTTCAATATAAAATAAGGATCGGAACATTGAATATGATACGATTAATACCAACATGATTATGAGCTTTTATTTATCATAGTTTTCCATGTGTGTTTATAATGGATACAATTAGGAAATATTGAATTATCATAATTAATTTACTAATTAAATATCCTGATAATTACTATTGAACTTAAAATAAAAATTAATTATCTTCCACTTGGTCAGCTAGACTTTGTAAGCAGAATAAATTTATCTAGCTAGAAATACAATACTCCGTATTATAATAATCTTAAGCATAAAACTTATCTTAGACGGTCGTTGATCATATATTTTTTATTTGTTTAAAAGGTGTGTAGTCATTTGTTATATAAAATATAAATAGTAGTTACAAGTAAGGTAATAGTTGGATGAATAATGTTTCTCTACTGAGCATGCTTAATGTGTTTACTGACATGATAGTAGTGTCGTGCCAATAGATTTTCCATTCAGAGTTTAGTTTTTTTAGTATGGTTTAATTTTTTTAAGATTTATTTTTATAAATTATATTATTGTCATGTTGACCGTAAACACATTAAATACTCACGATGGGAGGGACATTCTTAATACTTGAATTATTGTGTTAAATTTATATATAAAGAGGTCAAAGAATCTACCCAAAATCACCCCTTTTCCACTGATTCCAACCCTATAAATAAACCAATATCTTACACAAAAAATCATAAATACACTATCTCCATATAAAATTACGAAAATGACTACTTCAATCTTAACCATCTCCGTATTGTCAATCCTTATCATAACCCATTCGATCTCCTCCGCCGCAAACCCATCGCCGCCGCCGCCGGAGATAGAAAACCGTCTCCTCCACGACTCCGCTTCCCTCCGCAAAGCCTCGAACGACTACGGCAACATCGTCCACGAGATCCCCACCGGAGTTCTCTACCCCTCGTCGGAAAAAGACATAATCGACCTCATCAAATCATCGAACCGCTCTCCGAAGCCGTTCACGGTGGCAGCGAGGGGCCGCGGCCACTCAGTCCGGGGGCAGGCGATGGCCGGCGGCGGAGTGGTGGTGGACATGACGGCGTTTGGCTGCGGGAACCGGAGCCGGATCAGTATAAAGGGGAACGTGACGTCGGGATTCTACGCCGACGTGGGAGGGGAGCAGCTGTGGATCGACGTGCTTCGGGCGGCGGCGGCGGAGGGGGTGGCGCCGGTGTCGTGGACGGATTACGTGTACTTGAGCGTGGGAGGGACGCTGTCGAACGCGGGAATTAGTGGGCAGGCGTTTATGCATGGCCCTCAAATTGCTAATGTCGTTGAGCTTGACGTTATTACTGGTATTTCTCTCTCTCTCTCTCTTCTTTTCCAGATTTTCAGTGTGGGAATATGGAAGGAAATATTATTTTTTCAAGGGAAAGTTTCGTGTGATTTTGGAAGTTCCGAATTTGTAAAATAGACGTTTACTTTTGCGGTGAGATTATATAAATTGCCGAATTTATGGTTATGTTTTTTAGGTTACTAGGGTTTGATTATAGGATTTTATATCAATTCACGAATATTTTATATCTACACGTAACATTTTGAGGTTGATTTGGAAATTGAGATATACGTACGTATGTATATTGGTAATTAATTCATCGACTCTTTCATGCATTTGTTAAGGGTGACAATTTTCCATGATTTTGATAGGGAAAGGAGAGTTTATGAGTTGCTCAAGAAGAAGAAATCCTAAGCTATTCTATGGAGTATTGGGTGGTCTTGGACAATTTGGAATTATAACACGAGCAAGAATAGTCCTACACAAAGCACCAACAAGAGTAAGTATTTACCTTCCTCATAAGGGAATAAATAAATAAATATTTTTTCAAATAGCATTTTTTATCAAATAATAATGAATTAAAAGTGAACAAGAATAGATATAATAATACACAATTTTATCAAAATTTATAAAAGTAAATATTTTATTATTGTAGAAGTTATAATAAAGATAGATCATATGTAAATAATATTGATACTATAATAGATAAATCATTTAATTTTTATTTTTTTGAAAAGAAAAGGTGCAAATTAGATGTTACGCATATGCCGGGTACGATGAAACAAAGATTGAATATGTTTGGGCCGGCCCACGTTGATGGGATTGACTTGATTAATTTATTTAGTACTTAGCAACTAAAATAAAAATTGTAATATGGCTGGCCGAATATTAGGAGTTCTTTGCTACCGTTGCCCTCATTTTATCCGACACAATTAATTAATTTGTTAATTAATTAAAAAAAGAAATTAATGCATGCATTTGCATCAACCTATGACGCGATTTTTAACGTAAATAATTTCATTTTAAGTTTTAATTTCCGATGAAATACTATAGGTGAAATGGGCGAGATTGCTATATAGCAATTTCAGGACATTTTCAAGAGACCAAGAATATCTCATCTCAACCAACGCTCCAAACTACGTGGAGGGCTTTCTAATCACTAATGTGAACGCCACCGATGAATGGACTGCCACCTCCCCTTCGCGTCGATCCGACGTCGTTTCGCTGCTCGAGAAGCAAGGGATCCTCTACGCGATCGAGCTCGTCAAGTACTACGACAATCAAACCGCTACAACCATCGATCAGGTTACATTTAATATGTTCACGATGAAAGTGATAATGCCAAGAATAATATTTAAACTTTACAAAAAAATCTTATATATATATATATATATATATATATATATATAAATCACATGACACATTATCTAATTGTTTATTTCTCGTCTTATATTATATGTATATGCAGGAATTTAAGAGAGTGCTAAAGGAATTGAAGTACATGCCTGGATACAATAATACTATAGATACCTCATTCTTTGATTTCATCGCTAGAGCGGGGAACTTGAACATTGATCAACAAAATTCTCATCCGTGTTCAATCTCTTCATACCAAAATCTCGAATACTCGATTTCAACGCCGGAGTTCTAGCCGGAATGCTACCCCCCGCCTCAACCCTACTTCCGGCCTCTACATTTTCTACCCATTCAACCGAAACAAGTATGCATTCATATTCATATTCAAATTAACAATCTTCATTTTATACTACTGTATTAAATTATTAAAAAAAAGTAATTAATGAAATAATGGTGCATATATGCAGATGGGATGATCGAATGACAGCTGTAGTGCCAGATGAGGAAGTATTTTACACTCTTGCCCTTCTGCATACAAGCACCCCAACTAATTATGAGTATCTTGATGAATTCAATAATGGGATTCTGGAATTCTGCAAAGTTAAAGGGATAAAGGTGAAGCAGTATCTTACTAATATTGGATCAAAGAAAGAATGGAAGGAGCATTTGGTTCTAAATGGGGAAAAATTGTTCAAAAGAAAGCCATCTTTGATCCTAAGTCCATTCTTTCTTCTCCTGGCCAAAGAATTTTCAATTATGCTTGATTAGATGTATATAAAATGTTGCATTTTTCTTTACCATTTAATAAATGATGAATTAGTTAATTATATATGCTTTTAGGTGATATATATATTTCTTGACTTAATTATCCAAATCCCGTAACTGGTACACACACCCGTGCGACGCACAGGATAAACTGTATCGTGTATAATTTTAATTTTATAATATGGTATAGTAATCATGATTATCTTTTGTTGAAGTTTCTTATGAAAAAATTACTAATTTATAATTTTTGCACATGTGTACGATATTATTTTAGAATTATAAATGTATATATCTAATGATACACCCGTGCAATGCAGAAGGTAAATTGAATTTTGTAATCGTTATTTTTTAATATTTAATGGTTAACTTATGAGCTTAAAAAATAAATAAATAATTAATTAATTAATTAATTTGTTGTACTTCCAGTAATGTAACATAATTTATTGTTAAGAAAAATGGAAAACTCATCATACCTCTAACCTCTAGGCTCACATTTCTATTTATTTATATGCCCTCATAACATAATTATTTTATCACACTTATTTTATTTCTCTTACCATGTTTTTGTAAGAAATTATGTCTCACATGACTTATGGAATTAATAAATAAATATAATGTAGACTAAATTATAATTGGGCTTATTGGAGCAATTTAATGGGTAATTGTTGTTGATGGAATAGCAGATTAAGGCTCACTAATCCTAACTAGTCCTCTCCCTGACATAAAGTGTAATCTCTAACCCTAGCCATCACGTACGTAGAGAGAACAATAATAGAACCGTGAAGGGAGAGAAACACTAGTTGTATCCATT
>CM038112.1:9220597-9475993 GCA_001642375.2 Mentha longifolia
GGTCAAACGGGCGGGCTGGTGGCATGCCCGATGGGGCACTGAAAACTGATCGATGCTCGAGCAATACTCGCTGCACCTCCGGTGCCAAGGTCGGCGGGAGTTCGAGCTCAGGACCCGGTTGGTCCGACTCCGCGTCAAGCTGCAGCAGTTCAAACAATTCGGCCCCGGCAGTGTGCGCCATCAACGCGGCAAAGGAACGCACTGACACATTTTTCGGCAAGCGTGGAGTGCTGCGAAGACATATTTTCCGGCCAACCTTGCGTAAACTCGAGGGTCTCGGCATCAAAGTCGTTGGTCACGCGGTGCAGCGAGCGTAACCATGCCATCCCCAAAATAACATCAGCCCCATGAACGGGTAAAATATGAAATTCCAAAACAAATGAATGCCCCTGTATGCGCAGCTCGGATTTGACGCTCTTGTTCGAGCAAACCAGTGACTAGCCGTTCCCCACAAAAACTCGAAAGGGCGGAATCACGACGAGCGAAAGTTTCAAGGCCTCTGCCACTCTCGGGTGTAAGAAATTATGGGTGCTGCCCGTATCCACCAATATAAAAACCTCAGCTGATCCGAGGTACCCCTGAAGCTCGACCGATGTGGCCCGAGAGCTGCCATCCATGCAGCGCAAATGTGATATGTCTGCCGCGACAAACTCAGGCTCAGCCCCCTCCGATTCCTCGTGTACATCGTCCTCATCATCTTCCCCCATGTAAGCCAAAAATGTCTTCTTACACACATGTCCGGTCGCCCATTTATCCGAACAATACCAACACAACCCCAATTTTGAACGCTCCGCTTTTTCAGCTGACGATAGGCGTAGAACCGGGAGCTTGGAATAATCACGGTGTTTGGGAACTTGGCCGCTAACAGTGGCTGATTTCGGCGCCTCCAAATGGAAAGTGGGGGCGGTGAGGTGCTGAGGCGGCCCCGGCTGGGCGCGCGAAGAACTCGAGTTGCTGCGATCCGAGGCACTATCCAACTCCACTGCCAAGGCCATAGCTGCTACCACTGATTGGGGGTGTTGAAAATGAACTTGATTGCGTAACGGCTGACGTAACCCACCCAAGTACATCGGTAGTAACGTCATTTCTGGCAAGCCATGAATGTGATTCAGCATACTTTCAAAATCCCGATGATAGGCCGATAACGTCCCTGTCTGAGTAAGCTTTGCTAGTAATTCAATATAGTTCACAAAATAATTTGGGTTGAAACGGCGACGAACGTCATCCAGAAATTGCGACCAGGAAACCTGCGTATTGTTAGCACGATACGAAAAAATCCAATCTGAAGCCGGGGGAAAACAAGAGTACCACATAATGAAGGCGTTGATCTTCCGGAAGCATAATATGATCGAAATAATAATTGATACGGGTTACCCAACTCGAAGCCTCCGAGCCGTCGAACATAGGGGGGTCCATCCGAAATTGCCGAGATGGGTCGGATGGGGTATGGTGGTGCTGTGATCGTGAGGGTTGGGGCTCCCATGACGACCGTGGCTGGTGCAGCTCCGGAGTCGTGCGGAATGGTGGGGGATCCCACGCTGAGTAGTGCGGTGGCGGGGGTGCGCGAGATGTGAACCTAGGTAGGCGAGACCCGAGGGGAGGGCTGATCGACTCGAACGGCTCTGATAGGCGGTGCCGAGGAGGGAGCTGTATCGGCGGAATGGCGACGATGGTAGAGTGCGTCGCAGAGACGCCCGGGGTCCACGAAGGGGAGGCCCACGACGTTGGCATGCCGTAGGGGAGGTCCGGATCTGGCCGCGGTGCGTCGTGTAGTAGCCACGATAAGCAGGTTTCGGAAGCTTCCAATCGAGTCTCCATCCGCCGCATAAGGGTGAGAAGGGTGTCCATGTTGGCCTGCGATGACGGCGCAGATGTGGAATCCATAGAAATTGGTTGAAACCGGTGGCGGCGCGGAGGACGAGCCAAATTGGAGGTCGAGTCCCGCCGACGATACGCCCGATTGTGTACCCATTGTTCAAGAATGAAAGCACCAGTTGATAGGATGAAATCCCTATCAAGAACCAAATCTGGTCGCGAGTGAGAAACTCGTCGATCTCAGAGAACGCAAGACGAACGAACAAGAAAGAAAACTAGAGAATTAGGGTATATTTTTTCTTATCCCCTAAAATAACACTAATCTCGATATTTATATCTAAGGACCCTGGTTGATTCGACCTACGATTCGGGAAAGAATCAACAAGAAACCTGAAAAGGAGCTTATAATATTGCTCGACTCGATTAGCGTTTAATTTGGGCCAAGCCCGTAAAACAATGAAAATAACAAAAAACAATATAATAAATATCTAGAATATGAACAAAATCTCTATATTTGATCGGCTCCTGCTTCTCCGCTTCGGACGTCCCTTTCCTCTCCGTTTCTTCGACCTCAACTCTCCAAGTGTCAACGTATCGTACTCCAGCGGCTGCAACTCCTCTCGTTCATCTTGCATGGGCGCCGGTGATGATGAGCTCGTATCATAGACTTTAGTTTTAGAGTATAAATTTATACTTAATGTTAGCTTTGTTTGTAGCATTCCTCGTTAGAGTGATAATTTAAAAGATTTCATGATAAGACTAGTATTATTTGGGGTCCAAATTTAAGCATAAGACAGATGCAGGAAACGAGCCCATGAAGAGACGATATTAATTAGCATGAGTGCATAATAGTAACACTATGTCGGCGAAAGGTGAGGAAGAGCAACAAAGATGTTACCATCCTTAATTTTAATAAATCCAAACTTAAAAAATGAAGGAAAGTCCATCCTTCTCATTATGGAAGTTATCTATCTAACAAATATTATTAAATGCGGTTGCCCCATAAAATGCTTTCACTCTGGATTAATCTATGTGGACATAATACGGTCACCCATAATGCCTCTTTATTGTCCAAAAATAGCTTAGTTTTTATAAGGTAAGTTGCTCTAGTTTTGTAGACTAGTATACCCTTAATTTAAATGTAGTACTATCATGAGATGTTAGTCTTCCATCACATTATATTTCATTTATTTTTTGTATGGATAATTAAAAGCTTTATTAAAGTAATATATATATATATATATATATATAATTAATTAATTGATCATTTATGATAATAATATAAAATCAATATAAGAAAGGTTGAATATTCGGCCATATGGTGCATCAAAATATTTACAAGAACTGTAAATGTTCAAATATTTCCGTATTATATAAAAAAGTGTCCAATTATATTTTATAATATAAAAAATTATGTGTTTGTGTGGTGTGGTGTGTGTAATATAGCTCGATAATAAAAAAACTCCCGACTACATATATATATTTATTGATTATTATGCAGATAAACTACAACAAAATCAAAGACCGATGCAACAAATTGCATTAACAAATAAAGAAAATCCAGTGAAGTGTGCTCGGAGGAAAAATTTATTGTTAGAGATAAAAAATTATGAGTTTTTTTTTAACAGGTTTTAAATTAGGATGTGTTTGGATTTTAACTATGTACAATTATACCTGTATTACTTTATTATTGAAAAAAAGAACGAATTACTTAATTGTTATATGTAAGCATTTGATGATGTCTAATGTTTAGGAAGGGCAGCATTCCTAATATTACACATATATGTGAAATATTTTTATTTTTATTATAAAGAAAAAAGAAGAAGATCTAAAATAGTTACTCATCTTATTAAGATATATATATGTGTGTGTGTGTGTGTGTGATATTTTGAAATAAGTCATCCCATAAATTATAATTGTGAATCGTATATCGTATAGTATTGAATTTTATCATGAAATATAAATAATGCCACACAATCATATAGCTAGTCCATTAATTTGATTTTTTTTTTCTTTTTGTAATAGTGCTGCCTCTAAAATTGACGATTTGAATCTATCAAAATTGTTGCATTAATTTTGATTAATTAATGCAAATTATATAAGGAAATAAAAGTGGCAAATTAATGTCTACATAATTATTGTACTAAAATTGTCTTTCAGTTTTTTCATGAAAATATTCATGTACGTGTCTAAGAAAAAGAAATTATAAAAAATAATTGTAAAACAGATAAGTTAAATTATCCCATAACACATCTTAACTATCATTAATAAGCTAAATCATTCCAAATTGTAAAATGGACAGAAGTTTAGCCCGTGAACTCAAAGTACCCATTTTGTAATATTTTAAAGTGATATCATATTACAAAAATATAAATTAAAATATTTATGATGTTATGATGATTGGTTCCGATAATTACAATCCACAACTAAAGAAAGCATCTACGTATACATAAAAGGAAGAGTTCATTCACATGCAATGGTTAAAGTATTCTTTAAAATACTTTTTATCTCTTCAAAGTTTAATTCATGGTGCTATTTTTCTCGACCATTGCTTTTTATCTTATATACTTATTTGTTTTTTTTTTGTTATGCATGTTTATTGGCTCTATGTGCAGTGGCTTTCTGCCATATCCATGTGAATGAAAATAAGCTTACCTTTCAAATAGAATATATAGATTATTTGTTACTCCTTTATAAAAAACAAATTCATAATATATTTATTTGTGTCAATAGATTTATGTCATATGTAATTGAAAAGTGTTTCTTTTAGCAATTTTATTCTACTCATTTCTAACTAATATGATATTTAGGCAGATTACAAATAAATATTTACAATATTTTGAAATTAATACATTTAATTAATAGATTGAGCTTACTTGAATAAATGAATTATAGCCACTTGGATTAAGTATTTCGTTTAACATACAAATTGGGATTAAAAGTTGATTGATTTTTATAGTGTCCAAGTTCGTGTAATCGTGTTTATATTTTGTTTGTTTCCTTTTGTTTTTTTTATTGACTTGGCAATTTACCCAACGAGGCAAAGACAGAAATATTTTTGATATTATTTGTCACATGGGAAATTATATACGTTCTCTTCCTCTTCTCTTTTCAAACAATAAATACTACTACAAAATACGGATTCGAAAAATATACTCCGTACTATTTACTTGATTTCCAAATATCACTAAAGTTATGAATTATAAAAATAACATAAAAATAAAACAATCTTATGAATGTGAAATTAGAATTATATAAATCTAGGTGCGGCGGGAAAAGTGTATATATATAGAAGTATCTAGATATTTAGTAGTAGTGGGTAAGTTGCATGTTGAATGAATCATGAAAGCCTTCAAGTGTAGAATATATCACTTCATTTTGTCATTATGCAATCATTAATCACACCGTTTTTGAATTAAGTGAAATTGAAATGATAAATGGGTGGAAGAAAATTTGATTTTTCGTCTAATTACGATAATACGTGACCCAGAAACATATACGAAACATTTCCCCGACGAAATTAATTAACTAAATGCAAAAAAAGAAATTTTAAAAAAAAATGATGATAATGTAAAAAGTAAAATAAAGTCGATAATTCGAGATGTCATTACTTTTTTGACTGGAATGTAACGGTAAAAATTGAGATAAATTGAGATCCAATGTGTAAGAGGAATGATTTGATAGTCATTTTTCGTGGTTGTGAGTTGCATTTTGTTCATTTTATTATATGCTCCCTCTGTTCCATCTAAATTATTCACATTATTTTTGATACAAAGACCAATGTAAGTAGAGATAATTTTTTTAAAAATAGTATTAGTTGTGAAATAGACTTTTACCATTTTAAAAAAGTGGACTATTATATGAGACAAACCAATAAAGAAATGTGGACTATTTAAGTGGGATGGAGGGAGTATATTTTTTTTTATAATACTTCAAAAACTATATTGAAGTTTAATTTTTATATAATTTGTGAATATTAGTTTTTAAAGTATTAGAATAATGATAAATGAAAAAACAAGAAAAAAATTGTAATAAAATGGTAAAAACGCAAGTGATGCTCATTAATGGTGCCAACGGGAGATGAAGAATATATCATTTCTCCATATTCTAAAATGCATTATCATACTCTTTATTTCGTCCGGTTTCATTTAACCTACATATATTTAATTTATAAGATATAAAATATACAATCAGTCTGGATAGAATGAAACGAATTTAGTAAAAAATTAAGCTCCAGCTAAATTACAGAACTATCATAATATTAAAATATAGTATAATTCATGTAATGTAATCCAGTTCGAAATTTAAAAAATGTAATTCAAGTTAACGTGTGGTTTTGACATATTTAGGAGAAATATTTCGACATATTTTAGTGATGCTGACATAGTAACGTGTAACGTCCGAAACAGCTGACGGACGTCGGTATATACTACTACCTCCGTCTCATTTAAGTAGACCTGTATTTCGTTTCGGTCCGTCTCAATTAATAGACCTGTTTCCTTAAATGACAAAGAATACTTGGCTACAATTAACTCTCTCTACTCAGAATTAATTATGGCCACACAATCTCCACTCTCTTGATTCTTGTATCACAGGAACCGTCCCTACTTAAATGAGACGGAGGTAGTACCTCCGTCTCAACTAATAGACCTGCTTCCTTAAATGACAAAGAATACTTGATTAGAATTAACTCTCTCTCCTCATAATTAATTATGGCCACACAATCTCCACTCTCTTGATTCTTGTATCTATAGGAACCGTCCCTACTTAAATGAGACGAAGGCAGTATTATTTATTGAATAAATTTCATCACTATATACAGTGTCAATTTATGTTATCTTATTTTCCAAAATAAAAGAATATGCATCTAGTTCTAGCCACATATACACACAGCTCTAAATATCACACACTACGCTATATATAGACACACAAACACCCTACACAAATCAAACTCAACGAAGAAATTAAACACTCCACGAAAACACCGTCCACAACCACACACACTCTATACAGTACAGCTATCTCTTCTCCTCTTTTGAGAAAACAGAGACGTCAGATCTCTCGAGCAAACGACGTCGCAGCGGCAGCGCCATGAACGGAGTAGAGCTGGTGGCCAGCTGGCTCACGCCGACCGTCCTCTTCTGCGTCATGAACGTCATGATCGGCACCATTTTCTTCAGATCCAGCCTCAAGCAGCCGCGCACTAAGCAGCAGAACAAGGACGAACTGGAGGCGGCGGCCGCGGCGGCGGCGCCTCGGTTCGAACGAGTTTCGTCGTTCCTCGAACGAGTCAAGTCGTTCAACCTATCCAGGTACGAGGCCGAGCACCAGCCGGATCCAGTTCACCAGGGCTTTCCGGATCCGGAACCGGCGGCGCGTGAGATAGAAGAGGTCTACCACGAGATCGAGGAGTCTCATCACGTGACGAGATACAACTCCGGAGAGGCGGCGCGTGACAGAGAGGAGGCGCGTCACGAGATCGAGGACACTCGCCACGTCGCTAGAACGAGCTCCGCCGCGGTGGCGGCGCGTCACGAGATCGTGGACACTCGCCACGTCGCGAGAACCAGCTCCGCCGCGGTGGCGGAGGCGGCGCGTGAGAGAGAGGAGAGGCGTCACGAGATCGTGGACACTCGCCACGTCGCGAGAACCAGCTCCGCCGCTGTGGCGGAGGCGGCGCGCGAGAGAGAGGAGACGCGTCATGAGATTGAGGACACTCGCCACGTCGCGAGAACCAGCTACGCCGCGGTGGCGGAGGCGGCGCGTGAGAAGGAAGAGGTCTATCACGAGATCGAAGAGCCTCATCACGTGGCGAGAACGAAGTCCGGCGCGGTGGGGAAGTCGTCGCCTCCGGCGAAGGTGCTGCAGAGGTCGGCGAGCGAGAAGATGCTGACGGTGAAGGAGAAGGAGGAGGAGGATGACGAGTACCAGCGGAGGCCGGCGACGGCGAGACGGAGGGCGGAGGGGGCGGAGGTGGACGGGAAAGCGGATGATTTCATCATCAAGTTCAGGAAGCAGCTCAAGTTGCAGAGAATGGACTCCATTGTCAGGTACAATGAGATGATCGACAGAGGGGCGGGGAGGTGGAGGTGAGTTTACAATTATGCCCTCCGGTTGTAAAAATACTAGAATTTGGCTGGTTTATATTCCTGTCTCAGAAGGATATATTAGGCACTTCACATTAAGTAGGGCATTGCACAACTGAAATTTCTTCGTCTGTTTAGAAGATACTACTATTGAATTTGATTTGTTCTAAATATAACGGATCTGTATTTGCCTAAGCTATTATTCTAGTTTCTTATTATTATCTTTTTGGATAATTTCACATATACTTTATATTTTCGCATTACTTAGTAGGTTTTTTTTAAAAAAAAAATTCCCAATAATTAATCATATTTATGGTTGATTATCTAAATTAATACGACAAGCTGTCACGTTTTTAATTAATTAAATGCTCATTGACTATGGGAAAAATAAACAAAAATTAGATGAAAGCAACACTTCATCTAATACATTAAGAAAAATGATCTCATTATCGAATTGATAATTTCCAACTACACACGAACAAGTTGTGGCTGTAATATAAGGATAACATAATTAAGTGAGTTCGTTTTGGTTAATAATAAAAAAAATATTATATTACTATTAGAAAATGGATTTTTAAATATATGAGACAACCGAGAAAAATATCCTTATAAGACTCTAGGGGTGGCTAAACGGTTTCGGTATTTCGGCTAATACCCGTTCTACCCAATACCCGATGGTTATTGGGTACTCGAGACCTGTAATTACGGTTATTGGGTCGGTTCCTGGTTGAGAAATTTTATCGGGGTATCTGATATCCAAATACTACTACCCAATTACACGTATAATATATATATATATATATATATATAGAGGTGATGTGCTACTCCCTTTATGGTGGTCAACTCCGTGAGCACCTTCATTGTTTTATCACTTTGACATTACTTTGTTCGATTTTAACAATTACTACCTCCATCCCGTTACATTAGTTATATTTCCGTTTTGGTCCGTCCCATTACATTAGTCACATTTCTAAATAAGAAAATATTTAACTTAGATTTCAGAGCCCAATTAGTACTTTTTGTACTTTTCCTCCTAAATTTTGTACTTTTTCACACTAATTTTCTCTTAAATTTGTACTTTTTTACTTTTTTGACCATTTCTTGGTACGTGTGATATTCAAACTAGGACTAATAGGTTGTGATGGAGGTAGTATTTTATATTCTAACACCTTAGAAATTAATGTAGAAATCATACAATTAAAAAAATATATATAAAAATAAAGCTCGTTTTGTTTTATTAGTCTTTTTTAAGTTAAAAAATAAAAAAATTAAACCGAGCTTTGATTTTTTTGATTTTATAATTTCTATATTAATTTCTAAAGTATTAGAATATAAAACAATTGTTAAAATCAAACAAAGTAATGCCAAAGTGATAAAACGACGAAGGTGCTCACGGAGTTGACCACCATAGAGAGAGTAGCACACCATCTCTCTCTCTCTCTATATATATATAATAATATATTTATATAATTATACTACTTGTTATACTTATACATTTAATAATTTTCATAATTAATACTCCAAATACATTTAATAATTTTTGGTTAAGAATTTTTTATTTCATTGTTGCTTAGTTGATGCATTCTTGTTGGATTTCGGGTAAACGGGTAGTTGATACCGAAACCGATCAACATATTTCGGGTACTGGGTACCTGTATTGCTTAGACGGTTCAGGACTTGAACCCTAAAATTCAGTTAAACGGTTATTGAGTAATTCCGTTCTCGGTTCGGGTACCCGATAACCGGCCCATTCCCAGCCACTGTAAGTGGGGTAGAGAGAATAGTATATCTCCTACTTCCCTTATTTGTCTTTTATCTTTAAATCGTTCTTGTTCGAAATCTTTTGACAAAAATGACCAATCATGCAACACAAAATACAAGTGTTATCTAAATTGAATTATTCGACCTTTCAAATAATCGAAAGGGGAGAAAATCATTAAATAAATATAAATCCCTTCCGACTAAATTAATTAGTAAGTTCACGAAACAAGAGTCATAACCCTCAAAATAATTGTACTTCCAAAAAAAAAAAAAAACAAAAACTCTATATTTTAAAATGACTAATTTTCAGAATAGTATCCTTACACAACTTTGAGTCTGTATCTATTCAGATTTTCTTGACTTTCCATTTGAATTTAATTTGATTGAATATAAACCCTAATTAAGTTGTAAATTTATAAATAGATAAACTAAATGCATGAACTCAACTCGATTACAGATCGATAAACTCTGCATTATGTGGTTATAACAATTTATTATCTACTGAATAACCTTAACAGAATTGCTAGAATTACTAATATATGAGCATGTGTATACCATAAACGAGAAGGAGCTAGCACTATAATAAGATACAAATAATCGATATTTATAAGTTCGTCTTTGGTTTAGTTTTTTCTTAGCTGGAAAAGAGAATCAATTAAATTAATTCTATTACTTGTTGTTTGGTTCGAGTAATAAGATATCCATTACATTCAGGTGATTATAACTCAATTTACCAAATTGTTACCAAAAAATAGATGAGAAATAAAATTCATTCCGGCCATTATAAGTTTTTTTTTTTCCATTACTGAACAAAAACTCAACAAGTAGTGGTTATTATTATCATTATCTGACTTTTGTTTTATATTCTCCTATTTGAACCGAACGGGTACTAAAAAGAAAATGCTTTAGTTTCATTTAAAGGTGCGAAGGAAATTTGCTTTCACATCTTCCTCTTCCCCTTCAAATCACTGCAATTCCACCTGAGATCAAGCAACAAGTTGGCTAAAATCGAAACATTTAGAAAACTGTATAATCTCATTGATAATAATATACTACGATGACTAGTATAATTCTACCTATTAGATGGGCCCGCAAGGTCCGAAGGCGGGCGCTCCGCCCTGACGCCGCCACCGCCACCGCCGCGGAGGAAGCGGAGCTGCTGCTTGACGAAATTTAACTCTTTGACAGCATTGGTACATTGAGCCCGAAGGCTCTTCTCCACTCCATAAGAGCCATGCACCATATCCTGCACTCTCATCTGTGCTTCCAGAATTAGGGTTTCGACGGTGGTTGCCCTCTCATTTTCCTCCACGGAGGAGACGATTTGGGTCAGATTGTGAATACCGAAAATTCTGTGGACACATTTGAATTCTTGAATTCTCTCTTGTGGAAAGTAGGGACCAAGTATGCAATTTTGGTCGCACTGTTTTCCTAGGTGTCTGCACACAGCGCATGCTGCTTCATTATTGCCTGCACCTGCACCATCCATATTCGAATACTCAACCCTTTTTATTTTACAAAAATAAAAATAAAAATATGTTTTTAGTTTTTTTTTGAAGAATAAATAAAGTGGAGGGTTTTGTATGGATTTGTATAAAGATGTTGTTATTTATAAGGGATGTTTTGGGCTATGCACAATGTATAGCTGGATTTTTAATTAATTTCAATAAATTGATGTGATACGATTGGATTACTTTTTTCCAGAAAAAGATATTGGGTTTTTGTTTGCTCGATTTTAATTTGCAAATGCAGTATGATTATAAATGCTACTGGATTCAGTTTGTGAATAATGGGAATAAATTTCTATATGATTTCGGCCGTTTTATCAAAAAAAAAATAGTATATGCACGAGTCAGAAATAACACTAATAATTAAATGTGCAATTGTGAAATTATTAGTATGGGCCAAGCCCAATGTAACCAATTAGGCCCAATTAGCTCTGGCCTTTTTACGAAGCAAAACTGCACTAATATAAGGTACAAATGTTTTTTAGAAGGCTTTGCATTAATTATCACCCATTAAAAAACAAAACATAAAAACATTCCAAAATATGAATTATAAGGAAAAAAATAAAATAAAACATTTCATCTGGAAAACATGGTGCAAACTATAAATATATATAAATATTTTGCTTAATGTGAAATTGAATTAGGTGAAAAGATTTGGAAAATTGTATTTAGGGTTAATGTCACGAAAATACACAAACTTTGCTCCGCATTTCATTTTTCCCAAAACTTTCAAAATTTCGTGTAAATACATGAACTTTGTTCCAGTTCCAAAATTTCCCTAAGTCCGAATTAACCCAAATTCAGATCCTACGTGGAGCCTACGTGTACGCCGGGAGTATGCATCCGTTAAGTTTTTCCGGCTTGGGAAACACAATCGTTTTTTAACAATATAAAATAATGTCATTTTGGATTTATTTTAATTCAAATTTGAAATCTCAAATACATCTAGGGTTAAATAGAGCGTGAGGGAACGAGAGTGAGTTGCAGAAGAAAGAAAAGCTCGAGCTCTGGAAGGAGTAAAAGAGACACGTATGAGCTATGTCAGCACAGATTCCACCGGAAAATTAATTTAGGGAAAAATTGGAACCGGAGCAAAGTTTATGTATTTATATGAAATTTTGAAAGTTTTGGGAAAATTAAAATACGGAACAAAGTTTGTGTATTTTCATGACATTAACCCTTGTATTTACTAGTATTGAACAAATTCGCTTGAACGAAAAAAGAAATGTATAATTACCATGTATTCAATAAAATATTTTCCTACAATCCCATTGATTACAATTAATCAAGAAAAAATGCAATATATATATTTTATTTTCTCTTACATGTTAGAAAGAACACAAATCAATTAAGCTGTAGTAACAACAGAGGCAGAGGAGAGGAGGGTCCACCGTAAGGGAGCCATGCACCAGATCATGCACTCTCATTTTTCCTTTTCATTTATCAGACTATTTGGGTATGTTTTCCAATATCCAGAAATCTAGGGGGCATATTGCAATTCTTCATAAATTGTAGGCCAAAAATTAGGGTGCATGTGTGGTGAATGACTGCCTTTGAGTGGAGAATAGGCTTCGAGCTTAACCCACAAAAAGTGGTTCAAGAGATTTTTAGCAGGTAAATAATACAATATGTTACTTCACTCCGTCCCATTCTAATAGATAAATTTAACAATAATCTTATTAAATATATTAAAATAGATCTATTGGAATGAGATCGGAGCACCAATTTACGAGAATGAATCCAAAAATGAAAAATTAAGAATAGTTATGAAACAATTAAGGCATAGGAATTGATTTACTATCAAAAGTGGACAATATTTTATGATTAATGATTAATATTATGAAGATTTTTTTAGTTTTGAAATTAAGGCACTATTATGAAGAATTATGTGAGGTGATAATATATAATACGGCCCCTCGCTAATAAGGCATGCATCTCACTAGTTACATATATACTTTTTTTTTCTTTTCTTTGAATAAGTTGAACACCAATTTCATGATTCCCATAGAAACTTGATTTGCGTGACAGAATAATGGGTAATTCTATACACAATCCCCATATTTCTCCTCACAACCCCTAATTTAAAAATAAATAAAAATATAAATGGATTTACTATATTGTCCCTATAACTCCAGCAAAATATTCAATTAAAACAAATATTGAAGAACTGCCGCCGAGAGTTGCGATATTTCGCAGAAACTCAGAACTCAGAAGCATTATTCATTGAAAAAAGTGAATTCATAGGTTTTGGGGCTTGATCTTTACTACTTTAGTACCATTATAATTTATAACGACCCATCGTCGTCGAAAGATCACGTTCAATTACGACAATGGAGTTTGAATTAGTCAAGTTTTGAACATTGCATCGATCGATGTTTTATGTTATTCGATATTGGTTTAGGCTCTTACAGTAAAAGATAAAAAGAAGAAGATAAAATGATTTTTTTTTCAATATTTTTCTTTTCTTCCTCCTCTTTATCATTCTGTAATGTCGATTTTTTTTTTTTTTTTTTTCGATCTCTATATTTTCTCATTTGCTTGAGTTTATTAGCTATCCAACTATCTGGAAATATTTGGCTGCAAAGTTTAAAGAACTCCCAAACATTTTGTTAATATACAGTTGTTGCACACACATCTTCGCCATTAATGGCTATGTCATTACTCTTTCATATTTTTTGAGTGGAATTAATATTTTGGTTAAGGGGTTCGTTGGTGGCTGCGGGGGCAAAATGGCACATTTATTAATATATATTTTTTTTTAAAATAAGGGGGCTATGAGGAGAAAAATGGGGATTGTGTTTAGAATCACCCCAGAATAATTAGGCGCACCTTACTTTCTTATAAATTGATGTTTGAGAAGAAATAAAAAATAAATAAATAAAGGACAATTCATCGTGTGGTTCCTTCCTAGTCCAAGTAGCAAGGTAAATAGTCACATAAATAATTTCCTAAAAAAGTAAATAACAAATCTTTTTTACAAATATCAAATACAACAGATAGAATGGATGCTCTTTAATTTGTAGAACGACATTACGCAAAGATGATACAAATGCTTCCTTATTCATTAATATGGTTGTGACAACGTAAGTTTTTTTTTTTTCCCAGTGATTTAGATTTTCCAAACAAAATTTAACTTTTAAAGAGTATTTTACGCCAAACTTTTCGATGTGTGGTATCGCCACATCAATTATAGGCGCATTACACTCGATGTGCCCATGATGGATGAGTGATATTTCTTCAAGTGACAAACAGAATCTCTGGAATTATAATTGTATAATCAAGTATATATATATATACAAATAAATTCAAGATTTATCCATTTCCTTATTTCATTACGAGTTCCATAAAATCCAATTTGTCATATTGTTTTAATGTTCACAAAAGAAAAAACACTTTGTTACAATTGATAAATATGTACCCTTTGCTAAAAAAAAGTATAGCAATATTTTTTATTTGAAATAAGCCAATATAGACTATATAGTAGTACTACTACTCAAGTCAAGATCCATCAAAACAAAATCCGTGAACCAAAATAGAATATTCTGCTACATTAGGCAATACTACTAGTTAAAGCATCATAGGCAATATAATATATATATTTAAAGAAATGTTTTACACAATAAACACTTGAAATAAACACGTGAGTATGGTCTTCAAAAAAACATAAAAAAATCGCATAATATAAACGCTTATATTATTTTTCATTACAGTAGCCCTCCCATGAGATTTTATGAGCTCTATTTTAAGAAAAAGATTTTAAGAATTCTTTTAATTTCCATGCTCCAATGAAAACAAAAACAATCACATTGCTACACAATTAAATTTAACCCGACCAAATAATTAACTATTGTCTATATTAACCTTTTACTAGTTATACTCCATCCCTCGATTGGTTAGGAAAAAAAAACTCATATCTATTTTCAATAATATGCTAAGTAATATTTACTATCCTTCTTTACTTTTATTTACTAGTTTGTCATTAATTTTGGACTTCGCTCGTAACTTTTATTCCCCTTGCATTAAACTGATCAACTTATTTATTAAAGCAATATAATGAGTATGACCCCCTATTCCACCTATAACACTCCACCATTTTATTAAAACTCGTGTCAGAACCAATTGTGTTTTTTGGCGGACGAAATAAGTTTTTTTATTTTTTTTATTTTTATTTTTTAAAAAATATATATACGCATGATCAACTGTATTTACATATAATCCAACTTCACATTCACAAATACATCTAAACAATAACTTGAAAACTCCATTCGACCAAACATATATTGTTCTCTAACTTTATTCTTGGTTTTTTTTTTTGAAAAAAACTTTATTCTTGTTTGATGCACGATTGCCCAATAAATTAAAATCTTTATAATTGGCGTCGAATAATTAGGAAGTGTTGTCACATTACAAAGATTATATAGTACTTGAATCGAAGATTCTTGGTGATTAATTATGAACTCTACATGGTTTTATTCAAGATGACAAAAGTAAAATAAAAGACTTGGCTACGATTTTCATAGTACAATCTAATAGATAAGGATTCAATGACAGACGATCAAACTTTATTGGGATTTTTATTTTATTTTATTTTATTTATTATTCTTCTCCTTATATAGCTACTACCAAAGTGTGTTCACACGTGTAAAGTAACAAACTTCTACCTAGTTGATTTCAAGAATCCTCGTTTTATTGTTCTCAAAAAAAAAAAAGGAAAAAAAAGAGATATATGGTGTAGTTCTTTCTATGTATCACGCACTCAAACACATCCACACACAATTATAAATTTATAAATGTGGATGTGATATTGTGATGGCCATAAATAAGCATGTCCGTTAATCAGGCGCGGTTTAGTAGTGTGTGCAAGGTGGGCGACCGCACAGGGCCCTCGAAAAATTGGGCCCCCAAAATGGGTTGGTTTATATTATGTTTTAATTAATAAACTATTCTCTCCGTCCTCATATTAGTGTGCTGAGAGAAACAACACGCAGTTTAAGATAAAATTGGTATAAAGTGAGAAAATTAAGATAAAGTAGGAGAAAGTAGGGAGAAAGTGGAAAAATTAGGTAGAAAGTGAGAAAAATAAGAATAAAGTGAGGGTGAATATGTCTTTTTACTTAGGAAATCTTTTCATATTTGTAATACACACTAATATGAGAGACGTCCAAAACGGAAAATATGCACACTAATACGGGGGACGGAGTGAGTAACTACCAACGTACTACAATATTTGCATCTAGCGCCGGTGGTTAGCGCATATGTCCTTTTAACTCCCAGTGTTCGATCCTCCATGGGCCCAATTTTCTTTGTTTTGTTTTTAGCTCATTTTTTGGTAGTTCTAATATTTACTCCTTCATAGTAATGTTAATACATATATTTTTAGTTATTTTATTTCACCTCAACTTTTGTCTTTTTATTTGCTTATTTGTACGTTTTTTTTACTTGACATGTATTTTTATTTTTTTTTCTTTGTAGTTAACTAAGGGGCCTTCAAGTTTGTTATTTTTAGTTCTTTTCATATAATCTTTTTTTTTTTTTAACTTTGAAATTATAATAAAGGGACCATTTTTTTTTAAAAAAAAAATCTTTTTGCTTCTAACTTTTTATTTTTGGATCAGTAATATGTTTTTACATTTGCATATCGAAAATTTGTCATCTTCACTAAAAAGAATTTATTCTCTCTTATCTACACAAAGATTGTGATCATCATCTCTTGTTTTCTTTTCGACATGTAATAAAATCAACATATTTTAATTGATTGTCTTTGTTATTTTTTTTATATGCTACCATGACATTTGATTGTAAAGTTATTTTTTGCTCAAATATTTAGAGAAGGATCCATTTTTTAAGTCTTTTTGTTGATTACTTAGTACTTTAAATTTTAAGAGAAAAAAAAAACTGAAGTTCTTTCATTTAAATATTCTCATCATGAATAAAAAATTTATCGATCATCCGATTTTGTTTTATTTACTACAGGCAAATAAAGCAAATCTTTTTTATTATATGTATGTTTGTTTCATGTATAGTACTACTACCTAATTTTGATATAAAAAGTTATAATTTACAATTTATTAAAATATTAAATATTTGAATTTGATTTTATTATTAATAAAAAGGCCCCATTTTTTGAATTTGCACAGGGCCCCAATGATCCAATAAAAAGGCCCCATTTAATTTTATATATGAGCATATATTTATTCTTAATTCTCACACAAATAAATAATTTTTAACAAATTTAATATTCCCTCCTTCTCATCTAAGTATGGACATTTTATAACTAGTTTTAGTTTTAGTTATAAAATGTGCATACTCAGGCAAGGAATGTTAAATTTAAAGTCCACGTCACGGATGATTCGAACATAAAATCTTTTACTAAAAAAGTCTCAGACATTAACTAATTAAATATTGCTAGGCCAACACACACACAAATATATATATATTTTTTACGAAATCATATAACAATATAAATATATAATATATTTATTTCATAATGCGTGTATTTTAAACGCACAAGACTTAGTCTTACTTTTGATATTGATAAAAGAAAAATTGAAAACGAGCATTATTAAATATTTGAATAATTCAATATACTTTTGTTTTTGGCAAAATGTTAGTAATAGATATCTATTTGGTTCAAAATTACATAATGGATATATAGAGCTTTTATAAAGTGAAAAGATAAAGTATCATTTAACTTTGCAATGTTCAAATTAAAATATTTTTGTCGTTTTTAGTATATGAATTTTTTTGCTAATTAATTCAACTGCTCTTTAGATTTTTAAGTTACTACTGATCTCATACAATCCGAAATGTATCTGATACAATTTTATATCGGATCTACAAGCAATTGTCGATGAATAATTAAGTCGGGGTTCAAACCTCCACTCATAGGCTGCTTTTGTGGTTTTGACTTGGGCGCCTATTGTTGGTCAGTTCGGAAGTAATGTGGGAACGAACGACTTGATGCCATGCGGAAAAAGAACTACCTGGGGCCGTGGAGCATGATCTGGAGTAAATGCTACCCAGAACGTGAGTTATTCATGGATGTCCAACTCTTACAGGGGGAATGTTACTACTCCCTCTGTTTTGTTTAACTTGGCTTCATTTCTATTTTTTTTTTTACTTGTCTCATTTCATATTTTAGCCCAATAACCCAACTAAGCCCAAATTTATCCCACATTTTTTCCCTAGAACCCAACTAATAAGCACCACTTTAACTCCATAATCTCTCATTCCTTAAATACCATACCTAAAAGAAACAAGACAAGTCGAATAAAACAGAGGGAGTATCTTACGTATGATCCATAAATAATTCTAGAATGAGAACTCAAGTTTTAGATTGAATCTCCACTCATAGGCCTAGTTCTTTAGGAGAGGTCGAATGGAACATTCATACATTAGACTCATAAACAATTGTGAATGAGTGCTTGATTAAATTGGGGGTCAAATCTCCGATTAATTTATAGGCTAGCTTTTGTGGTGGAAATGCAATATATGACTCGTGACATAGGTGGCTATTAGTATCTAACAAAATAAATATGTAAGTATATCATTAAATTGGAGTAGTTATTTATTTTTATTTTTTTGGGTAAAATAGTGTCACTTCTGAAAGGTGCACAAGTTGAAGAGAAAAGTTAGATTAATGGAAAAGATGACGCCATGTCTTGTGATATGTGGGTCAAATTCCAAAAGATTTGAATTTTTTTTGCCATTTTCGGCCAAAATCTTTGGTTGGGACGTGAGAATATTATGCCTTGCTTATTTTTGGGTAAACACATAGATCTCTACGATTTATTGCAATATCTTTGCTAGCTGCACATACATATACTACTTCCGGTCTTTTCAAGTTGATACATTTTTTTTCAGCATTTGTGGCAAGCGTTTTCGAGCGTCTCGATAATGAGTTTTAAAATATCTTTTTAAAGATTTTTTTCTTTTACGGGATACTAGAAGTGTTGTAGTATCCGTAAAAGAAAAAAATCTTTAAGAAGATATTTTAAAATTCATCATCGAGACGCTCGAAAATGCTTGCCACAAATACTGAAAAAAAGTGAATCAACTTGAAAAGATCGGAGGGAGTATTATACCAGTTGACACATGCGTCCATAGGCATGCAACCTATATTTTCTATGCCTAGATTCTTCATTTTCACTCATCACACGTCGGATTCTAGCCTAGTGAATTTTGAAATCATTATTGGAATAATCACAATTTTTACATTACTCCAACACCATTTATGTGTAGCAATCAAAACATAGTCGTTTTGACAGTTCACATCGAATAAGTTGGGGATGTAGTAATTCTATATTTAGAAAGATTTGTTGAAATTGATTGTGAAAACGCAGATAGAACACATTCGATAAAAGCTTCTAGAAATACGGTTAAAAGGAAAGGGATGGCTAAGAATATACTATATATTATTTTAAAAGTAAACTAGAGGCAGAGGAAATGAGAGGGCTAAAAGTGATTTTGTTGGGACAAGATGGGGTTAGTAATTATAATTAGAATTTAACTTTTGGGATTTGGGTGTTGCCTTCAATACCTACAAAAGTTGATCTCACAATGAAGTAGAAAATCTTTGGGTAATATAATGCTTCTTCCTCTCTCGTGCATTGCACATTTACCAAATCTTTGTTGCTTATCATCAAAGATACATATATTATGAAACGTGACCTAAATAAAAAAAAATTAAATAATCCTAAATGGGAAAAAACAAAACTTACAAAAGATGTGTGTGTTAAGAAATTCTTACATTTCATGACTCAATTTTTTTAACTTCATGTTCTCAATCTAGGCCCACTAGGAATTCTGTGGGTGGCTTTGTATTATTTTGCATTTTAATTTTCACTTGTTTTCCATTCTTCACTGGTTTTCGTTCTGGTGTTGTGGTGGTAATATTGTTAAAATAAATAAATAAATACCAACGCACTCAAACAATACGCCTCACATATTGAGTTGGTGGAACTACTTTTTCATTGTGTGATAACCTCTCAAAAAATAAATAGACTTGTCAATTTAGGAAATAATTAATTGTGGCATTAATATTTCCCATATTCATAGTAAAGATAAAAAGACTTCGAAATCGGGTCTCTAATATGAATTTTATCAATACATTTTTTTTATGAGTACGAATTTGATCAATATTTTTTTTTTGGAAAATAGAAGTTGATCCATCTTTAAGTGAATATAATTAAAATATATACTTATGTTAAAACAACATCACATTATTCACGGGCACAAATTATTATGCTCACATGGGTAGGGCTATGAACTAAGAAAATAGTTATATTCATTTTATATATATATATATATATATATATATATGATACATCGCTTTCACCATTTCTTGCACTGGTTGTATGCATGTCTCTTTTGTACGTGTTAATTCCAGAATTAATGCTCAAGGAAAATCCTATAATAATAATAATAATAATAATAATATTATGTGTGCTGTTTGCCTGATAAAAAAAATAAAAATAAATAAATAAATAATAATAATAATATGTTTCAATAAAGCTATATGTTTATACAATGTGGAAAACACACATATAAGTACATAGATGTATGATTACTCCAAAAAAGAAATTAACAATACAAGAATTAATTAATTAATTCCTCGCCCTTTCAAAAATATAACAATTGAACCTTTTTTTCTTTCTATAAATGCCATCCTTATTCACATCTTCATTCATCACCAAATAAATCAAGCCTCATCACATTCTTTTCAAAATGGCAAACAATTTCCCCTTTCTATTCATTCTAATAATTCTAAACCCCTTTCTTCTCATTTCCGCGGAGCTTTGGCCTTGGCCTACTGCACTCCCTACCCAAATCCAATCACTCGACATCACAAATCGACTTCGTAACGATCTTAACTCCCTTACACGGGCTTCCAACGACTACGGAAACCTCGTCCGCGAACCCCCCTCCGCAGTTCTCTACCCCACCTCCATCGACGACGTTGTCGACCTCGTCAAGCTCTCGAACAACTGCTCGGCTCCGTTCACCATCTCCGTCCGCGGCCGCGGCCACTCCGTCGGTGGGCAGGCCACGGCGCGTGGCGGAGTGGTGGTGGACATGGCTTCCCTGAGAGAAAGCGGCGGCGGCGGAGTTAGGGTTTCTTGGGAGCCGTCGCTAGGGTATTACGCCGATGTGGGAGGGGAGCAGCTGTGGATCGACGTGTTGCATGAGACGGCAGAGTACGGCCTAGCGCCGTTATCTTGGACGGATTATCTCCACTTGACGGTGGGGGGAACCCTCTCTAACGGCGGAATTAGTGGGCAGTCGTTCCTTCATGGCCCTCAAATCAACAATGTTCTTGAATTGGGTGTTCTTACAGGTTGAATTTTTTTTTTATTTTTATTTTTATTTTTATTTTTAATTTTATTTATTTATTATATTATTAATAGTAGTATTTGTTTTTGGGAATAAAATTAAAAGTGATATCAACATCGAAAATCTTTGAGAATACTATGTATCTGCACGTACAGAAAAAGATCATGCAGCAGATATTTTGCAGTGTAGAGGATTTTTTTAATGATTTTTTCTAGAGAATATATATGTTGAGATTCTAGGTTTATTTTTGAGTTCAAATTTGTCTAACGGAATATACACATCCACGTGTTAGGTATGCAGTAAAGCAATAGATTTTTTATTTTTCTTTTTATTTTATTTTTTGTTGTTGAGAAAAATCTGATGATTATTGGTTTGTACTTTAAATTGTCACGTGAATGGTTTGTTTATTTATTTATTTTAAGGAAATTGCAATAACATTTTTATGTTTTTTTGATTCAGGAAAAGGGGAATTGATAACTTGCTCCCACCACATGAATTCTGAGCTATTTTTTGCAGTTCTTGGTGGCCTTGGCCAATTTGGTATTATAACAAGAGCAAGAATCATCTTAGATAAAGCTCCTACTGGAGTACGGACTTTTTATATTTTTAATTAATTAAAAAATTTGTTTATTTCAATTATTATATACGTACTAATTTCTTGATTAATTTTCTATAGGCAAAATGGGTGAGGATGATGTACACTGATTTCTCCGATTTCACTAGAGATCAAGAATTCCTAATCTCAATTAGTGGAGCAAATTATGTGGAGGGATCTCTACTTACAGACAAAAGCCCTCCAAATAATTGGAGATCATCCTCTTTCTACAAATCTTCACATCAATCCAAAATTAATAATCTCTTGAAGAAAAATCAAGGCCTTCTATACTCGATCGAACTAGTTAAATATTACGATGACATTACTGCCTATACAATCAATGAGGTAAATATTACTCTCTCCGTCCAATCTATAATGACACTTTTATTATTATAGTAGTATTAATTTATATGACATGCATTGCATGCATCCTATACTAATAATCGATTTATATATATATATATATATATATATATATTTTTATAGGAAATTCAACTTCTCCTAGATAATTTGAGCTTCGTCCCCGGCTTCATTTTCAAGAAAGATGTCCGATTCACCGATTTTCTCGAACGAGTGGGGAGTTTAGACGATCACGGCTCGAAACCGGAGGTGCACCCGTGGCTGAATTTGTTCGTGCCAAAGTCTCGAGTGCCGGATTTTAACTCCGGCGTGTTGGTGAACATAGTTGGAAAGTACAACCAAACCAAAGGACCCATCCTTTTCTACCCATTCAACAAAAACAAGTACTCATTTTGCATTATACCTTTTATTTTATAAAGAAAAATTAAAAGTCTAAGACTTTTTGATTTCCCATTTTTTACCATAGTGTTTATGGTCCTTTTAAAGTTCAAATTTGGGTAATTAAAAATAAAAACTTTATGCAGATGGGATGATAGGATGTCTGCTGTCACGCCAGATGAGGACATATTTTACGCCCTAGGGTTGCTTCACACGTGCGGGCCACACGAGAGTGGCTACTTCCACGAACAAAATAATGAGATAATAAAATATTGTGAGGAGGCTGGGATTGAGATAAAGCAGTATCTCCCACATTATAAATCAAGAAAAGATTGGAAGAAGCATTTTGGAGGAAAGTGGAAGACTTTTGAGGAAAGGAAGATGATGTTCGATCCAAGGATGATATTATCTCCGGCACTTAATATTTTAATTCTGTGGAATATTCAGATGTTTGAGTTAATTGAATTAATATATAATAATTAATTAGGGCTATTAATTGTTTTTAATAGCTAAATTCAATGGATAGTTGATGAGTAGCTGAGTTTAATTTGTGCTGAAAGTACTTGTACCATGCGCATTATCTTTTGGCATGGGACAATATGAATGCAATAATGTGATTCTATTTATTATGTAACCTTCTTTTAATTTGTGTGGGAGATTACTAGTAAACAAACAAATTCGGATCTTTTAAAATAAATAATTAAACCTAAATATATTGATTTAGCAAACAATTCTTGGATATAAAGTGAGTAAGATTAATATTATGCATAGCTTATATCAAAATTTGTTCAAAATTATTATTTGAAAATAATATTCTAATTTATTTTAGGAAAATACAGCCGTTCCAGCAAGAACTACGGCAAGTGGGCATTAAAGCTCAATCTGTCGCATTTGATGAGAGTGCTAGACAATAGATACTCTTATTGACTTTAGATATTCCACCTAATTAACTACTATATTCCTTTTTTTTTTTTTTTTTTGGAGAATTATATTCTTTTCATTAATTCCATTTCATCCATCCAATCACATTTGAATATTCTTTCCTTTTTCGAATATGGACACATTTAATTAAAACATTTCTTTTCCAATATCAATTCGACTAACAATGTAGAACCATCAATCCACTAACTTTTAACTCATTACAGATATTAAAACACGTACTATATTATAAAAATAAAAGTTGAAGAATAAATAGACGGATGAAGTAGTAAAAGTTTTCTTTAATAGTATATCACACACACTTAAAAATACATACCCAAAAATGACTCAATTTCGATATAACAATTATGGAGAGAACGTTTTACCAGCTATTAAATGATTCTAAGGAAAACAATGCAGAGACTAGTATCGAAATGTAGTACGGAGTAATTATAATACATCATCAACCCATAACAAGTGTATTTGAAGTTATAAATTTATAATTCTTTATTGAATTTAGGAAGGATAAAATTTGTGGATTAATATTTAAAAACACACACACACACAGGCTTAATATAATCCATGTGAAAGTTGAACCCTATGAACAAGCATCATATCCATAGATTATGACCAACAATCTACAAAAGTGATTCCAATAAAAACTAAAGAAAACTTTTTAAACATTGAAACTTTAGGTCCAATTAATTTCACACATAGTAATTTTGGATATGTAAAGGGACACACAATGATTCAAAATTTGGTGCACTTAGAATAAGAGGAATATTGAGCAATGATGCCTCCATATATTGTTCACACTGCCATAGTGAGACAAGCCGTAGTTTCCTTGTTCCTTATTTTTTTCATTCAAAACTATATAATATTATTTCGAGAAAAGTATTTATTGATTAATTTTGAGACAGTTTACACGAATCAAATGATTGTGTTGCACTTGTGCACGAGTTTTATAATTTCCATAGGGTAAAGACGGCTAAAAAGATTATTATGTAGATTAGTAGGGGAGATCTGATAATTGTTTAGAGAGAGAGAACCTAATTATGGATTTATATTGTGTGGATTAATTAATTAAAGGGAAGCATGCACTTATAATGTGCACTTTACCTTTAGGAATTTAGAGTTTCAAACTAACTTTTCTCCAAGAATTAAGTGATGGGCTGCTGCAGAAAGTGCTCCTTCACTTTAATAATAAATTCCATATATTTTGCTTGATCACTCCGTCTCATTATTGACGTCTCATTTTCTTGTATCGATATTGAAATTCTTTATAATCATTTTGAAGGTGTTAGACATTTTTTAAACAATTAATAATATGAAATTTAAAGACCGTGTCATAAAAAATTCAAATTAATTTGAGACTTTTGATTTCAGACACTAAACTCATGCCGCTAAGCCACCACATGTACAAATCATGAGAAAATTAGGGTGCATGCATATTACCAATCTAACAGTTTTGCTTTCCGAATACGGTGGAAATTAACCGAGACACTGCGGATGGCTATTTATTTATATAAAGGGTGTTTATTATTTAAAAAGAATTTACTTTAGGAAATATGAATTGAACAAAGGGGGTGTAATATCAAGAAATTTGGTGACGTACCCTACCCTTGATATTAATTTTATCTCTTTTTCAGAATATTCATTCACATACGTTTTAATTTTTTTTTTCACACACGCTTTGAATTGCACTGTTGAGATTTTACGATTGTGAAAAGAGCACAAATCTTGTTAGCTTGTGAGTATAAAAGGGGAAATGAAAGAAAAATACAAAGAGATTATACGTAGCAGAAAAAAAAGAATCTAGGATGACAGCTTGCAAGACTTTTGAGTATCAAAATTATGATTACACAATATTCTGTCTCTCTTTTCATATACATATCATATCTATGCCCCAAATCTAAAGTGCATGCAATGCAACTTGTTGAGACTATTTCTTTTTTCTTTTATTTTGCACCACTTAATTAATACTACTATAATTCATTTTTTTGCATGTTCCCTTTCACATGCACACACAATTTAATTTACGATAACAAACTTCGAATCAAGTCTATTCTAGGTATCCGCACAATGCACAATCATATTATTAAATCGTTGATTTAAAAAAAAGAAAAGAAAAAAAGAATGTGGGATTGAATTTATGTAATTAAGAATGAGACCAAATGGAGTATAATGTAGATTTATTCATCATCCAAATTAAAAGGATATGATATTATGTGATAGATATCATGATGTGTTAATGCTAATGTTTCAAACCTAATGATTAATGTGTTTTGCATGCGTGAGTGCATTTACAAATTATAACACCGAATTTCAAACACAATAATTTCTAGGATGTAGCGATTTATTAGTAACACGTGATAAGTGATTAGGGGCATAATTATCCTATCACCTTTTAATAGGAGTAATGATTTAGGATTACTCAATACTATGGTTAATTTGTCGCGTACCTAAATAAAGTTATTTATTAATGGAAAAACTAGCTAGGTTAAGCAACAAAATTAATCAGAAAACCTTACCAACTCGATCTCGTTTAACAAAATTTACTAATAAGAAAGCTGTACGTAGCGGATTTCATTTGCGAGCACTTCATGGATTTCCTATGTTAAATATATTTTTTAATTAAGGCTATAAAATAAATTAAATTACACGCATCTTGTAAAGATAAATACTCAAAAGCTTAATTCTTATAATTTATGGACGCACAAAATCTTTTAAAATTGGTTAGCTAGTTTTTCTTTATGTCTTAACTAAAATTTCAGTAGCGCCCACCTATATATACAAATAACAAATTAAAACAATTTTATTCATTTCGGGTCTGTTATTGATCAACATGTAATACAACTATTATAGGATATACACGAACACAAACACGAGCACGAGCATACGATACTCTCGAAATCGGAATATTCAAGATTTGATCAGTCGTAATTAATTAATTAAAGACATTTTGGCCAGGTGAAAGTATGAATTTTGGGTCGAACATTGCTTTCCTTCGTTGAATAGTTTCCCATTTGGAGGCAAAATGAATAATCCAATCTTGGTTGGATTCGTAGTGAGGAAGATACTGCTTCACTTCAATCCCATTCTCTTTGCAAAATCCCATAATCCGACCGTTAAATTCATCGAAAATATGATAATGACTGGGCTCACACGAATGCAGTAGTCCGAGAGTGTAGAAGATCTCCTCCTCTGGTATTACTACTGACATTCGATCGTCCCATCTGCAAAATTTCAACATTAATTGTAAATATGAGTATTAATAATTTTAAAATTCATTATTTTCATAATACAAAATAATTTTACTAATCATTGTAAATTTTTTTGCAAGAAAATATAAATAATTGGATACTGAATATGGCTATCGAATTTTGTGCAAAAATATTATATATCAAATGTAAGAGTAAACGAGCTCAATCATGAGCTCATTAAACGATCTTTTGAATGACTAGTAGGGATTACGTGCGTTGCACGTAAACTATTTTTTTATTTATAAATTTTATAAAAATAGAGCAAAAATAATACTAACTTTTATAAATTATACTATTTGTATCACATAAATTTTATTTATGTAAATTAAATTGGATGCTATTGATAGGGGATTGAGAATTAAGATTTTGACATACAACTTTTGAATGGTAATGAACTATAGATATTAGAAACAAAAACAATTGATAAAACGTGAAAAATAAATATAAAATGATAATAGTCACTGACATTAATATTGCATCCCAATATTACAAATAAAGAGGTGAAAATTAAATTAGCACAAATTATATCAGTTAATATGTGCATAATGAAATTTGTATTCATAATAAATTCGGATAAGTTAGTCCTGGAATTTTGTCGCATCCTCTATTTTAACTAATGAAGCGAAAACAAATGCCAAAAGAAATATAAATTATATTCTAATTAATGAACTGTAGTTAACAATTAAAAGATTATACTAAATCCTAATACATTAAAATTGAAGAAAAAGGATGAAAAAAAAAACTAATAAAGTAGATTTTCGGATATATTTGAAACACTAAAATTAGGACAATTAAATATTTTATTGTTTCACTTTTTTGGTTTGAAAGTAATTGTTCTTTTGATCCTTGTTTTTAGAGGGTGCTTGGTATAACGAAATGGTTAGAATAATGGTCATTCCTATGGTCCTACCTCCATTATGTTCATTGGTTTATTATATGATTTTTGATGGGAATCATCATTTAGAATAGAGTGTACATTCATGCCTCATGGTATTATTCATTTCTTATATCTATATTTTATTGTTTTATTATTTAGCCATATTACTTTGTTTTATTTATACACATTTAATTCTCTAAAAAACTTTCACATCTCTCTAAAATTTCTTTCAAATTTTTTTTCTTTCACTAATTTCTTTCTCTAATTTTTTTGCTCTTATATGTTGTCTCTCTAAATTTTGTTTCTCTCACCATTTTGTCTCTTAAAAATCTTTCTTTGTCATGATTTCCTCTCTCTCGAAATTTTAACTTTCATCACCTTCTATCACTAAAATTTTCTCTCTCATCACTTTTTTCTCTAAAATTATCATATTTTATGATTTTCAAACTATAGAAATTTCATCTTTCATCACTTTCTCTCTCATCAATTTCTTTCTTAAAAATTCTCCGTCTCATAACTCTCTCTCTCTCTCTCTAGAACTTCTCTCTTTCTTTTAAATATTCCATATCTAAAATTTTTCTCTTTCTAAAATACTTTTGTCTCGTCACTTTTTTTTTTATCAGACAAATTTTAAGACCGCGCCACGGAGGATTCGAACCCGGGACCTTTGGTCCAAGGCTTAAAACCCCCTACCGCTAGGCCAACACACGCACACTCGTCACTTTCTTTTTTCAACATATCTTTTTCTCTTGTCACATTTTTTATCTAAATTTTTTTCTTTCTCATCACTTTCTCAACCTATTTTTTTTTTCTCTCATCACTTTATCTTTCTAGTTTTTTTATTTTTTTAATTTTTTTATCACTTCTTTTCTCCATACATTTTCTCTCTCATCACGGGAAACAGAGATTTTTTACATTGTAAAAAAAAGAAGATTAAATTCCTTTCTTATTCCTTCTTCATACCAAGCATAGATCAAGTATTCATTCTTATATTCATTCCATTCTTAATCTCATTTTCAATTTCTAATGCATTCCATTTCATAATACCAAGCACCCGTGAGATATGAGTTTATTCATTCTCTCATTAGCAACAACCCCATTTTCCTTTCTATTTATAAAACATATTTTAATTGAATTTTAAAAACTTAAACCTCTATAATATATAATATCATCTGGCCTTGTGAATTAATGCTTGTTAAAATTACAAGTCTTCTAAGAATTTGTTATATCTTAAAACGGTTAACATAATGCATTGATGATATATGCTCAAAGTTTCCTACATATTATGTTGAAATTTCATTTCAATATTTTACAATTTAGTTAATTTAATTAGTTTGAGAACACGTTTGAGAACGCTCGATTGTTCTTCTCTTTGATTTTAGATATAAGTTTGTCCATGGTGAAAAAAAAATTGTTAAAATTATAAATCTTGTAAGATTTTATTAGAATTTTAAAATAGGAAAAATTAAAATTAAAAAAAAAAAAAACTATTTGGCTATACAACCGATTAAATTGATGATATATTTTGGTACATTTTAATAAGAAATACATTTTGTGATCCGTCTGAGAACTATAAATATAGATATTGTTTTTAATTTATGTATCAACCGTTTCTCAAATTCATTTTTTTTTAATCTGTATGTTTTTTTTTTCAATTTCAATATGTTATAATATAGTTTAATTTTACAATTATAATTATTTTTAAATTTAAATTTAATTTTATTGGTTAAAATATGGTCAATAAATTTAAAATTAGGGTATAAAAATTTTGAACTCCAATTTTTATTTATTAATGTTGATTATAATTATATGTATTGCATTAAATTTTTATTTTTATGATTGTAAAAAGCCTTCTTTACGAAATATGCCATAACTACCTATCCCTATTGTAGAAGTAATTAAGGTAAGAGTGTAATTTGGAAAGGATTAATAATTTATTATACTACCATAATAGAGAAAATTAATAAGAGTTATCTATTACAAAAGAATCCAATGTTATTTATAATATCTTCAAATTACATTATTAACCTTAAATTAAATTATATAGTAAGGACATAAAAGGCAAATTCAATTTTGTAAAACAACACACTTTTATAATAGGGTATAGATTTTTACTCAAAGAAATTTTAAGTCATATAAATTTAGTATAAATATATCATTCTCTATGTCCAACAAATTTAGTCTTAAACCATTGGACTCATATATTATAATATATATATATATATATAAAGTATAATTAAAGTGAAAAGGTAAACTAGATCTATACTTACAAGGATATCTTTGTCAAAATATGAGCAGGAAAGAAAAAGTTGATATAAAGTGTAGTTATTTTTTGTGGGTCGCGCGACGCAGTGGAAAACTATGTAATTTAAGAAAGTCTTGAGAATTTTTTTGAAACAATTAAACATGAAATTTATAAACCACACAATATAAGACTCGAACCCTAAACCTTTGGTGTCAGTGATTAGCCCCTACCGTTAGGTCAACACAAGCACACGTCTTGAGGATGTTTATTATACTAGCATGTTGTTATAGTTTTCATTTTAGATATAAGAATAAATATGTGGGACAGCCGAATATAGTAACTGAAATTAAATTTATGAGACGGAGAAAGTAGTGCGTACTTGTTTCGGTTGATCGGGTAGAAAATGAAGAGGTCGGACGTGGGTTTGAGAGTGGGAATCATGGTGGCTAATACTGAAAGAGTTACACCCGGCGCACCAATTATAGTGGTCGTTTTTACTCTTTTTAATTTAAATGTAAATTCAATCTTATTGGAATTTATATTAATAAAGGCATTTCTTTATCTATTATGTTTGTTATTTATTTAACAAATGCACTTTTAGATAAAATCCTTAGACCATTTTATGTTATAAGATATGATCATGCATATGATGGTGATTATGAAATATATCTTCAAAACTTTGGTCTTAAATTAGTTCCGAGTGAAATGACTATTCAAGACAGGACATTGAATTGTCGAATATCACTCGCACATATGATATATGCTCATAAGATGAGAATATTGTATTTCATCAATATTAGCGTAGTCGACGCAAGTATTATATGTGGGTGCTTGTTAGAGAACAAGTTCACTGAATTGACCCGCTAGAAATTCTTATATGGAATTTATATTATCGAAATAAGAATTTCTAAATTATGATAGTACGCGGTTAGTCCTCGGACTTGAGACACCATAGTAGTCTTGTGTGAGTTCGATTTCATATTTGATATATTTTCTGATTGCTTGACAATCATAAAGGATTTATATTGGATGAGATTAGAACGAATATGGAGATTGATGAGTAGTCAATAAAGAATCTATTACTCGATTTTATCGAGAGAATTTCCTACAATTTTCATTATTCGTAACTCGAAGACCTTGGCCAGGGCATGATGAATATTGATTCATAATGAGTTTGAATTAAATGAAAATGTAAATATTGGATTATTTGAGTTTTCGATTTAATTCCATACTCAATATCCAATTGGGAAATTAGATAATAGAAGGACCGTACGCGTATAACGATTCGTAATTAAATTTGGTTTACTCGCTATTTTCACCTTGTACTAGATAATCATGCTACTTGCTAGATGTTCCCATGATTTGTAGGTTCTTGAAATTAAAGAGTTAATTTCAAGTTTGATTAATTTATTGGATAAATTAATTGAATAAATGTTATATAATTAAGTTGTAATGTGTTACAAGCCTACTACTAGTATTAGTTGTGAACCTAAGAGGGTCACACACAATAAATTAGAACGTATCAATTGAATCGATTCAATAGTTGAATCTAATTAAATAATAGAGATTATTTGATTGAGACTTGATTTAATTTAATTAGTTAAATTAGATATTCAATTAAATTTATTTGATTGAATCTAATTTATTTAGCAAGTCTAATCCTAAAATTGAATTAATGAGATTAATTTAATTTATAGTAAAATCATATATATAACCGGAAGAAGATTTGTGGACTTTGTAAAATCAAAAGGGGTTTTATTTCCTTAATAATGGAAATTAATATGATTAAAAGTGAAGAACGGTTTTTTTTCTCTTTTAATGAGAACCGTCTCTTCTTCTTCCAGCTTTTAGCCTTCTTCTTCTCGGTTCTTCTATCTGGTTTTGCTATAAGAATTGGCGTGAAAATAGCTAGCGATATCTTGCATACTAGATTCGTTCTTCTTGGTGTGGACTTGATAGAAGGGAGATGATTGGATCCCTGCGAGTTTGAGCAATCGATTGCTTCTATCCCTACAATAGCCGGAGTGCGAAAAGGTACGCAAGATTCGATCTTGTTATCGATACATCTTGTTAACGTGAATTCAAGATACCAACAAACGAAGTAATCGTTATTTCGTTTGTGAAATAAAAATAAAAATAAAAATAAAAATAGTTCCGCTGCGATTTTCGATCTGATCCCAACAAATACTCCATTGTTGAAATCAAGTATGTGAGATTTTGGAATAAATAAATTGAGCCATGGATGACATTTCTCTTTTCCTTTTTGATCATCATCCAAATCTCCAACTCGGTTGAGGAAATCAAAGAACGATGCATCTCTTCTGAAAATGAGGCCTGGGATGAAGCTCAACCCTTGGATCAACTTCTCCAATTCCTCACATCACACACACACACACACATTAGAAGAAGAAAAACAATACAATAATTGATGTTTTGAATATATTTGGAGAAATAAAAATCGTGCCTCATCAATGGCGATGGATGGTTCTTGATGGTAATATTTGACGAACTCGATGCAGTAGAGGATGGCGTGGTCCGATAATAAGGTAGCCACGTGGCATGGAAGCGAAGGAGAGGAGAAGGAAGAAGATCTCCACTCATTTATGGAATCCACATTTGTGATTAGGAAACCTTCCACATAGTTTGGAGCATTGATGTTATTGCCTGAGATCAGAAGCTCTTGGTCTCTTGTGAATGTGGAGAAATCGCTATAAAGTAATCGCGCCCATTTTACCTGAACAAACAAAAATATATAAACTATTTTAACGAGCTTATAAGCTTTTCAAGAAAATTAATTTATTAATTAGGAGCATGTACACTTCCCAATTGATCTTTATCAAATAAAAGAATATTTCAAGTTTTTTATTTCTCACTTTTTTTTTTTAATTTGCAAATTTCGATTTTTTAAAACTTATAAACTCTATTATCCAGACATTTTGACAGTTTAGCCAAACACCCTCTTAATCTCATCGTCTATGTAAAATCGACCGGCTTCGACGATGGGCCGTAACTCCTTACTCTAGTTGGTGCTTTCTCAAGAACAATTCTTGCTCTAGTGATTATACCAAACTGCCCTAGCCCTCCAAGAACTGCCAAAAACAACTCCGAATTCACGTCTTCCGAGCACCTCACCTCCTCCCCTTTACCTACAAATATTATCCAACAATTAATCGTCAAAAAATCAATATAATTCGCAAAAAAAAAAAAATTGAAAAAAAAGAAATACTTACCAGTAATGACATCGAGCTGAAGAACGTTACTAATCTGGGGCCCATGCAGGAACGTCTGACCGCCGATCCCACCGTTGGAGAGCGTGCCCCCCACGCTCAGGTAAAGATAGTCCGTCCACGAAACCGGCGCCAGCCCCTTCGCCAGCGCCGCATGTGCCACGTCAACCCACAGCTGCTCGGCCCCGACGTCGGCGTAAAACCCTGACCGACTGTTCCCGCAAACCCTAATTCCGCCGCCGCCGCGGTTTTCACGTAGAGATGACATGTCCACCACCACGCCGCCGCCGGCCATGGCCTGCCCCCTCACGGAGTGGCCGCGCCCTCTGACGGCGACGGTGAACGGGGCGGAGCTGTCGTTGGATGATCGGATCAGATCCGTGATTTGTTGGAGTGACGAAGGACGGAGAACTCCGGGAGGAAACTCGTGAACGATGTTTCCGTAGTCGTTGGAGGCTTCTTGGATTAAAGAGGGAGTGGTATTGATCATCTTTTAATTCGTAGGGTTTTTGGGAATAAAGGTTCTTGATTATAAAAACTTTTTCTTTTTAATGTAACAAATTATATGGTGGCTTACGAATTTATAGAGTAGGAATCTTAGTGAGTTAATTGGGAAAAAAAATCACCACTTTTTATCTCTCTTTTTCTTTTTTTTTGTTCTAGAAACGATTATTAATTTTATAAATCTTACTGTGTACGAATTTATAAGGGAAAGGTCATGCTACGTTAATTATTCCGATCTTCGAATAATTTAAAGTTCATTTTGCTGCTAATTGGAGCTGATCGATATCATTTTTTTCTATGAATTGTTGTGACTTAATTAAAAAGTGTCAAAGTGTTGAAATCTTTATCAATTAAGCCAAACAATTTTTTGTTTGTATTGTATTTCATCACTTTCTATTTTGACACTGTAAATCTATATATAATTTTTGTTCAAATAGAAATAACTGATATTGCGAGAATTAGGAACCGATGCAGTCCATTCATCTTTGTATGATTTATAATTGTAAAATTTGTAAAAAAAATATGACCGTATGAATATTATTTTGATATAAATAATCATATTCATAATTGAGCCAAGCAGATTAAAAGGAACAAATTAAGAGACTAATAATTCATGCGTTTTCGATAACAGATTTATCACTCGATCTCCCTTGTTGTCTAGCAAACATAATCTCATTCATTTACTGGACACAAAATAATTCATACAAATTGTTGATTCCGAAACCTTGAACCTTAGAGTAGGAAAATTACCCAATCATTATGCTACTATCTCAAAAAATATTTACGAAAGTAGGAAGACGATTAATTGTAAAGATAGAAACGCTCAAAAGCTCACCGTGGGCATATTTAATGTGCTCACCAGTGATGTGGCAATGCCACATTGGCAATCTTTCCCGTTAGGGTTTAGTTTTTTTAGGTAAGATTTTTTTTTTTTTTTTTTTTTTTTTTTTTTTTTTTATAGTAGAACTTAATTAATTTTGGTATGTCTTTTATTAACTTCTTTATTTATGCCAATGTCACGTCATCCGTGGGCACATTAAACATGTCCACGTTGGGCATTGGAGCATTACTCATTGTAAAGAATAGCACAATAAGCGTTCTCTCAAAACCCCAATCTTTTGTTCTCAACTACAAGAAAATAAAATATGCTAATAAAGTTTGCGTAGGTCTAAAATTTGTGTACTGAGGGGTTCATATATATAGTTTTCTGTAAAAATTAAAATAAAGTTTCAAATCTAATAAGAAAATAGATGGCAGCGGTCGCGTCGGGGGCAACGACCGGTGCTTCTCTTCGAAAATCCTTTTGCCAACAACTCTACAACAAAAGTTTTATTATAGGACACTTATGAATGTCATGTTAACAATTACTATAACAGACTTTCTCGTATAGGACATACTCCCTCCGTTCCGTCGAAATGACCGTCCTTTTTGAATATATGTGAAGAACATAATAATGAAACAATGCTATTTAGGAGGGACAAATGTAGTATATATTAATTAGTACGTTATATTCTCACGCGTTACTATATGTTTATTAGGATTGTTACAAGTGTTTTATTTTTATTATAGTTATTTTAGGATGCTCAAGAGTATTCTATTAAAAAAGATATATTGGTGGAATACGTTGAATTAAGTGAAAGTTTATGTAGATCACGTGTTCAATTATCTTCTACAATACTTTTTTTTTTCTTCTCTTTTTTGTAGTTTTTAGGACATAAAAAAAGAAAAAAAAAGAAAAAAAAGAAAAGAAAAATGTATCTTAATAAGATAATAATAGGACACTCATCTCTTCTAGTATGAGTCCTATAATAAAAGTACTCATAATTTAGTTCCATTGTACCGATACAAATTAACAATTAATAGAAAAACCATACAAAACATGACTAAACAACTATGTAAAAGGTTTTACATAGAGTGTATGAGTGAGAACAAAACACATCGAAAAAGGCTCATTTTGATTTGTCGAGTCAGTCGCAAGTCTGGAAGCCGAGTCGTCATATTAAACACACATATATATATATATATATATGATGTTTTATTTGATATAATTAACATAGAAATTCGACACACGTAATAAAACCGTTTAGTAGAAACGCAAGGGGCTTTTCTTATCTTGACGTCAAGTTAAGCTGGAGCCACATATAAAAATTAATGGAAATGGAAATTTGAAAAAATAGAAAAATAAAAAAATAAAAAAAGAAGAAGAAAATAATCTAGCTTTAGACACGTAACAAGAAGTAATCAAATGCTATAACGATATGTCTACAAACAAATCTAAGGAGTACTAACACCAAATCAACAATTAGATACACCAGAATCTTTGAATTCAATTAATCTAGATACGATTTAATTTTTGGAATTATAAAGTCAAGTCATTAATTAGTCGTGGATAAGATTCTTCTAAATTTGTGTGAAGCATTATCAAAGATAATTTTTTTTATTTTTATTTTTTTTGGACAAACAGCATTATCAAATATTTCGTTCTTCATTCATTTGCGTAAATATATATTAATTGTTAGTATTTTGTAGGTGAATTGAAAGGGGAGGGGACCAATGCAAACTACAACCAAATCCAACTATCAATTTCAACAAATATCTTGTCAATAAAATAAGGTACAAAATTAACTGCCAACATTCAATTTTCTCTAGATATACAGTATTTAACTTCTTACTCCCTCCCATTTTTATTTTTTTTAATTTGATGTTTCAGCATTTCTTACTTTTTTTTTTATATAATTGATGTTTTACATTTTTTTTTCCATAATTGCCCTCAAATTAACTCACCTCTTTTATTATGAGTAGCTATGTTCTCTTTTTTCAACATGAAATTAATTGTATTCGATCATCATTTATTAAGGTCATTTTAGTCAAAAATTTTATTTATTAAAATGTGTGCAAAGTCTTAGAACATCAAATAATAAAAAAGGAGGGAGTATTTGATTTATGTATTATTCACAAATTATGTGTACGTGCACATTGCATGTGTGTACTAAGCTTTCATATGAAAAGGACTGTACTAAATGCCATATAAAATAATTTAATTAATACATATGGAACGTGAGGTACATTTATCGTGAGGGAGGTAGATAGGCATTTTTCAAATTCTAACAATGCCAAATATGTATGTGCGATGTTAAAATTGCTATAAATATTAGTACTATCAATTGTAAATTAATGGGTTTTGTGAAATTTTCCTGAAAGAAATAAAGAATAGACGAAAGACCAAAATACAAGTTCCTCAACAAAGTAAAGGAAGGTAGTCATTGTTTATTTTTTACAAGAGAAGAAAAAAAAGTACTAATATAATAAGTCAATGTCTGCTAAGAAATTAAAATGGCAATATATATTACTTCCTTCATTTCAGCTGAATATTCTTTTATTTTCTTTTTTTCAATTTTTTCCCACATGTTTTAATAAATAAGAGGTGTTGGTGATAGTGGAAAGACGGACTCACATTAATGTGAATGAAGTAGTATGCAAAAATACGCTGATAAAACAAATTGAAAATAAAATCAAATACTCAAACGATCGATACGGAAAGATTATTTTCTATTGATGTTGACCTTACATTAGAGAAAAAAAGTGCATCCAAATCTCCTTAATACGGAGTATAATTGGAAGACAGCGGGGTGATCTTTTGTGGGGCCCACATGCCCTAATTGGTCCCAGAAAATCCTATCAATCACCACAAAATCTAGCCCTCCAAGATTTGCCTCTTCCTCTTCAAGAACTCTGATCCCGACCACTCATAACTTCTATTATTTCATTAATTAGGAATCCAACTAATTGTTAATTACACCTACAATTTGGAATTATCAAAATATAAATATATGCAACCTCAAGGTAACAACCTAGTGTCTCACTCTAGAGGTTTGAAATGAACATAAACAGCCACAGTGAACATTGAAACCTTTCTCGAAAAATGAATACATTCGTGTTGATATCCGGACTTTGATTATATAAATCTTTTTTGCTGTTGGATGAAAAAGAAAAATAATTTAGCATGTTATTATAGAATATTGCAGAAATATATAAAAATAATAAAAATATATAATCAAAATTGAAATCACTCTTTCCAGTGAATGAATACGACTGATCGAGGAAGATCCTCAAAGAAGAAGTAAAGATTTACGTGTTCATTATTGTTGATGAGTATATGATACAAATATTTGTTGTGATAAAATTTAAAAGATATTCTCCCACTTGATGTTCATTGTTGATGTGACAATGTCATGTTAATTTTCTTAGGACGTACTCCCTCCGTCCCATTCTAGTATAAGTAGTTGAATATTGTAATAGACTCAGTTCAATTAAAATTAGCTCTATTATAGTGGGACAAATGGAGTAATACTTTTTTATTAGGATATTTAATTTTTAATATTTATTTTTTTTATGTCTAAACTATTGACTCACCAGCTCACGTGACATTACCATGTCAACGATGGATACCTGCCTTTCCCTATAAGGGAATGAGTCATCTTAAGAGATAAATTCATGATAATATTTGGCGGAAACATTTATGTGTATTTAGAATATAGCATTAATCGAATGAATAATACCAACTTTGGCAAGTGAAGAAATAGGCATAAGATTATTGAATTAGCTGAGCTCATGTAAATGCATTGTTTGACAAATGAGGGCCCAACATAAAACCCAATTGGAAAAAATTGAAACAAAGATAAAGCCCAATCTTAAAACCTTAAAACTAAAATGCTAAGTAGGCCGGTGTTAGGCCCGACCCGACTTCATATAGATTATCTTTTTTTTTTTTCTCTCTCTCATTTTGATAGTTTTAATTGCTTGAATACATGTTTCCTTTTTTAAAGTTAAAAGATTTGGATGTTTGAAAACGAATATATATTCTTTTTTTTAGTCCTGATTTTATTTATGCTTCCAAAGATCTTGAGATCTTATGGTGGATTGCATGTGAATAACCTTATAACCCTATGCACTTATTAATTAATTATATACAATATTATATTTTTGAAAAAAAAAAATTCACTTTTATGATTTAATTAAGGAAAAAATGCAAATAAATACACCTACTTTGTCTGACATCCCGTTTTGGTATCGAACTTATTTTTTTTTTGTAAATACACTAACTTTGCCCTGATGTTCAATTTTGCCACAGATTCAATTTCCGGCGAAATCGAAACTGATGTGGCATCTACGACGTCGTTTGGTACAAATTAATCATTTCTTTAGCATTAAACGACGTCATTTGCTACAAATCGAGCTTCTTCTTTGAATTATATACAATTTAGTTTGTTCGAACCCTAAATCGACAAGAGAGAACGAGGATGGAGAAGAGAAATTTGAAATCGATTTGCAGCCATGGCTTCCCCTTCTGAGACTAGCAATGCTTCGAGCCAACCCTACAAATGCTATGAATATGGGATTGTGTGTGGATGCAAGCTCCCTGTGAGAGTTGGTAATTCTCAATTTGCAAAAAATCCAAATCGGCGTTATAAGAATTGCTCAAAGAGCATGACATTAACACTCTTTCAATGAAGCTCCATTGCCCTTTATTACAGATTATATATCACGTCAGTTTTGATTTCACCGGAAATTGAATATGTGGCAAAATTGAACATCGGGGCAAAGTTAGTGTATTTACAGAAAAAAAATAAGTTCGATACCAAAACGGGATGTCAGACAAAATTGGTGTATTTATTTGTATTTTTTCCTTTAATTAATATTTACATGTTTTTATTTATTTATTTTACTTATACATATCTCTGTATAACACTTATATTCATTATATTACATATGCTGTTACTTTGAAATATAATTACAAAAATGGAGATAATCCACCCTTACGTCTTTCCTCCAAAACAAAGTCATAACCTTTCTATTTTCGGAGAAACAACCTCAACTTACAAAACAAACTTCACAACATTTAAACACACACACACACACACACATGTACACACACAAACAAACTTCACAAAATTGATGTTTTAATTAAATATCCTACTTTATTTTCAGCTTTCTGAAAAAAATAAAATACTCACGTAGTAATAAATTACCTTCACAACTTATAACTCAGTTATATTTTTTAAACTTATATTTAACTCATCAACCATTATCCTCCCAAAATTTCTTATTCAAAAAATTATGGAGGTTGTGTTTTACTATTTCTAAGCGATTCACTTCCCCCTTTTGTTTTTATTTTGTTTTTATATAGTTTTTTTGTGGAAACATACGTACACATAACTTACAAAACCAACAGGTTGGAAATTCTGTGTTATTTTGACTATTTGTATTTGAGTGTGTATTTTAATCAAAAGAAACGCACAAAAGTTACAAATTTATTTCAATATAAAATAAGGATTAATACCACCATGATTATGAGCTTTTATTTATCATAGTTTATACCAGTTGTGTTTTAATGGATACAATTGGGAAATATGAATTATCATAATTAATTTACTAATTAAATCTCCTTATAATCACTATTGAACTTAAAATAAAAATTAATTATCTTCCACTTGGTCAGCTAGACTTTGTAAGCAGAATAAATTAATCAAGAAACACAATATTAAAATAATATTAACTAGAAAACTTATCTTATACGGTCGTTGATCATACTTTTTTATTTGTTTAAAAGGTGTGTAGTCATTTGTTATTTAAAATATAAATGGTAGTTACAAGTAAGGTAATAGTTGGATGAATAATGTTTCTCTATTGATCATACTTAATGTGGCTGATGTGATGGTATCGTGTCAACAATTTTTCAATACGGGGTTTAGTTTTTTTTAGTATGATTTAGTTTTTTTTTAAGATTTATTTTTATAAAGTGTATTATCATCACGTCGACTGTAAAAATATTAAATTGTTCTTGATGGGAGGGCATTCTTAATAGTTGGATTATTGTGTTAAAATTCATATATAATGAGGTCAAAGAATCTACCCAAAATCACCCCTTTCCCACTCATCCCAACACACATATGTACACACACAAACAAACTTCGCAAGAATATTCATATAATAAATAGGTCACAAAAATTAATGTTTTAATTAAATGTCCTAACTTTATTTTCTAGCTTTCTGAAAAAATAAAATACTCACGTAGTAATAAATTACCTTCACAACTTATAACTCAGTTATATTTAATTAAACTTATATTTAACTAATCAACCATTATCCTCCTAAAATTTCTTATTCAAAAAATTATGGAGGTTGTGTTTTACTATTTCTAAGCGATTTACTTCCCCTTTTGTTTTTATTTTGTTTTTAATTTTTTGTGGAAACATACGTACACATAACTTATGAATTAACACGCCAAATCCAAATGAAAGACAAGTATGCGATTTGCATTGGCAAAGTCAGAGTTCATGAATTAATAGACAATTTATTGTAAATTGACCCATGACTTCACCGTATCTAAATGGATCTATATATGATATTGATATAATTTATTAAATCCATAGGTTTGAAAGCACATGTGTAGTTGTTTTCGTTATTATTAATAATAAAATAATTAATGGTATATGACAAAGTTTGAAACGAAATGTATTAGGAGATCTAGTTTGTAATCTGCTAAATAATTAATAACATTTATTGTTAGGTTTGACGGATGAAAATATATAATACTCTATCCCTCCTGAAAGATTATGCACAATTTATAGCTGTATGAATCTTTAAATAAAATATGAGGTAGTGAGTATTATAATAAATAAATTGGGACAATAAAGAGTAAGAATAAAATGATTTGTAGTGGAGTCTATACAATGTTCAAAAATAAAAAAAATGTTTACTCTTTCGCGACGTCCAAAAAGGAAATATGCATTTAATCTTTCGAGACGGAAGTAAATACTATTTTATTTTAATTAAGCATGCTTATGTAATGTATCTAGAACTTAGATCTATCTTTAATTAATTAGAAGTAAAAAAATATTTGAATTTTGTGGCATAAGAATCTTATTGCGATTCTATTGGAAAAGGTCAAAGCAAACACAGTATTGCCCCTTAACATTATTGATATTAATTATCATAATTCTTCGTCAACTTCATGCTCTATAAATTGTACCCCGTATAAATTTATACGTAAACTAAAAATCTTGCTGACTCTGATTGAAGAAATAATAAATATCTCTGATTGAAGAAATAATAAATATTTATTGAATTAGTTCCTTTAACGTAAGAAACATTAACTTAATTTCAAAGGATCGACTCAATTTAATTCAAAACTCGATTAGTATGGTTGTGCTTATTGGATATTACCTTGTCTTTGTTACTATATTATTTAAGGATAAAAAATATTTGGAGAGAGATGAACATAGATTTTAACCACCAATAACAAAATGGCTAATTTTACCTATTTTTTTTTTACATATAAATATTGTTTTTATTTTAAATGAATTTTAATTAATAAAAAATCTAGTTTTGTTCTCTCCTTCTCTATCTTTTGACACACATTATCTATTTCCTCACCTCTATTCTCTCTCAGCTCCGCAATTCGTAATATATAGTAGTATTTTCTTTACAAAACCAATAGGTTGGAAAATCTGTGTTATTTTAAATATTTGTATTTTTTTATATTTTTATATTTTTTATTTTTATCAGCAAACAACACACACTCACACACACGCACACAAAGTGTCTCGAACCCCCGACCTCTTGGTTGGAGGGGAAGTGTCTTACCAACTGGAGCTGCGCTTCGTTGACTTGAATATTTTTATTTGAGTGTGTATTTTAATAAAAAGAACGCACAAAAGTTACAAATTTATTTCAATATAAAATAAGGATCGGAACATTGAATATGATACGATTAATACCAACATGATTATGAGCTTTTATTTATCATAGTTTTCCATGTGTGTTTATAATGGATACAATTAGGAAATATTGAATTATCATAATTAATTTACTAATTAAATATCCTGATAATTACTATTGAACTTAAAATAAAAATTAATTATCTTCCACTTGGTCAGCTAGACTTTGTAAGCAGAATAAATTTATCTAGCTAGAAATACAATACTCCGTATTATAATAATCTTAAGCATAAAACTTATCTTAGACGGTCGTTGATCATATATTTTTTATTTGTTTAAAAGGTGTGTAGTCATTTGTTATATAAAATATAAATGGTAATTACAAGTAAGGTAATAGTTGGATGAATAATGTTTCTCTACTGAGCAAGCTTAATGTGTTTACTGACATGATAGTAGTGTCGTGCCAATAGATTTTTCATTCAGAGTTTAGTTTTTTTAGTATGGTTTAATTTTTTTAAGATTTATTTTTATAAATTATATTATCGTCATGTTGACCGTAAACACATTAAATACTCACGATGGGAGGGACATTCTTAATACTTGAATTATTGTGTTAAATTTATATATAAAGAGGTCAAAGAATCTACCTAAAATCACCCCTTTTCCACTGATTCCAACCCTATAAATAAACCAATATCTTACACAAAAAATCATAAATACACTATCTCCATATAAAATTACGAAAATGACTACTTCAATCTTAACCATCTCCGTATTGTCAATCCTTATCATAACCCATTCGATCTCCTCCGCCGCAAACCCATCGCCGCCGCCGCCGGAGATAGAAAACCGTCTCCTCCACGACTCCGCTTCCCTCCGCAAAGCCTCGAACGACTACGGCAACATCGTCCACGAGATCCCCACCGGAGTTCTCTACCCCTCGTCGGAAAAAGACATAATCGACCTCATCAAATCATCGAACCGCTCTCCGAAGCCGTTCACGGTGGCAGCGAGGGGCCGCGGCCACTCCGTCCGGGGGCAGGCGATGGCCGGCGGCGGAGTGGTGGTGGACATGACGGCGTTTGGCTGCGGGAACCGGAGCCGGATCAGGATAAAGGGGAACGTGACGTCGGGATTCTACGCCGACGTGGGAGGGGAGCAGCTGTGGATCGACGTGCTTCGGGCGGCGGCGGCGGAGGGGGTGGCGCCGGTGTCGTGGACGGATTACGTGTACTTGAGCGTGGGAGGGACGCTGTCGAACGCGGGAATTAGTGGGCAGGCGTTTATGCATGGCCCTCAAATTGCTAATGTCGTTGAGCTTGACGTTATTACTGGTATTTCTCTCTCTCTCTCTCTTCTTTTCCAGATTTTCAGTGTGGGAATATGGAAGGAAATATTATTTTTTCAAGGGAAAGTTTCGTGTGATTTTGGAAGTTCCGAATTTGTAAAATAGACGTTTACTTTTGCGGTGAGATTATATAAATTGCCGAATTTATGGTTATTTTTTTTAGGTTACTAGGGTTTGATTATAGGATTTTATATCAATTCACGAATATTTTATATCTACACGTAACATTTTGAGGTTGATTTGGAAATTGAGATATACGTACGTATGTATATTGGTAATTAATTCATCGACTCTTTCATGCATTTGTTAAGGGTGACAATTTTCCATGATTTTGATAGGGAAAGGAGAGTTTATGAGTTGCTCAAGAAGAAGAAATCCTAAGCTATTCTATGGAGTATTGGGTGGTCTTGGACAATTTGGAATTATAACACGAGCAAGAATAGTCCTACACAAAGCACCAACAAGAGTAAGTATTTACCTTCCTCATAAGGGAATAAATAAATAAATATTTTTTCAAATAGCATTTTTTATCAAATAATAATGAATTAAAAGTGAACAAGAATAGATATAATAATACACAATTTTATCAAAATTTATAAAAGTAAATATTTTATTATTGTAGAAGTTATAATAAAGATAGATCATATGTAAATAATATTGATACTATAATAGATAAATCATTTAATTTTTATTTTTTTTGAAAAGAAAAGGTGCAAATTAGATGTTACGCATATGCCGGGTACGATGAAACAAAGATTGAATATGTTTGGGCCGGCCCACGTTGATAGGTTGACTTGATTAATTTATTTAGTACTTAGCAACTAAAATAAAAATTGTAATATGGCTGGCAAATATTTGCAATGTTTTTTTATTTTTTCCCACTTTTCTATTCATTTATAAAAAAAAATATAATTAGAAAACAAGAAAAGAAAAAAATAGAGGAAATAAATAAAGAGCAGATGCAGAAACAGGGGGTACATTACTAGTTAAGACCCAATAAAGAAAAGACACGTGCTATTAAACCCCATGACGTCGACTAGCCCATGACGTGATGTTCGCGCGTGCAGATCACGTGTTTTATTTATTTAGGAGTTCTTTGCTACCGTTGCCCTCATTTTAGCCGACACAATTAATTAATTTATTAATTAATTAAAAAAAGAAATTAATGCATGCATTTGCATCAACCTATGGCGCGATTTTTAACGTAAATAATTTCATTTTAAGTTTTAATTTCCGATGAAATACTATAGGTGAAATGGGCGAGATTGCTATATAGCAATTTCAGGACATTTTCAAGAGACCAAGAATATCTCATCTCAACCAACGCTCCAAACTACGTGGAGGGCTTTCTAATCACTAATGTAAACGCCACCGATGAATGGACTGCCACCTCCCCTTCGCGTCGATCCGACGTCGTTTCGCTGCTCGAGAAGCAAGGGATCCTCTACGCGATCGAGCTCGTCAAGTACTACGACAATCAAACCGCTACAACCATCGATCAGGTTACATTTAATATGTTCACGATTAAAGTGATAATGCCAAGAATAATATTTAAACTTTACAAAAAATCTTATATTAAACCCATAAAACAAAAATTAGTACATATATTATATATATATATATATATATATATATATATATATATATAAATCACATGACACATTATCTAATTGTTTATTTCTCGTCTTATATTATATGTATATGCAGGAATTTAAGAGAGTGCTAAAGGAATTGAAGTACATGCCTGGATACAATAATACTATAGATACCTCATTCTTTGATTTCATCGCTAGAGCGGGGAACTTGAACATTGATCAACAAAATTCTCATCCGTGGCTCAATCTCTTCATACCAAAATCTCGAATACTCGATTTCAACGCCGGAGTTCTAGCCGGAATGCTACCCCGCCTCAACCATACTTCCGGCCTCTACATTTTCTACCCATTCAACCGAAACAAGTATGCATTCATATTCATATTCAAAATTAACAATCTTCATTTTATACTACTGTATTGAATTATTAAAAAAAAGTAATTAATGAAATAATGGTGCATATATGCAGATGGGATGATCGAATGACAGCTGTAGTGCCAGATGAGGAAGTATTTTACACTCTTGCCCTTCTGCATACAAGCACCCCAACTAATTATGAGTATCTTGATGAATTCAATAATGGGATTCTGGAATTCTGCAAAGTTAAAGGGATAAAGGTGAAGCAGTATCTTCCTAATATTGGATCAAAGAAAGAATGGAAGGAGCATTTTGGTTCTAAATGGGGAAAAATTGTTCAAAAGAAAGCCATCTTTGATCCTAAGTCCATTCTTTCTCCTGGCCAAAGAATTTTCAATTATGCTTGATTAGATGTATATAAAATGTTGCATTGTTCTTTACCATTTAATAAATGATGAATTAGTTAATTATATATGCTTTTAGGTGATATATATATTTCTTGACTTAATTATCCAAATCCCGTAACTGGTATCACACCCGTGCGACGCACAGGATAAACTGTATCGTGTATAATTTTAATTTTATAAATATGTATAATAATCATGATTTATCTTTTGTTGAAGTTTCTTATGAAAAAAATTACTAATTTATAATTTTTGCACGTGTGTACGATATTATTTTAGAATTATAAATGTATATATCTAATGATACACCCGTGCAATGCAGAAGGTAAATTGAATTTTGTAATCGTTATTTTTTAAATATTTTAATGGTTAACTTATGAGCTTTAAAAAAATAATTAATTAATTAATTTGTTGTACTTCCAGTATGTAACATAATTTTATTGTTAAGAAAAATGGAAAACTCATCATACCTCTAACCTCTAGGCTCACATTTCTATTTATTTATATGCCCTCATAACATAATTATTTCTATCACTTATTTTATTTTCTCTTACCATGTTTTTGTAAGAAATTATGTCTCACATGACTTATGGAATTAATAAATAAATATAATGTAGACTAAATTATAATTGGGCTTATTGGAGCACTTTAATGGGTAATTGTTGTTTGATGGAAATAGCAGATTAAGGCTCACTAATCCTAACTAGTCCTCTCCCTGACATAAAGTGTAATCTCTAACCCTAGCCATCACGTACGTAGAGAGAACATAATAGAACCGTGAAGGGAGAGAAACACTAGTTGTATCCATTCATCGATTTTATCATGGAGAAAGATATGTGAGAATTATTAATTTCAAGATCTGTTCATTAATTAAGTTTACATGTGGCATCAGAGCCATGTGTTCTGAAATCACATAATTCTCCGTTAATGATGTTCTAATGATATACGAATCCTAATTCTTAAATTGGGTATTATAACTTCCGCTGCAAGAATCGATATCAATTACCGAAAACTACATGTTTTTAATTGACTTGATATATGTACTTGTACTTATCTGTATTGTATTTTGGTTCTTGATCGAAGAATGCTGCATAGTGATTTCAAGTCATGAAGTTTCGTAACGATTGCCTGATAATATGCACTAGCTCAATTCATGAATTCTTACTGTTCAGATTTCGAATAGTTTAATATTTTCAAAGTCATGCCATTAAGGAATTGAGTATTATTTCAATCATTGCTGTTATTCGAAAACTTTCGTATAAATAATATGTATTGCCATCAAAGAAATAATGATAATGTCTTTAATTGCTGGTAATGGTTGCTTGAATAGTCAATTGTTTGATTATAATGTTGGCTATCGTTGAATTTCGTTTCGGCTCAATATACATATTTGTAATGATAATTATGTTTTGGAGATAATCGAATTGAATTATGAACAATTAAATTTCTGCGTCCATATGTATGTACTAGGAAATTGCTAAACGTGTTTATTATGCGACTATCACTACAACAAAAATATTTAATAGTGACATAATTTTATGGACATCATGAGAGGGTGTCACAAAATTTGCTACACCTTTAGTGTAGCAAAATTTAGTTACATCCATACATGCATCTATAATATTTTGTGACATATAAAAATGTAAGTAAATTAGTTACATCTAGAAATGCAACAAATTTTGTGACATCTATACATATCACTAAATTTTGCTACACCTTAAAGTGTCACAAAATATTTTTGTTACACACATAGGTGTCACAATCTCTCTATAACATAAACACCTATATAAATAAGAATTGTCCCACATCGAAAAATATAAGAAAAAGATATGCATTATATGAGAAGGATCATGAAACAATGTCAAAAACTAATTCCTCCAAGTAAAAATTGGAGTAGACAATTGGAAATTGAAGAAAAAAACACACACGCCACTCCCATACATACATACATATACATATTATAATCTATATATTATATAGTATATACATATACACATGCACACACACACACGGTTGACAAGTCATTATATATATATATATATATATATATATATATATAATATTTTTTTTAAGCAATAATTATAAATAAATTGTCAAACAAATAGCTACACTTTCACATGTCACAAATATAACTACACTTTTATATGTCACAAAGTTAGTTACACCTTCAAATGTCACTAAATTTAGTGATATGTTTTGTTTTTGTGACACGCATATTAGTCGCTCAATCATAAAGTGTCACAATTTTTTTTAGTGACATTTATAAGTGTCACAATTCCTTTAAAATTATGTCACTATTTGAGCATTTTGTTGTAGTGTATTTTGGAATCGAATATTATGAAAGTTTGTTAAACACCAAAGTGGTCAAACTTGTATGTTGATTTGATTCCAAATTAATGATAATTTATTCAATTACCCATTATTTATAATGGATGCTAATTTATGTTTGTTGGATTATGGGTATATTGAAATTCATGGTTATAAGGCATTATGAATCGTCCAAAGGTTGATTGTTTGTTCTTATAATTCGTGAATATAATTGTAGGTGATTGACATGTACTGTTAGTTTATTTGTATACCCAAAGGTAGTAAATAAGTCTAATTGGTATATGTTTTATTTCCGAATAATGTTAAAATTTATTAGCATCATTATGTTATGTATATTGATGTATCACCCAAAGGAGAACATGAGTATACATTAATTATTGTTTGAATGCCTTATATGAACAACATGTTTTATGTCTCAAAATACTTACGTAAACTTTTATTATGCAGTACCTGTTCCCAATGTAAGTTCTCACGTATCGTCTGTTCGCGTACTATGCATGAGCACGTCATTGAAATGACGAACATTGCAGCAAAACTCAAGTCCTTGGGTATGGCTGTGAATGATAACTTCCTAGTACAGTTTGTTCTTAACTCATTACCGACTGAGTATGGCCCTTTCCAAATGAGCTATAACACCATGAAAGATAAATGGAATGTGCATGAACTGCACAATATGTTAGTTCAGGAGGAAACGAGGCTTAAGAACTTAGGAAGTCAATCTATTCATTATGTGAGCCACCAAGGAAATCAAGGAGCTGGAAAGAAGTTTTTGAAGAAACATGGTAAGGGCAAAGGGCCATTAAAGGTTAATGAGGCGTCTTTGCAAGTCCAGAAAAAAGAGCCAAAGGGCAATAACTGCCATTTCTGTGGCAAACCGGGACATATCCAAAGGGATTGTCTGAAACGTAAGGCTTGGTTCGAAAAGAAAGGTAAGCAAAATGCTTATGTATGTTTCAAATCAAACTTAACTGAAGTTCCCCATGATACATGGTAGATTGATTTTGGATGTACGACTCATGTTTCTAACACGATGCAGGGATTCCTTACGATCCGAACCATAAGTCCAAATGAGAGGTTCGTCTTCATGGGCAATCGAATGAAAGCTCCAGTGGAAGCTGTCGGGACTTATCGTTTAATCCTTGACACTGGGCGTCATTTAGATTTACCAGAAACTTTTTATGTACCTGGTTTATCTAGAAACTTAGTTTCTTTATCTAAACTTGACGTTGCTGGATTTACCTTTAATTTTGGCAATGGATGTTTCAGTTTATTTAAGAATAATCATCTCATTAGTACTAGTATTCTTTGTGATGGTTTATATAAACTGAATTTGAATGGTTTGTATTCTGAAACTATTCTTACTCTGCATCATAATGTTGGCACTAAACATAGTTTAGTGGATGAACGTTCTGCTTTCTTGTGGCATAAACGTTTGGGTCGCATTTGTAGAGAAAGAATGGAAAGACTTGTAAAGAATGAAGTTCTTCATGATCTAGATTTTACGGACCTGAACATTTGTGTGGATTGTATCAAAGGGAAACAACCAAAACACACAAAGAAAGGAGCCACGAGAAGCACTCAGTTTCTTGAAATTGTGCATACTGACATATGTAGACCTTTTGATGTTCCTTCTTTCGGAAAGGAAAGATACTTCATTACCTTTATCGATGACTATTCACGTTATGGTTATGTCTATCTACTGTATGAGAAATCTCAAGCAGTGTATGCCTTGGAAATCTACTTGAATGAAGTAGAAAGGCAATTAGACAGAAAGGTGAAAGTTGTAAGGTCTGATAGAGGTGGTGAGTATTACGGAAGATATGATGAAATGGGACAACACCCAGGTCCATTTGCTAAACTCTTCCAAAGTCATGGTATTTGTGCTCAATACACAATGCCGGGTACACCACAACAAAATGGTGTATCAGAAAGGCGTAATAGAACTTTAATGGATATGGTTAGGAGTATGTTAAGTAATTGCTCTTTACCCATTTGTTTGTGGATGTATGCCTTGAAAACTGCCATGTACTTGTTAAACCGGGTTCCTAATAAGGCAGTTCCGAAGACACCTTTTGAACTGTGGACGAATAGGAAACCTAGTTTAAGGCACCTGCACGTTTGGGGTTGCCAGGCAGAAGTAAAGATATATAATCCATATAAAAAGAAATTGGATGCAAGAACCATAAGTGGTTACTTTATTGGTTATCCAGATAAATCAAAGGGGTATAGATCTTACTACCCTAATCATAGTATGAGAATTGTTGAGTTTGGAAATGCAAGGTTCATTGAGAATGGTGAAATTAGTGGGAGTGAAGTTCCACGGAATGTGGAAATTAATGAAGTTAGAATTCAAGTTCCCGTAACTTGTTTTACTAACAATAAAGTACGTGTTCCTCCTGTAGTTGTAGTAAACAACAACAACGGTGATGAACACAATAATTATCTCATAATTCAAAATAAACCTATTGTAGAAGTACCGCAAGAAATAACTTTAAGGAGGTCTGAAAGAGAAAGAAGACCAGCTATTTCGGATGATTATGTGGTATATCTACATGAAGTGGAAAATGAATTAAGCATTAAGGATGATGATCCAGTCTCATTTCCACAAGCCATTAGTTGTGATAATTCTGAGAAATGGCTAGAAGCCATGAAAGAAGAGTTAAAATCTTTAGAACAAAATGATGTTTGGGATCTTGTAGAATTACCTGAAGGTTGCAAGAGAGTCGATTGTAAATGGGTCTTTAAGACTAAACGTGACTCTCATGGCAATCTTGAACGCTACAAGGCCAGACTTGTTGCTAAAGGTTTTACTCAGAAGGAAGGAATCGATTATAAAGAGACTTTCTCGCCAATCTCTCGAAAGGATTCCTTTAGAATTATCATGGCACTAGTAGCTCATTATGACTTAGAGCTACATCAAATGTATGTCAAAACTGTCTTTCTTAATGGAGATTTAGAGGATGATGTGTATATAGATCAACCATTAGGTTTCTTGGTTGAAGGAAAGGAACACATGGTATGCAAATTAAAGAAATCATTATATGGTCTTAAACAAGCTTCCCGTCAATGGTATTTGACGTTTAATGATACCGTTATGTCCTTGGATTTAAGGAAAATACTGTTGACCGGTGTATATATTTGAAGGTTAGTGGGAGTAAGATCATATTTTGGTTTGTATGTTGATGATATTTTGCTTGCAACAAATAATCTTGGTCTCCTTCACGAGACAAAGAAGTTTATCTCTAGTAATTTTGAAATGAAAGATATGGGTGAGGCAAGTTATGTGATAGGAATAGAAATATTCCGAAATAGATCACAAGGACTTTTAGGCTTGTCTCAAAAAGCATATATTAATAAAATACTAGAGAGATTCAGAATGGAAAAGTGCTCATCATCGCCCGTTCCAATTCATAAAGGAGACAAATTTAGTCTCGCTCAATGTCCTAAAAATGATTTGGAACGAAATCAGATGGAAACAATTCCGTATGCATCTGTTGTTGGGAGTATTATGTATGCTCAGACTTGTACACGACCAGACATAAGCTTTGCAGCTGGAATGTTGGGTAGATACCAAAGTAATCCAGGAATGGAACACTGGAAAGCTGCAAAGAAGGTTCTGAGGTACTTGCATGGAATGAAAGATCACATGCTTACATATAAGAGGTCCGATCAGCTTGAAGTGATTGGTTAATCAGACTCTGATCTTGCTGGATGTGTGGATTCGCTAAAATCCACTTTTGGCTATGTATTTCTTCTAGCCGGAGGAACAATATCATGGAAGAGTGCAAAGCAATCAATTGTTGTTGCATCTACTATGGAAGCTGAATTTGTAGCATGTTTTGAGGCTATGGTTCAGGCTAATTGGCTGCGGAATTTTATTTCAGGGCTTAGAATTGTCGACAGTATCGCTAAGCCGCTGAAAATGTATTGTGATAACTCCACAGCAGTGTTTTTCTCTAAAAACGACAAGTACTCTAAAGGTGCTAAGCATATGGAGTTGAAGTACTTAGTCGTGAATGATGATGTTCAGAAACAAAGAGTGTCAATAGAACATATTAGCATGAATCTTATGATAGCTGATCCTTTAACTAAAGGATTGCCGCCTAAGAAATTTACTGAACATGTTGAGAGTATGGGCATTATTGTTAATGATGTTTAGATTAATGTTTATTTTGAACGATTGACACTCTGAGCTCAAATTATTATATGTTTCTGATTGCTTGTTTCTATTAGCATGCATTATTGTTTTGAACTAAACGGAACAAGTATATATATATTGAAAATATTATGTTGGACCATAATGTGCTCCTTAATTACGGTCATATTAAGGAAAAGTCTAATTTGTGGTACATGGAAGGGACTATGTCAATCATGTGATGTACAACCGCCATGACTCGAATTAGTTTCTATTCTTAGTCATGAAATTATGATGAAGCCCAATGAATGTAAATTATTTAGTCTTTTGCGCAATCTTATGTTTGATTATTTATTTATTCCATGATGTTAAGTCACATGATCTAAGTGGGAGAATGTAAGAAATTATGTCTCACATGACTTATGGAATTAATAAATAAATATAATGTAGACTAAATTATAATTGGGCTTATTGGAGCAATTTAATGGGTAAATGTTGTTTGATGGAAATAGCAGATTAAGGCCCACTAATGTCATATATAACTAGGTCCTCTCCCTAACATAAAGTGTAATCTCTAACCCTAGTCATCACGTACGTAGAGAGAACAAAACAGAACCGTCAAGGGAGAGAAACACTAGTTGTATCCATTCATCGATTTTATCATGGAGAAAGGTATGTGAGAATTATTGATTTCAAGATCCTGTTCATTAATTAAGTTTACAGTTTTGGCACTCTTACTCCATGTTCAACCTTTTCTTGTACTCACGCCCTTACAATTTTAAAAATTTATATTTACATGTTGTTCTGTCTATTGCCATCGCGGCTTGATGCCTATGTTCCCGTCCATAAGACACACATATGTAGCCACCACAACCCACGACCATCTAAACCGCTCAACCCTACCCTACTGCAATATGTACAAACCCTTTATCTCTCCATTTTTTCGTGAGTCTTGTATTATTTTGATCTCGTTAAATTTTAACTCATCAAAAAATCACCATAACCCCCTTCTGAATTCACCAAATTTATTCTTAAATTATAACCTTAAATTCGCCATAGTGATATTTTTAAAAATCTAAAATAATCATTATATATGTTTTACTATACAATTAATGGAGTCATATAGTAAATCACAATTTACTATATAATTAATAATTATATTTATAATTATAAAAATAAAGGAGTTATAAAAAATGGCAGTTAGCGTGCAAAGCATGTAGTATCATTAAAAGCCAACAAACAAAGTCATCACTTGAGAATAAATTTTCGTGAAAAGCAATACAGTAGGAAACGGACACAAAGATTTCCAAGGAGAAGTTAATAGATGTACATAACAAAGCACACATAGTTTAGCCAGTTCTTGAGAGAATCCATCAGTGAACGTGTAGTTATATAACATAGAGACATTTGAGATTTAATTGGCAATGCATAACATGCGGTTAATTGAAAAAAAAATGATTTGTTGGAAGCCTATTGTGCATAATTGGCGCCTAGTTTGTGGGATATTTACTTTCCTTATTACTAAATATTTAATTTAATGTGATAAATAAATTACTAAATTAATGTGACATGTCAGATTTATAATCTAAATTTTAAAACTGATATCAGGGATACTAATTGAATTAATATTAATTAATAGGTAATAAACTAATATTTAATTAAATTCATTTCTACTAATGGAAAGTAAATGGATAGGAAAATGAAAATTACTAATTACGACAATCTATATATTAGAAGACCATTATCTCCGCACTCTTTAATGCTTCACGATTTAGCACATGTCTTCCATCTAGAGATCTAAGAGATGAACATATAAAGCAAGAAGAGTTCGATTATGTTGGGTGTCACTCATTGAGCATCTTCGCTTGATGCTTTTATATCTTTAACTGGAGATGCTAGCCCCTTGTCTAATAGTTGTTGTATCTTCTATGAAAATAGTAAAATGAGGCAGTTGTTACGTACTTCGTTCAGATTTTGTGATCCTCGTTACGATACCGTGAAAAGAAAATATTAGAAATGTGTGGGTATTTTTGGTTGAAAAAATCCCTAAATATATAGGCAGAAAAATAGTATAATATGGAAATATAATAATTGTTTTTTTAAATCATGCTTTGTAACGTTTACTATTAAAAAGTGATTGAAAATTATTAATGAACAATTATGATATACTACTATTTAGTTATTTATATTATATACTCCCTCCGTTTCTTTGGAGTTGTTACATAGCTTTTTGGCATGTGTTTTCTAAGCGTCTTGATGTCTTGATGATAGGTTTTAAAATAATTTTTGGAATATTTTTCTTTTATAGTATTTTTTTTGAAGTATTTTTTGGTGGTGTAGTATTCCGTAAAAGAAAAAATACTTCAAAAATTTATTTTAAAACCTATCATCAAGACACTTGGAAAACGCGTGCCAAAAAAGTTATATAACAACTCCAAAAAGACGGAGCTAGGGAGTATATAGTTTTTCCATGAATGACATATTGAAAAAAATTAAAAAATAAAACATACTAAAAATGGTCGTCTGTAGTCGTTATTATTATATAGATGATGTTTTCATGTCAATTATTTTTAGTGGAAAGTCGCTTACTCTTTTCTAATCACTTAATTTAACATAAAATTTATGTAATTGTGTGTTGTGTGTGGAGCGAGCCTTTGCTTTTAGGGGGTAAATTTGTAACATTTGTATCATGACATACTGAAAGTTAAAATAATAATACTACTAACTACACTATTTAGATTGAGAAAAGATATTGTAACACATATATGTGGGGGAAAAAATTCAACAACAATATCTATTACTAATATTATGGCCATTTAGCGAAGCCCATTTTTAAAAGCCAAGCTCCGATCCCCTGCCTCTCCTCCTATTCTTCATTTCGCTCCTTGGAAAAACCCTAATCTAGGTCGCAGCGCTTGATTTTGAATTTTCAAAATCCAATTCATATTCTGAAGAATTGAAGTAATTCTCTCGCATAAGGAATCAAGGGTGGAAAATCGACGAAATCTGGTGAGTAAAGCCTAATCGCGTAGGATTCGATCCCAACCACTAACCTTTTATTTAAAAAAAAAAAATCTGATTAAAGTTTCCCCAATTTTTCTAGGGTTTAATTACACATATGCAATTACTGAAAATAATTGTTTGTTTGCTTGATTGATTGAGTTTTGGTTTTGGATACATGGATTTAGTGTCTGTTGAAATACGATCTTTTATTGATTATTATCGAATAAACAGTACTCAATTGTTGGTACATATAATAACACATATAGGCATTAAAAGTTACACATTAAACATGTATATAGATAAAGTAATACTAATAGCTAACGTAGTCGCATTCTATTCTTTTTCTATTTTTTTGTGTGTTTGTTTTTTCTTTTTCTTTTATTCTAAATTTAATTATCTTTTTAAAAAAAAATTATCATATACGTAATATTTTTTTCATAATTTCATTTTTTTTTCTACATTTAAAATTAATCACAATACTAAAATAGTTAATATTACATTATATTTATTTTCATATTTATAAAATTAATTCTGAATACGAAAGAAATTGATCGTATCGAAGAGATTGCGCGACTTTGAGCGAACGCCTACTCCTTTAAGTAAGAACTCTTTTTTTCTTATTTCTTAATAATAATAAAATACACCACTCCTATATATAATTTATAGAGAATAAACCCTAACAAGAAATAGAATCCTAAACAAGTTATATAAATATAGTAATATATAAATAAGTTAAAAAGATAATAATATAGTGATAATCCAATCCTATTATAATTATTTTCATTTTTATAGTTAGAAATTTTGCCGAAACCCTAGGCCCACCGTTTGGGGCATAAATTATAAATGACAAAAACTTGTGTCAGCCGGAGACACCGTGCGGTCGGGCCCAAAGTGTCAATCTTTATACAGAAAAGTGTCAATCTATATGAATAAAAGTGTCAATCTTTAACATAATTATTTTACGAATAAAATGACAATTTTAAAAGTGTCAATCTTTATACAGAAAAGTGTCAATCTATATGAATAAAAGTGTCATTATTTTAGCCCGGCCGCACGGTGCCTCCGGCTGACCCAAGTGTGTCCCTTATAAATAACCCACATAACAGACATAAAATTAATACTCCACGAATTGAAAAACCCTAATCCTCTCCTCTACGTTAGTGTTTTTTGAAACAAAAAAAAAAGATGGACAGAAGTGAGATGGAGGAAGAGCTGTGGAGTAGCTTTTTCCTCGCTGCAAGCAGCATGGCGGTGATGGCAACTCGTTCTTGGCAAAGGTCCTCGAAGGGCAAGGACGACGAGGCGTTGGCGACGATGATGGGGGTCATCTTTGTTAGCTTTTTCATCGTAGTCACCGGTGTGAGCAACTCCCTTGCCAATAGAAGGATCAACGCCGCCCGGCTCATCGGCATGGGAGAATGGTATGCGTGTCTTATTACCGCTTTGTGTGTTTTGACTGTTTGTTGTGCTGCGTTTCTTGTGTTAGGATCACTTCCCGGTTTCGAATTCCCTATGGCTGCGGAATGCATACCGTCTGGGTTGGCTATCATGATTCACCTTATCGACACCGTTGAATACGTATATGTGGCAGCCCCGGCCCAATTCGCCGGTCATGCCAAGTGAGTTGGTGTGTGGCAGGAGGCGATCGAGGGCAGAAACTAGCTTATCTATTTCCTTTTTATATTTCCTAGAACTAGCTTATTTAGGTTTTTTTTAATTAGGTTATGTTGCGTTGTTTCCTTCCTTTTTTATTACAAGCTTTATGCTCCCTCCTTATTTAATATTATGAGATATTTATGAATATTTTTCTTCTTCATTGCAGTAATTCGGAGAAGTAATTACAACGATTCGAATTGGTAGCTAGGGTTTTAGCATAGAGAAAATAATGAAATTAGTTTTACTTCACTAGTGAGGAAAGATAAAGCAATGAGGAAAAGGATATTATATATTTTCGGCCATAATTATAGAATTACTATTTATTAATTATTAGTATTTAGATATGCTTATTTATTTAGTTTGATCTTACATGATATTTACATTATTTAGGATTCTACTTCTTGGTAAAGTTTATTCTCTATAAATTGATAGGGCTTATGTATTTTATCATTCATAAGAAATAAGAAAATCGAGTTTTTACTCAAAAAAGTCGGCGTTTGCTCGTATCGGTATGAACAATTTGGTTCGTATACTCACACACACCCCGCACAACTTGTAACCAATACGCCAAAGCACGTACTAAACGTAATTAAGTGTAGAAAATAGTAGGAAAAATAAAATAAAATAATAGGATGGGCATGATCCCTGACCCTTGAGAGTTCCTTCAAAGGACAAACTGAATTCCAACGAATCAAGAACGGCCAAGAGATCGAGTAAAGCAAGTAAACAATCCAAAGGAGTTGTTTCAACGTTGAAAGTCAGATTACATATACAGAAAACAGAGTAACGTAGTTACTTGATGTGTTTTGGATGCATAGATAGTATGGATTTAGTGTTGCGATACGATCTGATATTGGTTATTGAAAAGTCGCATACTCTTTTACTTTTTTTAAAAAAATATTTAAAATCAATTTAACATAAAATTTAAAAATCGTTTCATCGAGAACTTAAATCTAAAATCTTTAGTCTCAAGACACTAACTTTCTTATTGCTAAATGAACACAAGCGCACAAATATCTTCAATTTATTTTATACAAAACCCATGATACATCAAATTAAAAGGCCGGAAACATTTCCAGTTCAATCGGTATGCTTCTCCAAGTCATTTCTGATGTATTTATGTAAGTGTGTTGTATTGTATTCAATAATGAAAAAGCATAATTAACAATACCTAATTTTAATTTATAAAGATAAAAAAAAATACTCAATTTTAATTTCATCAAATTGCTCATATTGACCTATATCTGACCTCCCTTATAACTTTTCCCCTACGTACAAGCAGCACAACACACTTATAGTACTATATATTTAGGCTTGGTCACGAGCTTATGCAATATATATATATATACGATCACGATCAGATTCTAATCGTGATCGTATAATTTGCGTGCGTGGAGGCAAAGGTTGGGAGCCTTTGCCTATAGGGGTAAATTTGTAACAATTTTAATAGTTTACGCATTTTATATGAGTAATTAAATTTAACTTTAAAATTATCATAATGGCTTTTTTAACTTTTACAGGGATTGCGCTTCTAATTTCTATCTTTTCCGTTTAGAAATGAGTATGTTTTAATTGTCACAAGAAATACATTTAATGGAGACTTCAACATCATTGGTCACATTGAAAATTTTCTTTATCTTTATCTATTATATATATTAATGATATGCTACTTCCTCTTTGGTGGGTACTTTCGCGGGCACTATAGCTGTTTTATCACTTTGATATTATTTTGTTCGATTTTTTTGATTGTTTTATATTCTAGTATATTAGAAATTATTTAGAATCATAAAATTTAAAAATAATTAAAAATCAAAACTCAATTTGTTTTATTACTCATTTTTTGAAGTTAAAATAAAAAATAATAAATTGAGTTTTGATTTTTTAGATTTTATGATTTCTAAATTAATTTCTATAGTACTAGAATATAAAACAATCAAAAAAATCGAACAAAGTAATATCAAAGTGATAAAACGGCGATGGTGCTCACGAAGGTGCCCACCCAAGAGAAAGTAGCATATCATTTCTCCTATTTTATATATATATATATATATATATATATATATATATATATATATTCCTTTCATGGATTACAAATGTCAGTTATAAGTAAAGGTAAAAGTTGGATTTTTTTTTTCCTCTTTTTTATTTCATTCATATATATTACTCCGTACTACAATAATAAGCTTAAAGATCTATAAATCATCATCCCTTTTCTTTTTCTTTTTCTTTTTTTTACAAGGATTCAACGCGTACTCATTCCACCGCTACGGTATAAATTAAATAACAAAAATTTTCGCAGAAAACATAAATTAATTCACCATCTCCATCTTCATATAAATATAAAAAATGACTGCTTCAATTTCTACTTCAGTCATCTCCATATTGTCAACCCTTATCATAACCCATTCACTCTTATCCGCCGCAAACCCATCGCCATCGCCGCCGCCGCGGAACCTTACTTACCGGCTTCGAAATGATTCCGATTCCCTCCGAAAAGCCTCGAACGACTACGGCAACATCGTGCACGAGATCCCCGCAGGAGTTCTCTACCCCTCGTCGGAGAAAGACATAATCGACCTCATCAAATCATCGAACCGCTCCCCGAAGCCGTTCACGGTGGCGGCGAGGGGCCGCGGCCACTCCGTCCGGGGGCAGGCGATGGCCGGCGGCGGAGTGGTGGTGGACATGACGGCTTTGGGCGGCGGAAATCGTAGCCGGATCAGAATAAAAGGGAGCACGTCGTCGGGATTCTACGCCGACGTGGGAGGGGAGCAGCTGTGGATCGACGTGCTCCGGGAGGCGGAGGCGGAGGGGGTGGCGCCGGTGTCGTGGACGGATTACGTGTACTTGAGCGTGGGAGGGACGCTGTCGAATGCGGGGATTAGTGGTCAAGCGTTCATGCATGGCCCTCAAATCGTTAACGTACTTGAGCTTGATGTTATTACTGGTAATGTTTTAGAAAATAAAAAATAATAAAATGAGGGTTTTATTGGGTCCTAGGAGTATTTCATATCGATTTTAGGTAGGTGATATTTTAAGATTGGTGATTTAGAGGATTATGTGCATGGATTTCATTATTAGGTAATCGAGAGAAAAGAATGTATAAATGTTTGTAATTATATTATTTTATTAATTAATCGAAGCTTATGTATGCATTTATTACTACTTACTAATGACGATTTATATGTGAGTAGGGAAAGGAAAATTGATGATGTGTTCAAGAACAAAAAATCCAGAGTTATTTTTTGGAGTGCTTGGTGGTCTTGGACAGTTTGGAATTATAACTCGAGCAAGAATAATCCTACACAAAGCACCAACAAGAGTAAGTAAGTATTTATGTTATTTGTGATATTATATAATGAAAATAAATAATACTTCAACCATCAGTCCCTTATATAATAAAAAATGATTATAGCGGACGGAGTAATAAATACTTCATTAAGAGAGGTTATGTGTATGACCATGACTAAGCCATATTTCTATTGGTGGAGTATAAAAGATTTTGTTACATTATTGCATACAAATAGCAATGCTATAATATATAGATATTAAATTATCCTCTTATTGGAGTTGTGTGATGAATATAATATAGGTGAAATGGGCTAAATTGCTGTATAGCAATTTCACGGCATTTTCAAGAGACCAAGAATATCTCATCTCAATGAACGCTTCAGATTATGTGGAAGGCTTTTTATATACAAATGAAAACTCCACAAATGAATGGACATCGTCCTCTCCTCGACGCAAATCCGACGTCGTTGCGTTACTGAAGAAGCAAGGAATCCTCTACGCCATTGAAGTCGTCAAGTACTACGACAATCAAACTGCTGCCACTATTGATAAGGTATATACATTCCATCTCCTAAATACTTGCAATTTTGATTTTCACTAAATATTTATTTATTTATCATGTTAATAGTTTATTCAGACACATATACTCACTACAACAAAATGCTCAAATAGTGACACAATTTTAAAGGAATTGTAACACTTATAGATGTCACTAAAAAAAATTGTGACACTTTATGGTTGAGCGACTAATATGCGTGTCACAAAAACAAAACATGTCACTAAATTTAGTGACATTTGAAGGTGTAACTAACTTTATGACATATAAAAGTGTAGTTATATTTGTGACATATGAAAATGTAGCTATTTTTTTAATAATTTATTTATAATTATTGCTTAAAAAAATATTTTATTAATAATAAAATTATATATATATATATATTTCCATGTGTGTGTGTGCGTGTGTATATGTATATACAATATAGATTATAATATGTATATGTATGTGTGTAGCGTATGTGTTTTCTGCTTAGAGGAATTAGTTTTTATCATTGTTTCAAGATCCTTCTCATATAATGCATGTCTTTTTCTTATATTTTTTCGATGTGGGACAATTCTTATTTATATAGGTATTTGTGTCATAGAGAGATTGTGACACTTACGTGTGTAACAAAAATATTTTGTGACACTTTAAGGTGTAGCAAAATTTAGTGACATGTATAGATGTCACAAATTTTGTTACATTTCTAGATGTAACTAATTTACTTACATTTTTATGTGTCACAAATTATTATAGATACATGTATGGATGTAACTAAATTTTGCTACACTAAAGGTGTAACAAATTTTGTGACACTCACTCATGATGTCACTATTAGATATTTTTGTTATAGTGACTTTAGTATCATAGACATGAAAAATTTAACATTTGCCATATGAATTCTTTAAGAACAATTCAATCGGTTGAACCAGTGATTTCGATGTACTTGGAAATATTGGGTCATGTCTATATCTAAACATAAATGAAATAAATTTATTAGATATTCTTTCCGTCTCATTCTAATAGAGCTATTTGAATATTATAACAGACTCAATTTGATTAAGATTAGGTTGATTAGAGTGGGACCTGATGAAGTATATTATATATTGAAAAAGATGAACTTACTTAGTATTAGAAGTATACCCTAGTAGGAAAAAAATTTGTGTAAAATGTGCTTAACTAACTGCAACATCTAATACAGCATGTTTTTGTGTGTGTGTGTGTGTTTCTTTACTCTAGGAATTTGAAAGATTGTTGAAGAAATTGAGCTACATGCCTGGATACAACTTCACTAGAGACGTCTCATTCATGGATTTCATCAACAGAGTTGGGAACTTGAGCTTTGACATGAAATACTCTCATCCATGGCTGCATCTCCTCATTCCTAGATCTCGAATACTCGATTTCAACGCCGGAGTTTTGGCCGGAATGCTCCCAAAACTCAACCACTCCTCCGGCACCTTCCTCTTCTACCCCTTGAACAGAAACAAGTATATACTATGTTTCATTTCATTCAATAATTAATTCCGTATCAAATTAAATTCTTCACTAATTAATGCCCTTCAAAACCTAATTAATTATTTGTAATGAAATTGTTGTAGATGGGACGATAGGATGTCAGCTGTAGTGGCGGATGAGGAAGTATTCTACATGCTGGCACTGCTGCATGCAACCACCCCTTCACATAATTATGAAAATATTGATAAATTCAATAATGGGATTCTGGAATTCTGCAAAAATGAAGGGATAAAGGCGAAGCAGTATCTTCCTGAATTCGGAAGCAAGCAAGAATGGAAGGAGCATTTCGGTTCGAAATGGGGAAAGATTGTTCAAAACAAAGCCATCTTTGATCCCAACAACATTCTCTCTCCTGGTCAGAGAATTTTCACTTCTGTGAAATACTATTGATTACTTTAATTAATTATTGAGGAGTGAATAAATTTAGAGATGAGCAAAAATTATTAATGAAGTGGGATTATATCTTTCATCTACATGCATAAAGATTCACGATTTTATTTTGAATATAACATATATTAATTAATATATTCTCTCTCTCTCTCCCTCTAAATATATGCATGCATGAATGAATTACAACCAATCACATTGCGCCTAAATTGACTCTATATTCTGCCATGCACCCCTCCTTGCACGTCACAAACACAAATATTTCCATCTTGAGAAAATATATATGGAAATATTAAATAAAAAAAAAAAGAGATTATAATCTAAAAAAACTTCGGAAAACTGGTATCAAATTCTTCTTTCGATTCATCCAAATCCAGATAGAAAGCAATCTTGTTTTTTTCCCTTTTGTGATTCCCTTGAAGAAAACATATTGCCCAGAAAATTAATTATTTTTTCTTATATATGCAGAAGAAGATTTATATTACTGGGGTAACGAAATTATGATAGATGAAATGGAAGGGTTTTTGATAGAAGAATATTCTCATGGTCTCACATTTTCACCAGAGCTTCCAATTAGAGATCAGGTATTTGACCGTTTCTCCAATTTTTTGAGATTAATTTAAAATTAATTTACATTTAATTTTATCAGGTGAATGCGGCGAATATAGATTCCACACCTCAGATCGAATTGAAAGATTTTTCCAGCTCTATTTTCTTTATAAATTCAGTCGAATAATTAAAATCCGATCTCTGCATAAAAAGAAAAAAAAAAAAACCCGATGGCCTACGATCAGAACTCCATACCCAAAGATCTGCGCCCATTAAACATAATGCGAAACACGCCGGAGGAATCAAGGATTTCTCTGGCGAATTCCTCCGGCAGGCCGGTGGAGGGCTATTACGCCAGCCCACCCACCGACGGAAGCCCAGGCACCATGCCGGCCACCGTCTACTACCCGGCCGCGATCCAAGAATCCGGCTTCGTACCTCTCGCGATCAACAACGGCGCCGTCACCAGGGTTGCAGGGTGGATCCAGCAAATCGCGCCGCCGCAGATCCAGAAGGGAGCGGCCGGCCCCGCCGCCAACAACAACCAAGGCGGCGGCGGCAAGTACACGACGACCAGCCCCAATTACGGAACCCAGAACTCCAGCTCCGACCACGCCAGCGACGAGGGCTGCGACGACGCCGCCTCGGGGAGGAAGGTGAAGTTCCTGTGCAGCTTCGGCGGGAAGATCCTCCCCCGCCTCAGCGACGGCGCGCTGAGGTACGTCGGGGGGCAGACGAGGATCATCAACATCGGCACCGACATCCTGTTAGGCGAGTTCGTGAAGAAGATGGCGGAGACCTACGTGGACAACGTGGTGATCAAGTACCAGCTGCCGGAGGAGGACCTCGACGCCCTCGTCTCCGTCTCCTGCTCCGACGACCTCGAGAACATGATGGACGAGTACGAGAAGCTGACCGAGCGCTGCTCCGACGGCTTCGCCAAGCTCAGGATCTTCCTCTTCTCCTCCTCCGACCTCGAGTCCGGCGGCCACATCGGCGACCTCCACGACAGCGGCCAGAAGTACGTCGAGGCCGTCAACGGGATCGGAGACGCTTTCACCACCTCCGACTGCATCGCCCGAAACGAGAGCATCGAGAGCACGGTCTCAACTCAGAACTCCGATCTCAGCGGCGATAGCTTGACCCACGGCATCGGCGTCGGCGTCGGTGAGATCATCAGCCTCCCCTGCAACAGTGGGCTCTCACACAAAGGGCCGAAGCTCATTAACTACGTAGATTCAAACCCACTGCCCTACGCAGAATCTTGCGCAGTTCCATTAATGGTGAAAACCAGTCCCACTGCAAGCATAGGCGCTGTAGTCGAGCAGGAGGTGGAGAGATCAGTGCCGTTATCAATCCCTCAAGCCTCAGCCGTGATGAGCTACCCCTGCGTCGTCGTCTCCGTTCATGCAAACCTACGCCGACTCTCATCAAGAATCTACAAACTACATGCAGATTCCTCCTCAAATGGGATTCCCTACTCAGATTCTCGGCACGTGAGGCAGGTTTTCAGCCAGCAGGCGGCACCGCCGCAGCAGTACATGACGATGAATCCGCCGTTCATCAGCATGAGGCAGAATGTGGTCCCCGCCGCCGTGGTCCAGCCGCAGCCGGTTCGAGTAGAGAATTACGCCGCAGAGAGCGTGATTCCGCAGCGAGTGGTTCAGATCCAAGCTGCGGCGAATCAAGGGGGAGTGTACAACTGGCCGGAGCCGGCCGTCGCCGCGAGAGCGGAGGAGTGCCAGCTGTGCCAGAAGGTGTCTCCCAATGCACATTCCGATGCATCGTCTTCCCCAGATCAGAAGGGAAGCCCTTCCAGCACCGTCTCCGATTCTCCGGCCTCGACTTATTCCAGAGTTCAGCTTCCTTATGGTGTGTTGGCTTCTTCCTCTCAAGCGAGCCCCATGCAGAATCTTGTTCTTCAGCCTATACCAGAAGCAGCATATGATCTTGCTTCTGTTGGAATTCCTCTGCAGCCTAAACTAGATGATTCCTCTTCTTCTTCTTCGTTGCAAGTTGAGAATCCGAGGGTTAGCTCTTCTGAAGTTTTGTGCAGCAATGAGTACAGTAAGAGTGGTGCAGATAATGTGAGTGGAAGCTCCGTGAGTTCGGATGTGGAGTCGAGCCGTGAAGCAGAGAGGATCTTCAATGAGTGGAATGATAGCCTTGTCTGGTCACAGCCAAGGATTAGTGGTGATAGAGATGGTAATGAAGGGTCGTTTTCTTCGGCTTCGCATGGAGTTGGAGATATTTTGGATCATTTGTCATCACAGTTCATCAATTATCCCCCTCCTAGACCTACCAAGATTCAGATTAAGAGGGAGAATGCAGATCCTTTAGGCGAAAACCGGCTTTTCAATAGTGGCGAAACGCCTACTACTAGAGATTCGACGTTGGAGACTACTTCAATGGATGGTGGAACTTACCAGTTCTCCAGCAATCTGAACTGGGATCTCAGTCTAGATCATAGTTCGTTGAATAAAGGTCTTAATTCTTTTCTCTCTTTCTCTATTTTTGTTATTTTTATGAATGTACTATTATGGTTATATTCAAGTTTTTCTCATTGGTGATGAAGGTGCAGCTGAGGAACAGATGATGAAGAGAGAAGCTCAAGAAGCTGGTGAGGGCGTGGCAGCTTCGGCTTTTCATTTCTCCGTCTATTCGAATCATGAATCTATGGCGAATCCAAGGAATGATTCAACTTGTGTAGAAACAGAGAAGAGAGAAGACAAGTTTGATGTTAGTTAGTGACTCCTTCAATTTTAATTTTATTTTCTTAAAGACTAATTGACATATTCATCTCCTTATTTGTTCATGTGATTCTTGTTGTGCAGGATATCAAGTCGAAGCTATCGGAGAAGATAAACCTCGGCCCCCCTGCATCAAGCATTGGCCGGTTACAGGTATACTAATGAAGGCTAACAATCACTACAAATCTTGTAATAATATGATGATATATATATATATATATGTATTATAGTCTCTGTTTTTGTATTTTACTTGTTGGAAGATTATAAAAAATAGCGACTTGGAAGAGCTGAGGGAGTTGGGATCTGGCACTTTTGGCACTGTGTATCATGGCAAGTGGAGAGGGACCGACGTTGCAATCAAGCGAATCAACGATAGATGTTTCTCGGGAAGCCCTCGGAGCAAGAACGAATGGTTGGTTTGATTATTTGAAGTTGGCTTGCAAAAATGTTGATCATATGTTTTACTAATGTATATACAATTGATCAGAGGGACGACTTTTGGAACGAAGCGATCAAGCTAGCCGATTTGCACCATCCGAACGTTGTGGCCTTTTATGGCGTGGTGCTCGATGGGCCAGACGGTTCGGTTGCAACCGTGACCGAGTATATGGTGAATGGCTCTCTCAGAAATGCTCTGCAGAGGAATGATAGGTATGTATGGGATTATATTCTTGAAATATTTGATGTTAGTTTGATTTAGATGAGATTGTTAGCGTTGTGTTGTGTGTAATATAATAGGATTCTTGATAAGAGGAAGAGGCTTTTGATTGGTATGGATGTTGCCTTTGGAATGGAGTACTTGCATGGGAAGAACATAGTTCATTTCGACTTGAAAAGTGATAATTTGTTGGTTAATCTTCGTGATCCACATCGACCAATATGCAAGGTACTGTACTTTGCTTTTCATTCTTCTATTTATATATCATTTCTTCAAGGTTTTTTTTCACCATCTACCCATCGTAGACATACTTACATAAAATGATTTATATAAATAGGTTGGAGATTTGGGGCTGTCGAAGGTGAAATGTCAAACGCTAATATCAGGGGGAGTGAGAGGAACGCTTCCGTGGATGGCCCCGGAGCTTCTCAACGGAAGTAGTAGCCTCGTCTCTGAGAAGGTATGTATCTCTCTCTACTCAATCCGGATCCTCGATCTATATCTATTATATTTTTGTATAGCATTTTCTATTAGGTTGATCGTCATATATTAATAACATTTTCAAAATTCGTTAATTTTGAAAATGCTATCAACACGTGACGATCATCCGTGAATGGAAGATCCGGTTTGCTTCCTAATGCACTATTCTTTTCCATGCAAGTTAATCAAATTACATAAATCTTGAATTTGGTACGTTAATATCATTGACAGGTGGATGTATTTTCATTTGGAATTGTAATGTGGGAACTTGTAACCGGAGAAGAACCTTATGCAGATCTTCACTATGGGGCCATAATTGGTAATTAAATGATTAACATGCCTCATTAGTAATTTCATCTTTTATCTCAGATAATTAATTATATTTATATTTGATTTTTTTTTATAATTTTTTTAAAATGGTAGGCGGAATCGTAAGCAATACGCTCCGGCCACCGGTGACGGACGGCTGCGATTCCGATTGGAGAAGCTTGATGGAAAGATGTTGGTCGTCGGAACCGTCGGAAAGGCCCAATTTCACCATAATTGCTGATGAACTGAGGGCTATGGCCTTTAAGCTTCAAGCCAAACCCCACCTTCAACATTAACCCAAATCTTGATTCATTTATACCTCCCCAAACTCAGAATAGCTATCGGATACATGCATTTGGTTCCAAATTATTTGAGCTTCGGCGTTATTAATTATTAATTTTTGTTTTAGAGAAAATATCACGTGTATAAATCATACGTATTTTGTTTCTGATTTATTAATATTGAACTAATAGTAACATAAAATAAATCAAGCCGGTCGATTAATTTATATAGGACAGGGTTTCTCGTTCGAATATATGTTATTCATAAAAAAAAAATCTTATCGATGTCAAATTGTAATAGAAGAAGAGATGTCAACGACTCAACGTAGTTTAGCTTAATTAATTGATAAATGCGCTAGATTATTATTTGCTGAGGTACATGTATCGCCTCTTTAATTTATTTTATACTCACGGAAGCATGCTCATGTATAATTAATGTACCTCTTACTTGACTATCACTATATATAAATAAGTATTTGACTTTTTGGCATAAGATCTCGTAGCGATTCTATTTTGGGAAGGTCAAAACATCTCATCAAGTCTCACCCCTTTACATTTATTTTTATTTTTATTTTTCAGACATCACTAGTTGCTATCGTGAATGAGCACATGATATTGAATATAATTATTCCTCTAATTGTTCATACATGTAATGGGATATTATATAGGGTTATTTACATATATTTTGGTACGAAATTTGGTTTTTAACACGAATTTAAATTTCTGTCTAACAATACATAAATTTTGGTATGAGTTTAATTTTTTAACACGAACTTAAATTTTATCCTAACAATACACCAAACTTAAAAATCAATTTGATTTTTGACACGACAATGAATCCGGCAAAAATCTAAACTTACGTGCAATACTTTTTTACACGTGATATTTTTATCTGATGTGCGATTTTCGTGTGTCATTTAAATTAGAAACGTCGTTGTTTTGTTGATCGAATGATTTTTCCACGTGTTTAATTTTGATGTAAGTATTGATTTTGAGGATTATTCATAGTTTTCATGTTCATGTTAAAAATCAAACTAATTGTTAAGTTTGTGTATTGGCAGGTTAAAGTTTAAGTCCGTGTTTAAAATCAAATTCATACCAAAGTTTATGTATTTATAACCCTATTTATATAGCAAGTATAACAGTAAAATATTTATAAAAGTAATTTAGTGAATCCTAAACTAATTTATTTGAAAATTTAAAGTATTAACAGAATTATATGTATATATATATATATATATATATATATTGTGTATATATAAGTGAACAATTTTGTGCATTTGATTAGATTTATGAAAGTTTTCTTCCTTCCAAAAAGAAAACCAGAATCTATATACACTATTATTAATAATAGGATAGTATAATCCAATAAATTTCTTACAACTTATATTGTATATATGTTGATTATATATATTAGTGTAGGTTGTAGATATTTACAATATAATGTTCTTGTAATATTAATTCTGATTTCTGACCTAAATTGTTTATTTAAAATATCACAAAATGATTGGTGAACTCTTGTCGCAGTCTAATTGGCGGAATGAGCATCATCCTAAATCCCAAAAATGCATATATTGTGAGGATTCTTGAAAAGTTTTAAATATTTTTCATAGTTGACTTTCTTTGTTAATTGTGCTTTAACTGGATACAATTAATACTTACGATTACGTGACTTGAATTATCATAACTAATATAATAAGTCTGCCCATAAACAAAATTTATTAAAACATAAATACGCCATTCGGAGTAACTGAAAATTAATTAATTAGCATAAATGATCCATTTGGCCGGTCAAAAAACTAAATTAATGCACAAACTAAATTAGAATAAGAAGAAGAGGTGGTCAAATGCGGGTTCGGGTACAGAACCGTACCCGTACCCGGCGAGTACGGTTCCAACAAAGCGAACTCATACCCTACCCGCGGTATAGGAGGGTACGGGTACGATTTCGAGTATGACAGGTGCGGGTACGAGTACGAGTACAACCCGACGGTTCTAGCGGGTTTAATAATAATTATTTGTAATGTTAAAATATATTTAAAATTCGATTAGTTGTAACTCGAATTATTTGTAAAAGAAAAATATTATTTTATTATAAAGATTCCAATAACTTAAATATAAATTAGACCTCTAAATGCTAAATCATTGGAGATCAAGTTATTTAAAACTTTAATCTTCAAGGGCCGAGTACCGTTAAAGCATAATTAGTGAAAATTTAATGAAAAAAATTACTAAAGTAGGAAAAAGAGTGCATATATAATTTAAAATTAAGAAATAAAAAATATATTTTAGATGAAATATATATCAAAATTACGGGTTAGCAGGTCGGCGGGTCGTAGAACCGGCGGGTTACGGTTCCAACTTTCAGTACCGTACCCGAACCGCCGCCTTCGGCAGGTACGGTTCTGAACCCGAACCGGCAAGTACGGGTACGAGTACAAACCCTCCGAGTACGTGTACGGGTCGGCGGGTACGATTATTTTGGCCACCCTCTAATAAGAAGAAAATAATTTATAAAGTCATTACATTTAATATACAAGTAAGTCAATTAGAAGGTTATAAATATATTGTATTATTCGGTTTATATTACAAATAATCAACTCAAAACAATTCGCTCAACATCTTACATTACACCACTATATATCCACCATCTTCAAAAAATAAAAATAAAAGAAAAATAAAAATAAAATGTTTTCCCTAACTTCAACCATCTCCATATTTTCAGTCCTTATTTTAAGCCAATCAATCTACGCCGCCGCAACCCTATCTCCGCCGGCGGCAGCGGAAAACGGAAACTGGCTGCGAAACGACTCCGGTTCCCTCCGAAAAGCCTCGAACGACTACGGCAACATCGTCCACGAGATCCCCACCGGAGTTCTCTACCCCTCGTCGGAAAAAGACATAATCGACGTCATCAAATCATCGAACCGCTCTCCGAAGCCGTTCACGGTGGCGGCGAGGGGCCGCGGCCACTCCGTCCGGGGGCAAGCGATGGCCGGCGGCGGAGTGGTGGTGGACATGACGGCGTTGGGCGGCGGGAACCGGAGCCGGATCAGCATAAAGGGGAACGTAACGTCGGGATTCTACGCCGACGTGGGAGGGGAGCAGCTGTGGATCGACGTGCTCCGGGCGGCGGCGGCGGAGGGGGTGGCGCCGGTGTCGTGGACGGATTACGTGTACTTGAGCGTGGGAGGGACGCTGTCGAACGCCGGAATTAGTGGGCAGGCATTTATGCATGGCCCTCAAATCGCTAATGTCCTTGAGCTTGATGTCGTTACTGGTATACACGCTTTTTCAATTGCTTGAGTTTCGTGCGGGATGAAATATTATTGTTGGTTTTATTTTATTTTATTAATTAATATTTTTATGTTTGTTAGTAATGGAAATTTTCCATCCCATTTGAAATTAGGGAAAGGCGAGTATGTGACATGCTCGAGAAGTAAAAATCCTAAGCTATTCTTTGGAGTATTGGGCGGTCTTGGACAATTTGGAATTATAACACGAGCAAGAATCATCCTAGACAAAGCACCAACAAGAGTAAGTATTAATTTACATTTTTTTTTAAAAAAAAAGAGCAATTGCATTTATCAAAAGTGGAAAAAGAAGAAGAAAAAAAAAAGGTAAAGAAATTGAATTAATTTTAGCAATCGTGCATTTAATAATATAATTAGACTTACGGAGCAAAAATAGTTATTTTTTATACAGAAACCCCCATCATGGGCACTGATATGAAAGTGGCACGTAAAATACAGTTTAATATTTAATATATTTATTATAGTTTTATTTATATATCATATCATTGTCATGTGGTCGTGTAAACCCTTTTATGTTGGTAATTGAGATTGTTATAAAACCTTATTAGTATTTTCTTTCATACCTCAAATTGCTATAGTTGAGAAAACCCCCACTAACATTATGTATAATCTTCGAATCTCTATAATTGAATAATACAATAGGTGAAATGGGCTAAATTGCTATATAGCAATTTCACAGCATTTTCAAGAGACCAAGAATATCTCATCTCAACCAACGCTCCAAATTATGTGGAAGGCTTTCTAATCACCAATGAGAATGCAGCCAATGAATGGATCTCCTCCTCTGCTCGCCGCAAATCCGACGTGGTTTCGCTGCTCAAGAAGCAAGGCATCCTCTACGCTATCGAGCTCGTCAAGTACTACGATAATCAAACCGCTACAACTATTGATCAGGTATTACAATATATAGTTAATGTGCCCACGACTGGCATGCGACTCGTGACATGACCTAATTAAAATCGCTAGTTTCTTTTATTATTTTTTTATTTTTTTTTGTTTTACAGGAATTTGAGACACTATTAAAGAAATTGAAGTACATGCATGGATACAATATTACTACAGACGCCTCATTCGTGGAGTTCATCGATAGAGTTGGGAACTTGGATAATTTAACAGGTCCACCTCAATCGCATCCATGGCTCAATCTCTTCATACCAAAATCGCGAATACTCGATTTCAACGCCGGAGTTCTAGCCGGAATGCTACCCCGGCTCAACCACACCTCCGGCCTCTACATTTTCTACCCATTCAACCGAAACAAGTATATATGCAATTAATTAGTATATATTCAAAATTATTAATTTTCATTTTATACTATTAATTAAATTATTAAATTCTTATTAATAAAGTAAGTAATGAAATAATGGTGCATATATGCAGATGGGATGATCGAATGACAGCTGTAGTGCCAGATGAGGAAATATTTTACACTCTTGCACTTCTGCATACAAGCACCCCTACTAATTATGAATATTTTGATAAATTCAACAAAGGGATTCTGGAATTCTGCAAAGTTAAAGGGATAAAGGTGAAGCAGTATCTTCCAAATATTGGATCAAAGAAGGAATGGAAGGAGCACTTTGGCTCTAAATGGGGAAATATTGTTCAAAACAAAGCCATCTTTGATCCTAAGTCCATTCTCTCTCCTGGCCAAAGAATTTTTAATTCTGCTTGATCGATCGAGTTGGAGAAGAGGAAAATGTTGAAGGATATATATGGAAAGAAATCATTAATTGCAATTTTTTTTTTACTAATATATGTATGAGTTAGATTTTTTAGATGTTAAGGGCATCTTGTCATTGGAGCAATCTATGTTAGGCCTGGATCACAGTTGTTCCCTACGAAAATCTGCATGATTAACAACAGATTTGACGACGAAAAAACAAACCGTCGTCAATTACCAACTCTTTAATGATGGATTTGCACGAGACTCGTGTTACTGTTGCTTTAGGGCCTGTTTAGTAGGGTAGATATCAAAGATAACAAAAATTATCTTAATTAATCCTACTATTTGGTATCCTATATATTTTAAATGACCCGAGATAATTTTATGGTCCGACCTAAAAGTACTACTCCTATCCTACTATTCAACAAGCCCTTTAACTTGATGGAGAATCAAAGTTGTTGACAAGTTATTAGTTTTAATATACTAGTATTAATTATATTTCCTCAAGAAAAGATATACAGAGTATTAATTTTGGGGAAATAAGAGAAGAAAGTACTAGGATTCTCTCAGCCAAAGTAGAAATATAGCTGAGGATGCTAAAATTGAAGATTCTCAGACTATGAAAGATCAAAAATATATACTCCGTAATACTGAATTACTCCATAAGGTAAGAGAAAATTGCTAGAAGGGTGCTATTCAAAATTACTTGATGGAGATATTAAAATGTTAAGAGTATTTTTTATACTCTTAATTACAATTTTATACTAATATAGTAGTATGTATGAATTAATTTATTTTTTTTAGATGTTAAGGGCATTGGTAAGTTTGTTACATCTTGGTGCTGGAGCAATCTATGTTAGGCCTGTCTCACAGTTGTTCTTTACGAAAATCTGTATGATTAAAGACGATAGAAAAACAAATTAACCGTCATTAATTTCTGACTCTTTAAATAATTTTTTCATATCAGCATGAAATTTGACAAAATATGGAAACAAATGATTTCGTCTAGAAAATCAGAAATAATTAAAGATTATGTATTTATAGGTAAGTTTAGATCTCATGTGCAAAATAAAAATTTACGAAAAAAAAAAAATCGAATAGATTTAGGTGATGATCCCTAATTTTTATGAGGGTTAGAGTAACTCTAACAGTAACCATCTCTCGTCTTAATTAAATAAAAATAAATATAAAGTAAAAGTATTCTGATTTATATTTTTTCCTATTTTCAAAGGAGGGTCGATTGAGCAATGGAGGGAAAGTAGAAGGACTTGATTGGTATTTTCACTTAAAACCCCCGAATTAATTAAAATGGCAACATCGCCCTCCACTGGTTTTTAGTTTTTAAAGTTCTAAAACCTCTGAACCTCATCCCCATGGCGTTTTCATCATCACTTCCATCAAATTTCTTATCCCCTCCTTCAAACACTTCTCCTCCACATTCCCTCTTCTTTCTTGCATTCCAACCAACCCCTTCTTCAAGAATCTCCATTGCTGGAGAGCTCAAGATTTCTTGCTGCCAGCAGGCCGTTCAGTTTGACAACGAAGCCAATCAGCTGAAGAACAAAAGGAGAAAACCGAGGCCCAGTTTTCTCGAGCAAGTTCACAAGAATTGGTCCCTCAAAATTCCATCGTCACGGGAGAAATTCCCATGGCAGGAACAAGAAATCGGCGAGGCATTTCCAGAATTTTCGTCTTCATCCGAAGTTTCTCCCGTAAAAGAAGTTGAAAAGAGTGGTCGCGCAAGTGATTCTGTTCGTGCTCATGCAGAAAGTAAGTCGAGTTCTGCTCCTTGGGATCATGGAAGCAGAAATAGGAATGCGTTTATCTCTGAGCGTTCGAAAAATTCTGCAGAAAATGCTCGAAATGAAAAATCTTCAGTTAATGTTGTTAGGAGCTCAGGAAATTCGGTGAAGAATGTGATGATAGATGGTAAGAGTGAAAGGAAATCCCTAGAATTCGATAAAGTCCCATTTGGATTGCTTCACAAAAGTAGAAGTGCTAGTGTTGTGGAGGAGCCCCCAACTGTTCGACGAAATGTCAGTGGAGCTAATAGTTCTGCTGGTGGAGATGGTTTAGATAAAGTACCGTGGGAGAGAAGGAATGAAGAGGAAACGGTGAAGATTGACAAATTTAGGGATAAGAAGACAGTTTTAGCAGAGAGATCGATACCCGAACACGAGCTGAAGAGGCTAAGGAACGTCTCTCTGAGGATGGTGGAGCGGATCACGGTTGGAACTGCTGGTGTGACACAAGAACTGGTTAATTCCATCCATGAAAAGTGGAAAGATGAGGAGGTGGTGAAGTTGAAATTCGAAGGCCCTCCTTCGAAGAACATGAAGAGAACACATGAGTTTCTTGAGGTTACTGCTTCTTTTGATATTATTTCGTTGATGATGATATGTTTTAATTGAGGATGATCATTAGCTTCTTATAAGTATATTTGTTCTTACAATTAGCTCCAAATCAACTATTGCCTGTGATACTAAGCACACTACCTATACTTGCTTGATTTAAAGAATAGTTTGGTTGAGTTTCTTGTTATGTATAATTAAGTTTCCTTAAATAATCTTGTTGCATTGTGTTGTATGTCAGAGTAGAACTGGAGGTTTGGTGATATGGAGATCAGGGAGTTCAGTAGTTTTATACAGAGGGATGACATACCATCTTGATTGTGTAAAATCTTATAGTAAGCAAGTAGAAACTGGAGCATTAGGATCTTCTCAAGACGATTCTCCGAGAAGTACCAAAGTCGAACGCCTTCACGGAGCTGCACGATCATCTTCACTGTATGATTCTGCTTATTTTAAAAGTTTATCCGAAGAAGAACAAGCGAATTTGAGTGAGCTCAACATTCTCTTGGATGAGCTTGGCCCGAGGTTCATGGACTGGTCTGGTCGAGAACCGATTCCTGTTGACGCAGACTTACTTCCAGCTGTCGTTCCTGGGTATATGACTCCGTTTAGGCTTCGACCTCACGGGACTAGAAGAACTTTGCGCGACACAGAAATGACGTTCTTGCGTAGGGCAGCAAGAGAAATGCCTCCACATTTTGCCCTAGGTATAATATAACTTATGATATGGTGGCATATGTAATCAACTTTCGTTTATTGTTTTTTTTAGTGGTGATGCATTGCTTGTGGATTTAGGAAGGAGCAGAGAACTACAGGGTCTTGCTGCAGCCATGGTGAAGTTATGGGAAAAGAGTGCAATTGCTAAAATTGTCATCAAGCGTGGCGTTTTGAATACTTCCAATGAACGGATGGCCGAAGAACTCAAGGTTGGGTCACATTTTGCTTGCATTTCTATAATTCTTTCTTGAGATACTACTATTGATGAAGTATGGGAGAAGACAAGCACACAGGCATATTCCCCTGTTTACAAAATCCTTGATTATGTGGTCATAGAAGATATTTATTTTGGCTGCTATACATCATTACTCAGATATAATGAATTGTTGTTGTCTTTGCAGATATTGACCGGAGGAACGCTACTTTCAAGGAACAAAGAGTATATCGTCTTATACAGGGGTAATGACTTCTTGCCACCACGTGTTTCAAGTGCACTCGTAGAAATGGAGAAACAGACAACCCTCCAACACGATGAGGAAGAGAAGGCTCGGCAAAGAGCTGCAGCACTGATTGACCCAAAATCGAGAGCATCTAAGCAGCCATTAGTTGCCGGTACCCTCGCTGAAACCGTGGCAGCAACTTCAAGATGGGGAAACCAACCCAACACTGCAGAAATGGATAAGATGATGAGAGATGCAGCTATTGCTAGGCAGGCTTCTTTGGTCAACTCTCTTGAGAGGAAGCTAGATCTTGTATGTATATTATGTTCAAGAAAATGGCTTGATCATATTTATTTGACTTCCTTTTTTCGCACGATTTAATGTACAGATGTCTGCAGGCAAAAGGTAAGATGAGGAAGGCTGAGAAGACGTTGCATAAAGTGCTGAAGAATCTAGATCCAGAAAAATTACCTACTGATCTGGAGACTTTAACTGATGAGGAAAGAGCTTTGTTTCGTAGGATTGGGTTTAGCATGAAACCCTTTTTAGTTCTAGGTAAGAATTTGATTCTCTCTTTTGCCTACTTTACTGGACTGTGTCTCATTTTTCTCGTTTCTCTAATAGGGAGGCGCGAAGTATTTGATGGAACTATTGAGAATATGCACTTACACTGGAAGTACCGCGAGCTGGTGAAAATTATGGTCGAAAGGAAAACTTTTGCGCAAGTGAGGCACATTGCACTCTCGTTGGAGGCTGAGAGTGGTGGGGTTTTGGTATCTGTCGATAGAACTCCTAAAGGCCATACTATATTAGTGTATCGTGGGAAGAACTACCGGCCACCCCTTGCACTTAGGCCTAAAAATCTTCTCACAAAAAGGCAGGCTTTTGCTCGTTCTATTGAACTTCAGCGACGTGAGGTAATTATCTTGTTTCCTGTAATCAAATCATTTAATGGAATCTAGAGATAATTCATTGATAGAGAAACTATTGAATAAATGCAGGCACTGAGGCATCACATTATGGAACTCGAGGAAAGAATCCAGAAGATGAAACAGCAGCTAGTATGATTTGCTCTTTTTCTTAAAGTAGCATAAACAACGTTTAATTTCACGATCACTGTGTTATGAAAAACTTAATTTGGTGACACTTTTGGTAACTTGCAGGATGATATGATGAGTGGAAATAGTAATGAAGCAAAGAGTTTTGATTCGAGGCACAATGCTGAATCTGAATACAAAGATGGCAAAGGAAAAGGTGACTTTTCTCGACATCTCTACTGCCTAAACTCAATCATATAGCTTCGACGGCCTTCCTCCATTGTATCTTCTTTTCCTTTTTGGTGTGTGTGTGTGTAATTAAGTTATTTACTTGTAATGCAAATAATAAAAATCAGGGGATGGTTATAGAAATGCAGAAAAACATTATTGTCCATAATAATAGTAATAATACTGCATAAAACATGGTTATCCGGAACTAAAGATCCTTAAAGAAGGCTAAATTAAAATTTAAATGCAGGAGAACTTTAAACGGCAGCATTATTTTCCGGATTTCTCAACTTCTCCACACGAAGAGATGGCATCGTCTTCTTTTCTGTCTCCTTCACCTAACTGGCGGAAACATTCTGTAGCAAAAGGTACAACAGCTGCAGCAAGCTCATCAAGCCGAGCATAATAAGTATGATCAGCGCCTTCCACAATTTTCAGCTGGTGATCCGGTATGACTTTTCCGATCTCGTATGCTTCCTCAAGTGCCACGTCATCATCAGCTGTACCATGTACAGTCAGCACCCTGTGCACACGTTTTCGGACAATCTAGTCATTTCCAATTTTCTGCATTCGTATATAGGTCGATAATATTTAATACCTACTTGCATTTGGGGTCAATGGTGAGCCACACTTCATCAATGTTTGTATCCAGTAGCTTAATCTTACTCTCCTCTGTCACTTCATAATTTGAAGATGCTGTTGGAAATAGCAATATCCAGCAATATAATGATATTAGGTTTAGCATAATCATTTTATTTTATTTTTATTTTAAAAATATACCTTTCCTGGCTTTAAGGTCGACGTGCCATGGATCGTAACGGCCCGAGACATTGATGACAGCACCTACATCTTGATACTTAGATGCATATTCTAGCACAATATTAGCACCTGAAATATGCAGAAAACAAGAAGTAATATTAGGTCTTCATGTTGGTATAAACTTGTTGAATATTTTCTTGAATTAATATGCATAAAAATACATAGGTTTAATTAATACCTTTGCTGTGGCCAAGAACTGCAGCAACAGGGCGGTTTAGTGCAGAGAAGTATTGAACCACAGCTCTCAAATCTTCAATCTCACTATTATAGTTACCACTGTAATAAGAATCTTCAGTGTACCTACACAATCCCATTATCCCAAATTAAATTTCCCAACTTTTTTTTTAAAATATATATATTATTTTGCAACATACAAAAGCATAATTGATTATATTCAGAAGAACTGTTCTTGAGAAAATATATTCAGAAAGAATGTGTTTTTATAACTAATTAAATAAAATTTCAAGGGTTCTCACTCAGTTAGAGAGAAATCAAAGCGAAATGCGCTGATTCCTGCATTTTCTAAAGCTCCAGCAAGCTTGACAATGGCAAAGTGCTCCTGCAAATCATCAAGGACGGAGAAAAAGAAGGAAAAAAATGACAATTAAATTTGCGAATTCGACAAAATTTTATTTAAAAAAATAATTTAAAGAAAAATGGCAGGTGAGCAACCTTGGAGGATCGAAAAGCATGGCACAGGACAAGGATATTGGTGGATCCAGCATCATGTAACATTCCTTCAAGTTTCTCTCCTTGCTTGTTTATCACTGTTATTTGCCTCTGCACAGCCATAGCTGCTGAAATTTAAAGTTTTTACATAGTTAAGATAAATATCACCACAATTTTAAAATCATATTCAAATATAAATATACCTCATTTTACCATATAATTTTAATTTTATATATTACACAAGCATACAGCAACACATTTTTCATAGAATGGAAGGTATAATTCATTTGATTAAAAGTGAGACTGGTGAAAATATTAGTGGTGTAGTAGCTTTACTTAATACATACCTCGCTTTCTTTCGAACTTGAACGGATAATTTGCTGAACAAATTAATTTCTTATTTTTGAAAGCCACAAATCTCTCTCTCTCTCTCTCTCTCTCTCTCTCTCTCTCTCTCTCTTGTGTGTGATTATTGTTGTCTATATATAGCAATCGAGGCTTCAAAGAGTGAGAAGAGTTTCCATACAATTAGATTTACATAATTTAATGCGATAAATGATTTTTCTTTTTCTTTGATTTAATGCGATGGATGATTATGAATATAAAGAAATGTTATCGAACTAATTCGAATTACATGTTACATACAAGCTTTGGAATATTCAAGATGTGTATATAATCTTATTCTTGGAATTAGAAATATGAAAAGTGTAATGAATTTGTAACTGCTCCAATACAAACAGTCCAAAATAAGGGTCACGATATTTAAATACCACGGAGAAACAAGTGACTAAGAAATTGCAAATTTTTTATTTATCTCTAAAAGTTGCAACTGAAATCTTAAATTTCACCCCCCCTAAAGAAAATAAAAACTTGTTATGGTATTCAGTGCCAAAGTTGTAACTGAAATAATCCCATATTTTGAATCTCTTCCACTTTATAGAAAACCATTGCTGGTTCAAAAAAAAAAAAAAATCATAATTGCTAATTTCCATTTTTCTTAATGAAGAACAGATTGTTGAAAATATATCAAAGCAATTTCGCAAGAAATACTAGCTGCACAAGAGCTAGCTGAGACAGGAACTTCTATTTTCGAACTGATACAATTTAATCTCATATTTTATTTCATAAGTAGTACCCTACTATGATCATAAACTCGAAACGTACATTATGAAACTCAGAAGTCAATGGAAGATGACATAAAGAGTTCAGCCTAATTTGGAGAAAATAATTTTTTTTATAAAAAAAAATCCAATATTGAAGAAATATGATAACAACAGTAGGCATTTGAACCCCATCTTCAGTCGTCAAATCTCCTACATGAAAGGTGAAGAGCCTAATTGTCATGTTTCAAAAGATTTTAAAACAAAATGGAACTAAATATGCAGAATATATATAGAGACAACAATTAATCTATCATCTACGAGGATAACAAATCAAATAATGTCCAACACATAAAAACAATCAAATTTTACCCATATTTTGTTAATTGAGATTATAATGCTCTTATGACATCACTCACATGCACTCTCTCTCTTCTCTCCACTTTCCCTCTCATGACATCACCCACGTTCTCTCTCACTTTTTTTTCTTTTCCTTTTCTTTATTTCTAATTTTCCTTTCTTTTTATTTTTTGGTTTTTTTTTTCCAATTTCATTCTCTAATTTCAGTTTTATTTATTATTATTACTGTAAGCAGCTACAATAAGAAATCGTTAATTTCTTACCTTTTCCAACTCATTTCGCAAGAATTTGATAAAAAATATCAATTTCTTACCAATGTGCAATTTGTGTAATAATTTCATAATTTCTTATGTTCTGTTTAATGAGTAATTTGTATGCGTGGTCGTAGACTAGGTAATAAATTATCACAAAAAAAACATGAACAACCAAAAAGAACAGGAACAACAAAGAAGTAGAAGCTTACAAAAAAAAGTGTATTTAATTGTACAAGAGTATGGTAAGAAATTGAACACATTGGTAAGGAATACACTCTATTTCTTACTACTAAATCATTTAAAACACTATTATTAGTTCCAAACATGATAATGAATTACACGTGTTGGTAAAAAAATATTAATTTTCTTACCAAGAAACTGCAAGAAATTATAAATAAATAAATAAAAACTGCATATATGGTAAGAAATTAACATCTTCTTGTCAGTCGAACACTTCCTACAATAAGAAATGATGTCATTCTTACATAACTTGAAAAAATGATAAGAAATTATTAGATTCTTACTAACTGTCATTATCAAACATAGGCAATAAAACCCAAACCCCTGCCTTTTGACGCACCAAAGTTACGTTTTTTGCATTTTCTAACCACAAATTTGCAATTATCTCAATAAAATAGGTTAAGAACAACAATAATCATCAATTTTAAACACATTAAAAAGCTCAGTCTTTTATACAAAATCAAGATAAGAAATTATTACATTCTTACCAATTAGTTTCAAAGCTATGATAATCATCAATTTTTTACAAAAAATCTAGAGGACGATAAGAACGAACAATTTTCTTATCATTTATCATTAATTTAAAACCATAAAAGCTCAGTTCTTTATTACAAAAACAAGGTAAGAAAAATGTCAGATTATTATCAATTATTATCAAATTAAAGAAATGTAAGAACAAACAATTTTCTTACCGAACGCTTCAGAGACTGGTTATCTTACCAACGCGGCTGGTTCACCTTCTCCGGCAGTGTCTCTCCCTCATTTCTCCACCAAAATGCGAGCTACCCTTTCATCTATTCATCTTTTTGAGGAGAACAAAGCCCAGACGTCGATTGCACCACAAACATTCGAAATTTGGCCAGATCTGAAAAAAAAAATCCTAGATTTTAAAAAAAATATATCAAATTTGAAAATATATAGAGAGAGAGGGAGAGATGAAGGGATGTGGAGTTGTGGGGGTGGCGTCCTCATCCTCGTCGGAACCCTAGCCCGTCGCCGGCGTGAGAGAAATAGAGGGAAAGAGGAGGCCGAAGAGAAAAAGAGAGAAAGAAGCGACGGTGTGGGAGGCGGCAGAGGACACAAGTGGCGGCGTCCTCATCCCTGTCGAAACCCTAACCCTGTTGCCGGCCGGATAGAAGCAGACGGGAGAAGAAATGTGGTGAGAGAGAGAGAGAGAGAAGCAAATTTTACAAAATGAAATTCAAAATAGGAGAAAGAGAGAGAGGATAGATGAAATTGAATGAATGAAAAATGAATGGGGGAGGGGGAGTTAACGTGAGAGAGGAGAGAGGAGAGAGAAAATACATTTTAGGGAGAATACATAAAATATGGGCAAATATTGTGTATTATTATGTGGTGGGTAATATTTGAGTTGTTATGCTCATAGAGGACACTTTTATGCATTTCCTCTTATATATATATATATATAGCTGGAGGTAGGGGTGTCAGTGGGTGGGTAATACCCAGACCCGGCCCGGACCCGTTCAGGACCCAGTCACTAATTGATTTATGGGTCCGGGTTGGACCCGGACCCGGTCAGAACTGTATATGCACCGGAGGTCTGACCTGACCCGACCCGCCCTTTCCGGGTCCGGGTAGTTACCGGCCCAATTCTTTTCTTTTTTTTTTTTGCATGTTTTAGTTTTACTTTATTATCTATACACAATGTGATGAAATTATATTTTAGATTGCCTTTATTTATTTTATTATATTATGATTAATACCACAATTATTGTAATATTGTAGTATGTAATTATCATCAATTAAATTAAGAACCTACATCCACTAAAATTATTTAATGTAATACTAATCATTTCCAAATATCAATACTGTAGGTACTGTATTCGATTGATGAAATATTATTTAATTTACAATTTTGGTTATATCCTCTGTTTTTGCTACAACTTGGAATCTTGTCTTGGTTTTTTTATGAGATATTAAGTTTTTTTATTTTATTTTTTTGTTTAATAATCTGACCAGTTCACGATGAAAATATTCCAAACCTATCACTAAATTATTATTTTAATTTTGTTAAGTATCTCTAGATTTAGTAATATTAATAGCACATATGATGATTAACGCGTTGGTTCTCTTTCTACGGCTACCGAAGGATTCGTTTAATAAGTAAAAAAAAAAAACAGAGTAAAAATGAGTAGCAGTATCCCAGCAATTGACTTCCATGGTTATCCTTCTCAATCCCATCAACTGCTGCAACTTGGTGACCTATATCCTAATCAAAATTATTCTTCACGCATGGGAAAAAAAAAAAATTAATTAATTAATTAATTAATTAAAAAAAAACAGAAAAAATAAAAAAAAAACGATAAAAAAAAAACTAACCGGGTCCGGTCCAGAGTGTAGCGGGTGGGTCTAGACCCGGAACCGTAACTTTTTGAACGGATCCGGTCCGGGTAATACCCACCCATTGACACCCCTAGCTGGAGGCTAACAAACCTATCTTGAGAGATTTTCACTAATTCTACAGGCATTCCTTTATGAAACGCAAAACTATTGAAGTTAATTCGCCTTGATGCGAAGAATACTTGTGATCAACTCCTTCGATTATTTATAACTCGTGGTTTGGTATAATCTTTGCAAATTCTAGCGCATCGTCTACGGGATCACTTTATCGGCTGATCCATGAACTGTTAACACCCTGCATACATATTTTGCAAACTAACCATTAATTCTGCCTAAAACCTATTGTTCGGCTTAAGTTCGATAAATTTATCATCATGTTTACCTGCAGTTATTGTCGATAGAAAGGCATGCCTCGTGTATGTTTGTATTGATCCGCTCCAGCAAACTCTTCTCCATAACTCGATAATTTACAGCTCCTACAAAATAGAGGGTACATAAGCTCGTGTCGGAATTATGCTTATCCCATACCGTTGTTGCTAAAGCATTCATCTATTCCAAATACATATATATATGTCCTACAAATAAACGCAACGATTTGGTAAAGACGAAGGAAAAAAATGCAAATGAAACATGTTTCAGTTAAAACGTCGATGTATCCATCTTTCTTCAGTTTTTCCATGAAATCTTGACCGAGTCATCTTTCAAGGTCACTTTTGAGATCATAACGACCACATACGTTAACAACGGTGCCTATATCATGGTACTTAGATGCATACAGGAGGACAACACTGCTACCTGGAAATATGCAGAAACGCGAACTTTCAGCAATCAATCCGCATCAAATGGAAGCAAGAGCCATATAATATATACTGTATTTAGCTATGGCATACCTTTACAATGCCCAAGAACCGCAACCGTCTCACGCTGTACACTAGTGAAGTACTCAACGGCGGATCTTAAGTCCTCCTTCTCACCTGAGTAGTTACCATACTCAAACTCGCCTTCACTTTCCCTGAGAAGTCAGTAAGAGCATGAAACAAAGATATCTATAATAATTAACCCAACAATTGATTGCACATTACAGCATAGAGAAAAAAGAATACGGTATACTGATGAATAATTACTACAGACAAGAAACGAGGGGAAGGTTACGCATTGCAGATAAACAAAAATGCAAAATCGACATACAATCTTTCAATTATTTCACACAATTATTTGTATTATGATTTTTTTTAATTACGATATGTTTTAAACCTATTTGTATTTTCAAATTAAGTGTTATATTTTAGATAGTCAATGTGAATTATGTGAGTTATATCTCTATGAATGAGAAACTCTATTAATCATATTTTTAATTAAGTAAAATCATATATCAAATCTTATGAAAAAGGTTTATCTTCAATGGTCAATCGGTACAACTATCACAAACGTATCTCCATACAAAATAGGAAAAATGTACAATGATCAACAAGTAAAATTAAATCAAACATAAAACCGGTAAAATTAAATTAAATGTAAAACCGGTAAATATAAGTATTATAATCATTTGATCAATTTTTAGCAAAGAGAAATTTGTCATCCATTTATACACTAGCCCCCTTTAAAGAAAATTCTGGCTCCGCCTCTGCCTGTCAGCGGTGTCACTTCACCATGAGGTGGAGCAGAAGCTTTCCGTAGAAGCTTCTTCGTCTGCTCCGGCACGGTCGCTTTAGCCGGAGGGGACGACGGAGAGGTTTCCGAAGAGGCCGGGTATGGGAACTATGGGTAGAAAGTATAGAATCAAGGCAAACCACTTTCCGGTGCATCTGGATGCCCACACAGATTTCAGCCAGTACGATGTGAGTTGATAGGCTTTGTGTTTGAATGCGACTTTGTTTGTGTTTTTTGTTGTGAATATTTTTCTCCCCATCTTGGTCTCTCGAGATTTCAACATACATTCTGCTTGGTTGATTTTTCCATTATTAATATAGTTTTTTCATGCTTGTGACTGCACGCTTCTGTGGGGGTGTTTTGCTTGTGTGTGTTTGCAGTTTTGTATTTATGTGTTTATGTGTGTCCTTCACAATTTTATGAACTCATGTTTGTGTAAGAGATGAGAATAATTTCATTGCGATCATGCTTTCCACTTATTCTTTTTTCTTTTTTGCTTGTTCCATTTGTCAACCTCTACTTGTAGCAGTTATACGTTAGAGCGATCATGATTGGTTACATGTATCAGTGAATTTTGCATTGCATCTTTGCTGGAAGTCCTCATCAAAGGGTAGGGGCTTGTTGATCATAGTATAATCAAATTCATGTTGTTGCTTTTTTCGGTATTTAATTTGACTAAATTATTGTTGAGGAGTATGAATAACAGAAGTAATGGCTATCTATGTTCACGCAACTGAAATAATTGTTGAATGACAGCTTGTTTTGAACTGTTTTGTGTTTCTTTCTTGCTTTTGAAATCGAGTGAAATGAGGTCCATGAGAGTGACAAAGCTCATATTGTAGTAGAAGGTGGGTGGGGGTGGGAGCGGGGAGGGGAGGGGAGGAGGCTAGGGGGTTCAAGTTGCAGAGGGATGTATTTAGACTTAAATCCTTTTTTTAAAAAAAATCTAAAATGGTCGTTAAAAAATATGATCAAGATTCAGTATTAGCTGGTATGGTTGGGTTGAGGCAGCTCTAGTTCACAGTTTGTTTTGTCTTGTTATTTTTGAAAGGGGGTGCAAACCGTGCAATTCATAATTATCCCCAAACTTACTATTTGAACTTTTCAAAAAATTGGTATTTTTTTTAATCCACTACTAGAAATTCACTCGTACAACTATATACCAACCGTAGAGTAGGAAGGTGTAGAGAAATGTACCTAGTATAGACTACGGTCCAAACCGTAGTCTATACTTGGCATACACTACAGTTTTAAACCGTAATATATGCTATTAAAAAACCGTAATGTAGGATGGTGTAGTGAAAAGTAACTAGTATACACTACGGTCCAGAACCGTAGTCTATAGTTATCATAGACTACGGTTTTAAAGCATAGTAAATGGTTTTAAAACCGTAGTCTATGGTACAGTACATAAATATTGTTAGTATAGACTACGGTTTCTAACCGTAGAGAATGTTTATGTATTGTTGTATATACTACAGTTTTGAAGTCAATTTACTTTCACCAATTTTATATTTAAATTTAATTTTTTAATAATTTTGCTGCTAAATCAATAATTCTAATTGCAATGAAATTAATATTGCAAGATTTCATTAAAATTCAAATAATCCAGAGCTAAGTACAATGGTAAAACTATAGTGATAGTACAAATAGAATCTTCTCCCTTCTGAGTTCATAAAAAAAATCGAGAATGCTAGAACTATGATCTTCAATAATGACCACACCATCGATCTGCCACATGAATTTTTTCCTTAACATCATCTATGTTGCCTCACTTTTATGCATCTTGAGTTCAGTCTCTAGAAGAGCAACATCTTCAAGAAAAACCATCTTGATTTCCAACATCTTCCTCACTATTCACCCTAAATTTAAGGGAAAAAAAAAACAAATAATTTAAATCTCTTAAGCCGTTAAAACTAAGATTATTAAAATTAAGAATTTTGCACCACAGACATTTTTGCAATCTAACTTTCCCGACAGAGTTTACCTCAACACTGAACATGGAAAGTCATCCTTTGCATATTGACTCTCTCAAAGTTATAAGCATAATATATATAAGTATAACAATTTTTTTTGTCAAACTCATAACATGAATTACTGTAAGAACTCAATCAAAGACATGCACAACTAAAAAAATTAAAAGTACCATGAAATCTGAGAAGTTGAGAGTTGTTACCATGATTCCACCTTCTTGTGCTCTTATTGAGGCTTTCTATTGGCCATGCAGTAGAAGAATATCATCAAGTGCAATTCCTTAAAGTGGGATCTAAAATCAGTCAAATTATACAAACATTGATTCAACACAAATTCATAATACTGTTGCAAAGCATAAGTACATAATAACTTTCAAAAAATTAATAAGTGGATTTTAGTAATTAATCAGTTAAGAACTTTGAAGTCAATATTTCTCAAGAAAACAAATGGACAAGACAACATGGATTGAATTGCCTGCTCTAGTACAAAAGGTAAAATACCATTATCTGCAGATACGAGTGGGATATACTCTTCATCAGATTCATCTAAAAAGAGAAAACAAATAAATATATCATAAAATATAGAGCCTTCTAAGCAGGCAAGAAAACTAAATGCAAATATATAGAAGTTGAAGCAATTTTACCTTGAACAATAAGAGAAGGCTACTATATAATTTCAGCAAGGGTTTTAATTTTGATTTCTTGATCCAATGTTAATTAGGAAAACTCCTGAAAAAATTGAGCCAAATTGATGTCAATACTACTAGGACTTACATTTGGAAATATTTATTTTGCTGCAAACTTACCATATCATTATTTTTGTTATGGAAAATACACAAAGATAAACACTAAACCTGTCTGATTCACCTTCCTTAGGACCCTTGATTTGATCAGAATAATCTCACTATAAGGAGCTTCTTTTTGACGATCTGCAAAGCATCAAAGAAAATTTGATGGCTGTGAGAAAATTGTGGATTGGGAAGAGAGTGTTATCAAGATTCAAGAACCATAATGGAATAAAGAGAATATAGTAAATGAAAAAGTGGATACTAGGAAAGTTCAATTAAAGAAAATATAAAAATATCACTATTTGTGAGATCATCTCAATACAATAAAACTTGTATTATCACAAACCAGAAAAAAAGAAAAAAAAAAAAAAACACACACACACACACACACAGCTATAGTGTCTGAAAAATTCATTTTACCTAAAACACAAAACCAAGAAAGAAAAGGGGAGTGACAGTGTGTGATGTATATGGTGATGAAGTTATCTAAAGATTGTTAGAAACTCATAAACATCTCTTATATATTTTCACTTAAATATTTGACGACACAAAGCTGACGCATCCAACTCCAAAACCTATGTGTTGTGCTTATAAATAGATTGCTAAGCATAACAACTTAATTATCATCACAGCAAAATTTAAATGGAGCAACAACACAATCAATCAAGATTTGGAAAGGAAAGATATATTTAACAAGCATGTTAATGAAGTTCCAATAAACTCCCAATATTTTTCGTATTCAATTACCACCTCAGCAAAATCACTTCAATACCAAACTCTGCCTTCTCCTTCTATGCATTATCCCAAAATTAAAAACAGTAAACCTTCGTCAACTACTCAGCTACAATGAACTCGGTGATCACTAAAGTGATCAACCACAGTGAAAAGTGTAGACAAATGAATTCTAAGGCAATAATCAGATTTCCAACATAATGATAAATCTATCAACAATATGCATTTCTTAAGAACTAAAAACTTAAAATGTGTTTAAATCCCCTTGCTCATAAAATTCAACTGCTATTTTTTTTTTATATTTCCTTTCTAATAACACTTAGAAACATAAAACTTATAATAACCTATAGTATTGAAATCAAAATAAAAAGGGGATACATAAGCAATATTGAAAAGGAATGAAAGGGGGTCAGATCTGAGTTGGGAGAAAATAACAGATAGCTTTACTCACCTCTTATGCCGTAGCAAGATTGTCAAGATGAAGAAAAGAGTGGTGCTGTTACGGCGAAGCGACTGTTGTGACGGCAACGACGATTCTCTAAGCTGATATTAACAAATTTTTCATAACATTTGTAGGAATGAATTCCAAACAACTAAGTTAGTACATCACAAAAAAGAAGTAAACAGCTCCCGGCAGAAGAGAGAAACAATAATCACACAATCAACAGAGAAACATCAGTAGATTTATAACATCTACAGTTTCAACAAATCCAAGTGTATAAGTTCCTAGCTACTAATAAACCGCTCAAAATCAAATAAAAGAAAAGCTTCAATTATAAAAAGGAAAAGCGAAGAAATCAAAGTTTATTCAACAGCCGTATTTACCATGGCCGATGGATTCTCCGGTGCCGACTCAGTACTCATCTGTTGCTCCTTCTCTGCCACCGATTTGCTTTCATACTCTTTCCACTTGTTAATCACGGCATTGCACAAAACCACAAAACCAGTGGTTGTGAACTCGCCGGAGTCGCCACACCGAGAAGGGGGAGAAAACCGGTGGGAAGAGGACGGAAGCCATGCGGCAGCGGTCCGGTGATTTTGCGGCAGTGACTCGCCGGAAGAATCGAAGGCGAGAGGAAATTTAGGGGAGATGTGTTTCGAAATCTAGGGTTTCCGATTTATGAAAAACCAGAGAGGGGGGGGAGAGAGGAGCAGCCGGCGGCAACGACGTTAGGATGGTGGCGCCGGTTGACGACTGCCGGCGACGAGTCGGAAAAAGAAAAGATGGAGGAGAGAACGCCAAGAGAGAGTATCGGGAAGAAGAACGGTTTTCTGATGCGTGTATGTCTTGTTCATTTTATTTTTTAATTAAATCAAAAAAATAAATGTAACTACTAGATTTTTAATTTTTTCTCTCTTTTTTTCAATTTTGTTTTTTTGAGCAGAATGCTACAGTTTTTAAGTCTAACCGTAGAGTATGAGAATATATGCACATACACTACAGTTTTAGAAATCGTAATCTATGTAAATACGCTCATACACTACGATTCTTAGAACAAACCGTAGATTATGAGAAGAAACGCACATACACTATAGCTTTAAAAAACCGTAGTCTATGCAAAACACGCTCATACACTACGGTTCTTAGAACAACTGTAGTCTATTGGGTAGTATACACTACGATTCCTAAAAAATCTATAGTCTATGCAACTGTAGTCTCGTACATACACTACGGGTTTATGTTGAAAACCGTAGCCTATACGTATAGACTATGGTTATTATGAAAAATTGTAGTCTATGAGGTGTAGAGAAAGCCATATTTTCTAGTAGTGATCAATCTTGTCTAATCTAGATAAATTTCTTATTTCTAGTAGCATGATATGCATTATTAGGATTTAGGAATGTAAACTTGATTTGTGTTCTTCCAGGAACTTTGAATTATTTCAATGAAATATATACAATATACACTATCTCTTATTCTTAGACCAATCATAAGGAAATTGTCTGCATACTGGTGAAAAAGGTATGCAGTGCATAGGATAATGCATTCTCCATATCTAAACTGTACATATTCTTATTTATGCTAATGATTTGTTAAATAATTTAATGAAACGAGTAACTAGCTTAAATAAACCGATAGAACAAATGATAGTATATACTCCGTAAATAAAAGTTATAACAATGCATACACATACTTTTACTAGAAAAACTAATGCGCATCAGCGCATCCCTAAATTTTAGGGAGAAACCTTTAATATCTAAAATAACAAATTACAATACTATCCCCCTACCTTTATAGTCAGTTACAGTATCATTGAAATGCTAGAACAAATGCTACCCGTAGATTGCATTGATTAAATGCTCAAGTAAAACAAGAACGAGAGATCTCAACTTATCAACTAGAAACACAAATCCACACTCGTCAAAACTGAAATCATGAGCTAAAAAATAAGAAGTTGCAGTAACATACACTAAAAATAGGTACGAAATGTGAAATTCGTACCAACATAAATTAAAAAAAATAGATACTAAATTTGTACATAATGTGCAGCAAAATGAACCAATTTTGGTACCAAGAACAACTACATATTACTAAATTCGAACCAAACTTAGACCCAAACCCTAAAATCGAACCAACTCAAAGTGTAATAGTACGATTTTTTATTTTCTAAATATAATCAATATAGAGCATATTTCGTACCACACAATAGAATTACTAAAAACAGCAGAAAAACAAATTACGAATACCTATAGTATATTACAAATTACGAATACGTACCATCTATTCGAACCAAACTTAGACCCAAACCCTAAAATCGTACCAACTCAAAGTATAATGGTACGATTTTTTATTTTCTAAATATAATTAACAGAAAATATATTTCTTACCAACGATCAGTATCGGGCCTGGAGAAGCCCGAACGAAAGCCCGAAGATCTAGCCTGCGGCTGTGGTTGTGAAATGGGCTTCTTGGTAGAAGCCCAGTTGTCTACTTCATCGGGCCACGATGTTGGACGTCGGCGCGTGGAGTTTCGGCATGTTGTTGTTGTTGATCTGAAATCCATGGCCGGCGAGAGGCCCTGGAAGAATTTGAGGGCGGCACCGGCGATGGAGGAGCCGTTGGAATCCTTGGAGTCGGCGGAGAGGTTGGGGGAGGACATGGTCTTCTCGTTTTTCCAGCAGCCACCGCCGATGGGAACATTGCGGAGGGCGCCGCCCTTGGTCGGCGACGTGGAGGTGGCGTCGGTGGTGAGGTTGCCGGCGAGAGGCGGTGGCAGTAGAGCATGGAGAGAGAGAGAGAGAGAGAGAGAGAGAGTTCTTTTTTTTCAAAATTTGAAATGGGTGGATTGGTGGGAGGGAGAGAGAGAATACATATAAATACAAAAGTGAGGAGTATTTTGGGGCATTCATGTGAAAATTGAGTAGATTTGTTAAAAAACTATCCTAAATATTGTAAAAATTATCCTATAGTGAGCAGAAAGGGGCATTTCCTCCATGATTAATTAGTTATAGTTATAGTTATACATACCTTGCAAAGAGGAGAACAATGTAACGCAGAGGATTGGAGTTGAGGACAAGGATGGCTCCGGGGGGGTCGAAGGGTTTATGGATAAAAATGGGATCGGGTAATCGTTGCCACTGGTTGGTGGCCGGTTTGCCTGCATAATACTGAATTGTAAAGGATTTGATTTCGTTTCTCCAGCAGAGCAGAATCCCCTCGTTAGAGGAGGCTAAGATCTTGAGGTCGTCGTATGGCCAATTTGCTCTGATGGCAGGTGGCGCCTTCTCGGGAGTGGTGTTCGGAGATCAACGCCGGCATACATCTATGAGCGAATCTGTCCTGGATGAAATAGCCGAAAAGGGCATTGCTTCTTTGGCAGTGGAGAGACAGAAAAGTAGGCTCATATATTATTTGCTTCATTGATTTCGAAACTTTCTTGCATCTTTGCAGTGTTTCCAACGATAATCGGCTCAGAATTTCGAATATCATATCACATGGCAACGATGATCGTTCTATCTCGATGGAAATTAAATTAAATTGTACTATGATCGAGCGTTGTGTATTTATAGATGCTTTAATTTGTTTGTCGGAATCCATATATATATATATAATAATAATAATAAGGATATGTTAAGAATATGATCTTGTACAAAACTCACTTCCGTAAGAAATAAGAAGAATCTTGTCCATTTGATCAATGAGATATGCGGTTGGTATTTATTCATGCATTAAATTGGTTATAAAAGTAGGAGGGTCAGTATTGTACTTTGCTTTTTAAAATATGAATGACTTCTCCCTAAAATCATGGAATGCGTTAGTTTTCTCCCTAAAATCATTGTCTAATCATTTATTTATATTTCATGTGTTCTAATCTTATTTAAGTTAGCCGTTATATTTAATTATTTTAACAAATCATTAACACAAATCAAAATAATACAGTTAGATATATGGAAAATGCATTATCGTAAACTTCTTTTTTAAGCTACATCATCATAAACTTAAAAATGCATTATAGAGTTGTTCATAGAACATTACACTGGTTTATGTATACTCCGTAGTTAAATTTAGTTTTGAATTACCCTAAATAGAAAAAAAGATGGTTTCTTCTCTGTTATTCATCAATATTAATTCTACAATCATAATCTTACTACGTTTCTACTCTCAATAAATAATTCAATATATTGTTTCCATGATAAAAATGAATGAAAACTCAATTAATTATTTTTAATATCAATCTGATTGCATTATAATAATTTCTTGAATGCATTGTCTAATTTTGTGGCAAAGCATTATCTATGAGTAAGGATAAAATATGTGAATTGTTTATTCACAAATTAGTACTATAATCCATTAAGTGGTTAATTGTAATGCATCACAAAGTTATTATATAATGCATTTTATAGCTTTAGTTAATGCAGTAGACAAATATATAATGCATTCGAGATTTGTTCTTTCTTTTTAGATTTATCGTAAAATTCTCATTGTTATAGTTGATTTTTCTCTCTCCCAGTTTCCTTGATTATTGGGAAATCGTGATTCATGCATAAAATAGATATCTTGAATTGTTACTTTTTTACCCTTCTTTACTTCAAAATCTTTCCGTTTCAATAATTTAATTATAGCTAACATTAATCTAGTTTAAATCTAGACGGTTGATTTCTCATTAATTAAAGGTTTAAGATACTTCTTATTTCTTACACAAGTTGAGCTTTTTATGGGTTCTCACCCCTATATATGTAGGAGGGAGATCATATAGAAATGAATCTCTTGTGTTAACTAAAAATAAATCTAGATATATATATATAATCGAGGCTTAAAATAGTGAGAAAAATTTCCGTACAATTGGATTACATGATTTAATGCGATAAATATTTTTTCGTTGATATATTTCGATGGATGATTACATATGATATTACACACAAGCTTTAGAATATTCAAGATGTGTATATAATCTAATTCTTGGATTTAAAATATGAAATATGTAATGTATTTATACCTTTTGTAACTGCTCCAATAAAAAAAGTCCAGAATAAAAAAAAATGCAAATTTTGGATTTATCTCGAAAAATTGTAACTGAAATCTTAAAGTTCACCCCTCAAAAGAAAATAAAAAATTGTTATGGTGTTCAGTGCCAAAGTTGTAACTGAAATAATCCCATATTTTGAATCTCCTCCACCTGATAGAAAACCATTGCTGGTTTTTATTTATTATTTTAAATACAGTATATTATTGTTAATTTCCATTTTTCTTAATGAAGAACAGATTGTTGAAAATATATCAAAACAATTTTGTAATAAATACTAGCTGCAGAAGAGCTAGCTGAGACGGGAATTTCTATTTTCGAACTGATACAATTTAATCTCGTCTTTTATTTCTACTAAGACGATCATAAAATCGAAACGTACATTATGAAACTCAGTATTCAATGGAAGATGAAATAAAGAGTTCAGCCTAATTTGGAGAAAGATTTTTTACCCCTTTAAATCCAAGATTGAAGAAATATGATAACAGCAATAGGCATTTGAACCCCATCTTCAGTCATCAAATGATTCATATCTCCTACATGAAGAGAAGAGTCTAATTGTCATGTTTCAAAAGATTAAAAAAAAAAAAATGGAAGTAAAAATATGCAGATTATATATACAAGGCTGGAGTTTAACTAACCTATTTGGAAAGATATTCACTAATTCTGCAGGCATTCCTTTATGAAACGCAAAACTACTGAAGTTAATTCGCCTTGATGCGAAGAATACTTGTGATCAGCTCCTTCGATTATTTGTAACTCGTGGTTTGGTATAATCTTTGCAAATTCTAGTGCATCGTCTACGGGGATCACTTCATCGGCTGATCCATGAACTGTCAAAACCCTGCATGCACATTTCTAAAACTATGAAAGAGCAGGACCGTGCAAATATAAAAGTAGCAATGTAAGAGTCCATATTCAAACTGACATGATGAAATGTGCTTGACTCGTATGGAGGACGAAATTTGGGTGGATTTCCTCGAGTCCACAGCAGAATGTAGAGAAATATATACTAGATATCTTAAGTTCGATAAATTTATCATCATGTTTACCTGCAGCTATTGTCAATAGAAAGGCATGCCTCGTGCATGTTTGTATTGATCCGCTCCAGCAAACTCTTCTCCGTGACTCGATAATTTACAGCTCCTACAAAATAGAGGGTACAATTACAAAAGCTCACATCGGAATCATGCTCATCTCATGCCATTGTTGCTGAAGCATTCATCTATTCCATATACATATATGTCTTACTAATAGAAGCAATGATTTGGTAAAGATGAAGGAAAAAATGCAAATGAAACCTGTTTTAGTTAAAACGTCAATGTATCCATCCTTGTTCAGTTTCTCCATGAAATTTTGACCGAGGCGTCTTTCAAGGCCACTTTTGAGATCATAACGACCACAGACATTAACAACTGCGCCTATATCATGATACTTAGATGCATAAAGGAGGACAACGCTGCCACCTGGATATATGCAGAAACGGGAATTTTCAGCAATCAATTAATCATCAAATAGAAGCAAGAGCAACAAAAGAAGGAGGCACGAGTGCGAAGGGGGCAATAACTAATCAGTAACCTGCCATATCGGATCACACTATATGGCAGGTAACTCAAGATCACGAAAACGAAAAGCCACAAATATTATCTACTTGCATTTTGAGTGTGATAGGATCGAATCAATTGGGATGCCTACTTAGGAAATTCCAGTTGATCCAAAAGATACTTTTTCGTTTGTTTAGAATGTAGCCACACATATACATTAGTCCATATAATATATATTTGGATGTGGCGTACCTTTACTATGCCCAAGAACTGCAACCGTCTCACGCTGTACTCCGGTGAAGTACTCAACGACGGATCTTAAGTCCTCCGTCTCACCTGAGTAGTTACCATACTCAAACTCGCCTTCACTTTCCCTGCAAATTCACCATGAGCATGAAACAAAGATATTTAAAATAATTAACCCAACAATTGATTCCTCATTACAGTGGAGAGAAAAAGGAATATTACTGATGAATAATTATTCCAGACAAGAAATGAGGGGAAGGTCACACATTGCACATAAGAAATTTGAGATTTACTATAAAAATATAGCAGTCACTACAGACTGCTGCACGGTACTTGAATTGAAGGATGACCAGTTATAGATTGCCATCCTAGAGCTCTAGTTTGACAAAAGACGATTGTCAGAATTAAAATGTGATTTCTTAAGGGAAGTTATTGCTGAAATTTGCATAAAGTGTCTAACATTCCCAAGTTTTAGACTATTTTCGCATGAATTACCAAAAAAGAGGAAATCTTAGTTGTATGTTAACTCTCGTATCAAACCACCGCTCCTGTCTATTTGCAGAAGAAAACATGTAGAATGATTGAAACCCCGAATTTCAGTCTAAAGAAGGAAAGAAATACTGGTCTTTGGAAAATCAAAGTTAGTCAGGTGGTCCCTAGTAACTAATTCATTGCACTAAGGCAAGATAAACAGCAAGCTTAAAAGTTAAAACACAATTGTGAGTTGCTTATACTTGGGTGGTCATAATCAGTTTTTCAGTGCCGTGAGGCAAAAATGTGGATACCAAAAACGCATATGAACTTACCCGTTTCCAGAAAAATCAAAGCGAAATACACTAATTCCTTCATTTTCCAAAGCAGCTGCAAGGTTAACCATCATGTTGCTCTCCTGATGATGAAAAGATTATAAATGAACCAATAAATTAGGCAAAGCCAACTGCCTGTCTTGGTTGTTGGTAGATCAAGAATAGTTCTTCATCATAATGAGGGGTACGGTACAATCTTACATGGCAAAAGTGCAGCAAAACAACAGAAAGAAATATATGTTCAATAAGAGGCCTAATTCCAACCCCCTCAAACCCCCACCAAGTGTCAAGAAAAAAAATTGAGTCGTGCTTATTATTATTTAGTATAGATATTGGAAAAAAAAAAAAAATCAAAACACAAGACTATAGATGTAACTTAGCATATGCCTTGAATTTAATTGGCAACAGGTGACAGAGAGGTAGAAAAGATGAAGGAAAATCGAAGCATGACGACAGGTGACAAAAGTTGGAAAGTCATAGTGAGACTTCAATCAAGGAAAAATCCTTGATGGAAGGTAGAAAATTAAAACTAAGACAAAGAGGTCACAAGTTCTAGATTAAGCAAAACTTTCTAAGTCATACCTTTATACACATTCATCTGGGAATTTCAAACTAAAGAAACCATTCTCACGTGACATACTTTCAACTGTACTGAGTTCAAAATGTATCTCTATTTTCTTAAGGGAAGTTCATGTTCTAAAATAATTTCCAGGTTTATAGTACTCCACAATTCAGCAGTCTAGGTGAAGCAACAAACCAGAATATCATCACTCTTGTACAAAGAAGAAATTAATTAATGTCCTGTGCTATGGAACTAGCAAACTAATCAATAGTAAATAAAACTCAGATCCAAACTGATAAAAAAAGGAGCTTACCAACCTTTGAGGACCGAAAGCCATGGCATAAAACTGCAAGTTTTTCTGATCCGGTGTCATGAAACACACCAACAAGTTTCTGACCTTTCTTATTCGGTATTATTATTTTCTGCTGCATTCCTGCTGAAATGTTGTAACTTATATGCACGAAAACCAGAAAAGACTCTCAAAAGAAAATAAATCAATGATTGCCTAGCAATTCATATTTTGACATGATTAAATCTTTCTGTTTATAATATAGTTAATCTGCTTCTCTAGGTGGAAGATCTTTTATAATATCATATAGTACATTCGTCAAAGACTCAGCATTTGTTCATGTCGAATCCAAACTGCTTAACAAACACTACACCAAAATAAAGACACATTTATGAGATTTATGGCAAGTGCACTATGATTTGCAGTCAATGCAGGGGAATGACTACCAAATCCTATAATATATAGTTCCCGTTCTTCTACAGCATAACTACATATATCAATCATTCCCATGTTGGAGGTGTACGGATGTTTAGGCTGGGTTATCAATTCACTAACTGAAAGAAAAAGTTTTGGAGATCTTCCTACTTCATACAATTAGAACTATCATTTCTACAAAAAACCAATCAATCTTAAAAGCGCTTCACTCGCCCTCTCTGCAACTGCAAAACTACATACCGATAATAACCAAAAACGGAGATATTTGTGCATAATAATGTAGTTTCTTTAACACGCTTTGGCGAAAGTCGATCCATTCATCCAAAGTTGAGATTTTGGTACCTGGGCTTTGAGCAACGACGAGGTTGGTTCTGGTTCGGAACTTGATTCGGGGATTGAGGGAAGAAGAAAGTATGACTCGCTGAAAAGTGGATGGATTCTTGCTGTGAATTGGCATATGTGTGAGCACTAAACTCGAATTCATCACTTATATTTATGTTCGAAAAATGTATGTTGATTATAGTAGGAACTGAAAAAGAAATAATGGAAATTAATATGTTGTGCTGAAAACAAGAAACATGAAGACCATGCCATATATATTGGTTTTATCTTATCAAATGTAATATATGGCGTATGTTCATTTCCACATAAGTTTTTGTCCATAGAGTCTGCGTTCATGTTTGGTTCAAATTTTTTGAGTATGGAAATGAATCTATTAATTGATTCTATTACTTCTTGTTTGGTTTGAAAAATAGGTAACTCAATCTATTATATTATTATCCCTCAAGAAAGATAGGAAACAAGAAGAAAGGGACCCCTCACAAGTGACTCTATTTCTACTATTGAATCAAACACTCAATAAAAGTAACTCTTATTGTTTCCATTTCCTTACTTGACTTGATTTCATTATATTTTCGTTACCCAAACCAAATGAGCACTGAATCTTCAACATGCCCCAGCCATCGACGCTAGATTTAAACACTTCTTTTTTTTTAATCTTTTTTTTTTTTTTTTTTCAATTTTAGTTTTTCCTTTTCTGTTTATGCGTTTAAGAAGCTTGAGGACGCGGAAATGGTGTTCGACGAAATGCGCCAGAGAACTTTTTTGTGATAATGGTCAAAACTAGTCACTAAACTTAACAAAAATTAAATCATAGCCACAAACTTAAAAACATATAAATTCTAGCCACTTTTATGTGTTGAGACAAAAAGACCCTTAATGAAAAATTTATAAAAATAAAATAAAATGAAAACAAAAAATACAAAAACCTAATAACTAAACTCACGCACCCACATACTTTCTCTCCCTTCTTCACACGTCTCTCTTTCTCTTGTACCCACTCTATCTTCTTCCCTACGCCATTTTTATTTTCTTTTGCATTTTAGTTGCAGCAGCGCCCACCCCTTGTCTTTCTCTTCTCCCTCTTTCTGTTAAATTTGCTGCCACGATCAGTCCATCAGCACCTATTCTCTCTCTTTCTCCAACATTTCACTACCACTTTTGTGACCGCCGCACGTGATATTCACTGCAAGTCTGCAACATGGCGGAATGTGCTGCGCTCGCCATTTCCACGTTTGCCCGACTCCAGTTCTCCGTCGTTGCACTCCTCATTCGACCCGTGCTAGCCAATTCGAGCCTTCATGGACATTATATTACGCCTCAAACGGGGCTCGATCGACTCGAACGGGGATCGATCGATCCGATACATTCCGATTGATCCTTACTCGATCGAGCTATAATGGCTCGATTGAGTCCAATCGAACCCGAATGGCTCGATCGAGCCTCTTCATCACGATAGTTAACAAAATTAAAGCATGAGATAGGACTCAAATAGATCAGAATCGAGCCAATCGAGCCCTCTAGATCTGTTCGAGTCCGACGGGTTTTCCAGAAATGACATACCTCTTCTCCGGCAGTCGACAAAGAGTATACGGCGGCTTGAACAATAGTTGACGGCTTTCTTTTTCGATGACTTTATTTTTCGATTTGATGATTCGTTGAATGATTTTTCCAATTTCCCATTCGGCGGTTTTGTCAATTCCCCTATTCCGCTGAATAATTTTTTAATTTTGTGTTTTGATTGTTGAATATTAGATACTATTAAATTAATAAGGGCAAGTTTGTCTCAACATATTGAAAATGACTATAATTTATATATTTTTAAATTAGTGACTACTTTTTATTTTTCACCAAGTATAATGGCTATTCTAGATTCTGCCTCAACTTTTTTCTGTCTCCGTCTCTCTCTCTCTCTATTTTTGGGGGTGAAAATAAAACATTTGTTCATAGACTTGTGCCACATTTCTCCAAACAATCAAAATCGGATACTGAGTAATTTATATTTATTAGAGAGAGAGAGTATGTATTAGATCGTCAAAAAGGGAAATGTAATACATTTGTTCCATTGATACAACCTAAGGTATTTCTCAATCAATCCATCAGCTTCATCAGTTAGAACTCACTTATACAACGCTACATGCCACATAGGAAAAAGCCATAACATAAGCAAGTTTACATACAAGTGAAACAGCAGCCAACGACCTTCGACATCCACGTATAAGAAACAAGCAGGTAACAAAACTAATCGGCAAAACTACCTTATGAGGCTAAGCCCGCCTTTTGCTCAAACGCCAAGAGTTAGGTTCGTGATATCTGTCATAGAGGGGTTCAATGCGTTCCTGTCTCTTGCGCTTGCTCATCTTTGTGGGATCCGACACTTTGAAGAACCTTGGGGCTAGTTCGACCAGCCACTTGGGATCTACCACCGTCACCTCACGCATATACTCCTTTGTAGTCATCACCAGCTCGTGGTAAATGACCCAGTCAGGTTGTCTTTGGAACAGAGCGCTGCTTGGATGTATATACACGGGCTGGTTCTCAACAAGGGTCCGATAGCCTTCCTGTGGATCCTTCCTAGCAGCGTGGAAAAAGAAACCAGCACCTATGGCTTTCCGTATTTTTGAGAAGTTTTTACCAGCACTCACGACATCCAGTTTGTATCTGTTAATAGAACAAGAATTAGCAACTCATGCAGATATTTTTATGACAGCATTTTGTACATGCCAGAGGCATATATTCGATTACCAGCATTTATTAAAACCACATTACACACAGTAATGAAAACACATGTACGATAAAACAAAGAATGCCTCGAACCTAGTGGATATAAATTGCGTAAAATTGTATAACAAAACAATGCAATAAGACTCGACCCCAGAAATAGCAAGTTTGACCTTTCGTATGACCATCTAAGAATAAGTGTGGTGGTGCAAATTTAGTTTAAGATTAACTTTTTTATCCGGAAAGACGCAATACTATCAAGACTTGTCCAAAATTACTAGTAAAGGGGTGGGTCTTTTAAATGAAAACGTTAGTTATGAGTGCACATGTGGCGTAATACTGGTGTTTTTACTTGTGTGAAATACAATGCAAAGTGCAATTTAGGCATAGTCACATTGATATTGGAGTTTCTTTTAGCAGAAATAAGAAAAGAAACAACACATACAATCGGTGTTAAGTTCAACACTCACTAATAATCTTTTCTACCGTCGTGTTCTATCTAACGATAAAATAAAACTGGAACAATAAAAAGGAGTATCATATTATGAAATAGATTTATGTTAACAACTTTATCATCATAGAGGATAATGACCGACGCAATTTCTAGCATGCCAACACTCACGGATCCACTTTATGCTGTGCATCCAAAATTCTTTTATTAACATACAAATTTATTAAAGCTCGGGGATTAAAAAAATAATTTCACCCCCTACCAATTTAGATGTACCAAAATATATAAATTTGGGGAGTGATGTGCCATTTGCCTCCACAAGTCAAACTAGATCATAAGGTCGAAGCCTGAAGTGATCATTCTATAGCCATTGACATGTCTCCGTCATATTACACAATATTCTTTTATGTGAATTGTTAAATGAATTAAGGTAGGTAAAGATTCCAGTGTCCATCTTTGAGAACATAACTTTATGTGAGTAATTAATTGGCTTCAAAAAATTTACCACACATGCGCATCCTTTCATTTACATATAGACATATAATATAAGGTGTAATCCAATACATGCCTTGAATATATAAACCAAAAAGCATTCAAGAAAACACAGCATGAAGTTATTTGGACAATAGAACAGGATAGAGATACATACTTGTCCATGATGGAGAGAAGCTGCTTCCTCACATCTTGCGCCCTCCTCAATGATCGTGACTGAACAAAATTCTCAAAGCACCATGGACCAGAGAAATTTTTAGCTTTCCATGCCTCATAAACAGCGAGTAGAGTCAAATGATCTCCTTCAGGCTGGAAGAACTTTGCTCTTTTCTGATCTGCTTGAGCTTGTTTCTCTCGGGGTCGGTAGAAGATATTTCCAGTTTGAATCATTGCGATAATGGTCAGAATCTCATCACTGCAACCAAGATCCACACTTGCAAGCAGCATTTTCGACAGCGGGGGATCCAAAGGAAATTCAGCCATTTTCCTACCCAGCTTAGTAAGAAGACCCTCTTCATCCAGAGCTCCTAAACTGTACAGCTGCTCCATGGCAGAAATGAGAGCCTGAGGCGTAGGCGGATCCATAAAATCAAATGACAGCAGATCATTGATACCCATAGCTTTCAAGTTAAGAGTAGTCATTCCAAGATTGATCCTTTGAATCTCCGGAACTGAAGTGGGAGACATCTCGTTGTGGAATGCACTCTCTGTATAGAGGCGATAGCACTTTCCTGGTCCAGTCCGCCCAGCTCGTCCTGCCCTTTGTTTGCAGATGCCTGTGAAATAGGAGTTATAACCAACGAGTCGAGCCCTTGTTTAGGATTGTAGACGTTTTGCTTCGCGAACCCGGATCAATAACATAAAATATGCCATCAATGGTCAAAGAAGCTTCAGCTATATTGGTGGCAACCACAACTTTCCTCTTCCCCGGGGGCGCAGGGTCGAAAATCCTGGACTGCATTTCACTAGGTAGAGCACTGTATACAGGTAAGATGATCAGCTCCGGAACATTTTTACCTAAACCCTTCATTCTCTCGTAAAGACACTGACAAGCATAATCAATCTCTTCTTGACCAGTCAAGAACAGAAGTATATCGCCTTCAGGTTCAGTCAAGTGAATCTGTAGCACAGTGATCAGTGATGCATCAAGGTAATCACTTTCCGGCTGCTTGGTGTAAAGTATTTCCACCGGAAACGTTCTTCCCGGAATGGTGAAGATGTTGCAGTCGAAGAAATATCCAGGAGAACTTCTCCGCATCCAAAGTTGCAGATGTGACGATCAGACGAAGGTCCGGTCTTCGTCTCACAAGTTGCTTCAATAATCCAAAAAGGACATCTGTAGTGAATGGTCCTCTCATGAGCTTCATCAAGCATTATCACTGAGTACTGAGATAGATCTTCGTCGATCAAAATCTCTCTCAGAAGCATACCGTCGTCATGTACTTGATAACAGTATCTGGACTGGTGCAATCCTCGAAACGGATTGCATATCCGACCTCTTCACCCAATCGACAACCAAATTCTCAGCAACTCTCTTGGCCACAGACATCGCAGCCACCCTACGAGGCTGAGTGCATCCAATTTTCCCCTTCGTAGTGTAGCCTGCCTCAGCAAGATACTGAGTGACCTGTGTTGTTTTCCCCTGACCCCGTTTCACCAATAACAACCAGTACCTGATGTTCATCAACAGCTTGAACCAATTCCTTCTTCAACTTATAAATGGGTAGACTTTGTCTCTGATCCTGAATGGAAAGCTTTGATCTTTGCCCAAAAGTTAGAGCTTTGCCATATGCATCCTTCTTCCACTCCGGCATATCATATGCAGACAAGCCAACACCTCTCAGTTCTTGAGCAAGATGTCTCTCCCCTGTTTCTGGCATTGGGTCTTCCCAAGGTCGATTCAAATCCTTTGGAATGGAATCAAGCATCGTCCGCTGTTGTTGCTCTCTAACTTCCCTCCTTTCCTTTATCAGAGCTGATTGAAGCGCTGCTGCACGGCTCAGAGACCCTTCAGGGTTCTTGAATATCTTCACCGGAGACATGTCAATCGAATACCTACTCTGACCCTGCAAGAAAGCAGGTTCATCATCATTCAACTCGACCTCGAGCTCTTCTTCTGCTCCTTCTTCTTGATAAAGCATTCCATCACCATCATCATCAAACATAGGATACTCCTTCACACTCATAACACCAGAAGCAATCAGCTGCTTCGCCTCCCATCTCTCCGGTGAACTCATCCTCTTTAGTGGTCTTCGTGAAGGCACAGCATCGACTTCCTCAGTTATCCTGATACCAGAAAGTCCAATCCGACTTCCCATCCCTCCACCATCATTCCTACCTGAAGGATTGGCCATCATTCCATCATCGGTATCACTCCTCTTCAAGGGCAACAAATCTTTTCCACTGTTCTGATCCACATCCCTCATTGACAAACTCAAATTCGTCCCACTAACTGAGATAACCTTCACAAAGACCTCTTGGTCTCGCTTAACTATATCTTTGGCACTCGTAATCCTCCGAGTTGCCATCTGGGAGACATGTACAAGGCCCTCTTTCCCTTTGAAGTCGTGAAATTGAACAAAGCACCCCTTATCCATCACCCTAGAAACCCTCCCCTTGTAGACTTTGTACAATTCTGGCTCGTCCGGCTGATTATTCTTCTTCCCCTTCGTCGTCTCTCGACTCTCATCATCCCTCTCTTCGTCATATTCATTCCTCCAATTCCGTTCTCCTCGATCTCTATCCCTGTCGCCGTACCTTTGCCTGCCTCTATCATCTCCATGACCATCCCTATCTCCATCAACACCGCGCTCCTCCCTACCTCTATGTCTACCTCTGTCCTCCCTATCCCCATATCTACCCCTTCCTCTGTCCCTCTCTCTGTCTGCATCTCTATCTCTGTCGTGTCTCCTCTCTCTCCTATCACCACCCCTGTCCCTCCGATCACCATCCCTATCCCTACTCTTATACCTATCTTCTTCATCCACCTCCTCCACTTTTCTCCGACTCTTCGCTTCCTCTTCAATCTCCTTCTCCAGCTCCTTCACCCTCTCTCTACCATCCTTGATCTTCAAAGCTGAAAAGGTCGAATCATCTCCCTCCTTCGAACCCTTATCCGATTTCGACTTGGGCTTCGGCGGCAAAATCGCGTGGATAATTGTGAGAAGCGTACGGACAAAGTAATCAGGCATTTCAGCTCCGTTCTCCTTCAACTTCACATCGAATTCCTCCACCGTCTCGCAATTCCGACCCATCTCCGTGATGAACTCGGCCAGAACTTTATCTCCGAAACCCAAATGGGTCTCCAGCTCCGTACAAACTTTGGAAACCAACGACAGATACTCCAGCTTCTTCAGCCCATCGGCTTCCGTTTCTGCCCCCATTGCTCAATAATCTCAAAATTGCAAATCTGCAGAAACTATACCAAAGTCTAAATCTACAGATATATCAAGTCTATTTCTTAGGGATGAACATAAACGAATACAAATATACACACTTACAATTAGGGAATTTCAGAATTAGGGTTCTGGAAAATCCCTCCGAAGAAGAAAACACTACCAACCACCGCTGCCTATTTCGGCAAACGGAAATCGCCTCAATAACCGTTCCACAATCTCTTTGAATCAGTTTCTCTCTCCAGCATCCTGTATATAGTTGTATATAATTCGAAAATTAAACCGACATGATCGACGAAAGCAATAGATATTCGATTGTAATTTGGAAAAGCTTCAGAATCTTCCCGGTTTTAGGAATTAGGGATGAAGGATTTTGATTGTTGATTATGGGCTTTTTCTTATTTAATTTTATTTTCAGCTTTATGGGCCATTATTTTATAATTATGGCTTCAATGCTATTGGCCCAATTCATCTCCTTTTTTGATTGGCCCAATCCGTTTCTTATCTTATTTTTTACAGGATTCTCATGTTTTTATTCTCTACAATTATTTTTGTGCAATAGTTGTGCATTTCAGGGTTTTGCACAAGTTATATTTGCTAGTATTAAATTTAAAAGTAATGTTGCTCGTCGAATATTCAAATTTTTTCTTTTCTTTTTTCCTTTTAAATAATGCAAGTGTTCTTGAGATTTTCCTGTTGTCTTTGTTTTATATGTTTTCATAAATGTAGCGCTGTGATGCATGACTTTTGGGTAGTTTTACAATTAATCAAATTTCAGTTATCAATTACAGATCTAAAACATATTATTTATAATTATTGGTGATTTCTGACATCGAATATTAAACTATTTTCAGCTAATAATTGACTTGTAGTAGTATATTATAAGATGAAGAGAAGGCAATTTTTTTTTTTTTTTTCCATTAAACTAATTCCAATCAATGAACTTGAAACCTATCACGTACACCATAACACCATTGACCTCTGCAACTGCCATCTCTTCCCCACCACCACTAGCCGCTCGATTTTCATAGTTGACATTTCACCAAATGAGGCTCAAAACACCCAAAATATAGGATGATATATGATTCCAAATTGATTTCAACATTTATTTGTGATTTCTCCCACAATCTTGGTGCTGCAGATAAGGCCTCTTGGTTCAGAGTTTTGGGTCTCCAATTAAGATAAGGTATTCATATAGACTTCATTTTTATTGCTTAGTGTTTAATGTTTTATGTTTGATGAAAATTGAAATCAAATAATCTATTTCAGTTTCTAATGTACTATGTACGTAGCTAGCTATAACTGGTTGTTATGATTAGCTGGGTTGCTCGGTGTACCAAAGTCCAACTATAATCAATCCAAGCACATATATATATATATAAATGTTTAGCAAATTCTATTATTTTGAAGAAGTATGTATAGTACACATTTTTTCTTGAAAATTGAAACCATTAATTGAATCTAAAATCAACCTGAAAGCAGCAGGGATCTGGCCTGGTCAGGAGAGATCAGAGATGGCTGCTTATGCTGCTGTGATTTCTCTTAAACACACAATAAATGGCCGTTTGAATTCCTCTTCGAGTCGAGAAATCTTAGAATTTGCATATGTAGGTCCCGATAAGTAGTTATTGGTGTATGAGGGGGATACACCAATTAGCCAATAGTTTTGACTTTTCAAAACGATTTGATCTAACTGAGTCGTCACTCCAGTTTATCAGAGCAGTTTAGTTTTTTTCAGCTCAGACAGTAAACTTGCGGAGCTTGCAAAACTAACCTGCGTGCGGAAGTTTGGTGGAAAGGTTGGCTAACAGTTTTCAAAACAGTTTTCAAAGAAAACTTTAGTTCAAACAAGTGTTCATGCAAACTGTGAAAATGGCTAACAGTTTTCAAAGACAGTTTTCAAAGACAGTGCACATGCAAGACAGGTTACAATAGTACAGGTTGTGAGCATGCAAACTGTGTGAAAAGAGATAAAATAAACAGAGAAACACAAGGAGTTTTTATCGTGGTTCGGAGTAAACAGCTCCTACGTCCACGCCAGATCCCGTCGAATCTGTAATCCCTTAACTTGAGATTTTTCGCTCCTTTTAACACTGGTGGAGGTCCAGTCCAAATTCAAGTCTTTCTTCTAGACTGAATCTAGCACGTTTCTAGAGTCGTGTCTCTTCTAACTTACATACAATCTTGCATACAGACTTACTAACACAATGACTAGTGCTACTATCCAAACTTGAAAGCTGTAAATAGCTATCGTTGTAAGGAATACAACTCAATCAACTACACTAGTTTTTCAACTTTGATGGTAGTGAGAGTGTGTGATGTGTTCTAGTAAGACAGTTTCCAGATAGATCGGAAATCTACAATGATCAACACTTGGGAAAACTCTAGTAATTTCGAGTGTTGATTGAATGATTTTCAGCTTGAGATTTCTGCAGCGTTTTAGCTCGTGTATTGATTTTCCCGTGCTTCAATCTGGAATGAGTTGAGGTATTTATAGAGAAGCATTTGAAATAGAGTCGTTGGAAGTGTCAGGATTTGCAGATTCCGTACACTGACACAATTCTTATCGTTGAGTGAGAGCAAGTTTCATAACCATAGCTCAGGTTGGCCTTCACAGGTTGAGCTTCCTATACCTCGAACTGTCTTCGGTCTTCTGTAACCTTCGCGTGAAATCTTCGAGTATTGTAAGAGCAGGTTACATAAACAGGTTACCTAATGGAACAGTATAACAGGTTTGAGTAGACTAGGTACAAGGTTGCACTACCAACCTTGACCTTTACATAGCAACCTGTCCGGTTAGGCTTAACTGATCCTGAACACGGAGATCAACCTGTTCCAATTAAGAACTTATATCTAAGTGTGGTTTCTAATAACATTATCAAAACTATATTTCAAAGGGTTCCCAACAATTTCCCCCTTTTTGATAATTCTGAAACCCACACTTTACATTTTAGCTTAGAAGTTTTGAAAGGTTTGATGTCCAGCCAACTGCATGAGAATAAGTGTTAGAAAATTTAAAGCATATCATGCACAGGCCTGGACAAAGAGATATTGTCGTCAGGAATAAAAAGTGATCATTTTCATTTATAGTATCAACTGAATTGATATTCACATATTACAAGGTTGATACATAAAATAAATGAAATCGATCAGGTTAATTCCTCACAGTCTTGAACCTTTCTTCAGCTATCTTGTCCAAGCTTACAGTTTCCATGGCTGCGTAGATGCTGACGCGAATCGATCTGTACTCATCGCAGTTTGTGGTTTTGCAGCCATACTGAGCTGCGACACTCCTAATGAAAGTATTGATTCGATTGATGTCTGGAGTGTCAGTGCCGCAGACAGTGGGAGGTTAGAAGGTCTCTATCTTTGGCGGATTGAGCGTGACCTTCTCCTTTGCAGCTCTCTCCCTGACCCTCTTGATGAATTCACGGTTTGGAAAAGCTTGCATCCAGTTATGGAAGGCGATCTTGGTATCACCGGTATAGCGAGCATCAACCTGTAACCAGTAGTGATGTAAAATAAACTGGTTAAGGAACTCGTCCTATAGCGGTTGATCTTCCACTGGTAGCCAATCTGTTGGCTCTCTTTTGTCAGCTTGGTCCTTGCAGCTTTCAAGACCTTTAAAGCTTGCCACGCGAGCTTTGTCTTTCGCCCTTTGTTTCTTCAGTTCAGCCAAGAACATCTGCTGCTTGCCTTCGTCTACACAGTCTTCAGCAGTGTATCCAGCTTCTGCCATGAGCCGGATGAGAGTGGCTTCACATTGTGCTTTTTCTTCTTCAGACAGCTTGGCGGTAGCAGGTTGAGGGGCAGTTGTCCCGGGCTGAGCAGCTTCGGATAACATCACAGGTTGAGAAGTGCGACTTGTGCCTCGGCTTTGAGTACCCTGTTTTTCCTTACCTTTCCCTTTTGCAGTAGTGCGTTTGCCTTTCCCTTCCCCCTTTTCGGCATTATCATCGATGAGGTTCTGAACAAGGGTGTTGAGGGAGGCTTGCTCGTCGGAAAGTAAGGACAGGTTGGTGCAGATCTTCTCCTTGAACTGCAGGAGGGAATTGATGTTCCCTTGCATCTCCTCCTCTTTCTTCAATGAGCTTGAAGTGGTTTGAGTGAGCTTCGTACTGAAGTCGTGTACAAGCTGGTTGAGCTGCTCAAACTCAAAGTTTAAGCCATCGATGGAAGATTGGGATGCGACCTTCAGTTCGGACAGCTGGTGTGGAAGCAGCTTATCCGTCTCAGCCCTCAGTTGGGTTGAGATGAAGGTTGCGAACTGGCATGCCACATTTTCCTTAATTAATGTTGGCATCTCCTCATTGATATTTGCCAGCAGGGCAGACACAGCTTTGTCCATTGCCTCGATTTGATTGGCAATCTTTTGGTGCTCTTCTACCTCTGTTGCCTTCACCTTGGCAACCTCCTCGGTGATGAATTTCTTCAATTCCTCTTGCATCACAGTGAGAGGAGTGCCAGCGGTTGCGACAGAGTAGACAGGTGCACGATCATGATCGGACTCTGTGTCTTCGCTGTTCCGGGTGGGAGATGGAATTGGACTGAAATCTTCATCCTCCGGAAACCTAAAATTATACAAACTGCGATCATGAGTGTAAAAAGGTTTCAGATCAATATTGAGAGCCCTGGCCTCTCTCTTCATCCTAGAGAGGACGAACTTCTTGAAGCAGTCGCGAGCTTCAGGAATGGAAGCATAGCCAAAATACTTCCCCAGGGTGTGCTCTTCAATCTCCAGTTGTTCGATGGGAGAAATAAGGAAGATTGACTTCAAGTCACAGTAAGACTTGTCCTTCCCATCGAGCAATGTACGCAGTCTAAACGCCATCTGCCTGGTCTTCGGAGTTAGATCAATTCCGGGAATGGACTCCATGACAGTTTTCTCAGCGTTGATTTCGATGGAGTTGACCAACATGGCAGCTGCAGTTTTCCCAGGCTCTTCCTGTACATCATCATCATCGGAAGATAGGATGATGTTGATGTCCAGCTCTGGAGGGGTGCTGTGATGATGAGAGGTTTCACCGGACTACTGGTGGACAATAATTGCAGAGTCGGGATTATCTTCCTCGAAATCTGTGTCGTCCGCAGGTTGGGACACAGATTGACTCTGACCAGCTTGGTCCAGAACCTGTGCTTCGAAGGTTTGGCGAACAGGAGGAATGGGAATGGAGAGTTGTGCAACAATCTGTTCGGTGATGTCTTTATGTGAGGGAAAGACGGAGCGAACAGGTTGAGGCTGAACTTCCATCTCAGCAAACTCCATATCTAACCTACGTGAGATAGGAGTCGGAGATTTAATCCTCACAGACTTGGCAGGTCTGTCAAGCTATTTGCTGGGGGCGGGCTGCCTCTTCTTCTTGTTGCCTCTCTGAACTAGAGGTACCCAGGCTGGGTTGGACCTTCCCATCTCATACAGATAGGGTTTGACAGAGTCGTCATACTTGGCGAAAACTGTGTTGTCGACGCCAATTATGAGTTCAAGTTGCTTCTGGTCCTTGGGGACCTTCTCTTTGTTGAAGGGCGTCCGTCCAGTCCAATGAAGGTCGGGGTGGAGACCTTGAATGAGGGAGCAGATTTTGGTGCCCAGTCGCAGGTTTCGGGCAACGCGGAACTCCGTCATCTCGTCACCATCGAAAGTGATCGAGAGCTGCTTGATCTCCTCATTTATCAGCTCGAGAAGAAATCTGGCCCAGTTTACATCCAGACCCTGCACGATTGCAGTCATCACCCTAAACTTCGCTGGGGTGACAGCGTCGTGGTTACCAGAGTAACCAAGAAAGACCTTGTGTACAAAGTCAAAGAGAGCTCTGTATGCAGGTCTCAGTAGAGGTCGCGAGAACCTCTTGCCATCGTATTTGTCTGCAGGTTGCATGAGAGCTTTCTGGTACACAGCTTCCAGATCAGCATCCGGAACCTCCAAAATGAGACCTGAGGTCTTGTGATACAGGATGTCGATAGATCCCGAATCTGCGATTCCGTATGTTCGAGAAATAAGCGGCAGAATGGGAATAGGCTCGTCGGGCTGGTTGGGCAACGGAAGATGGAAGGCGGCGGAGTCGACATCTTCCGTGCAAAAGTAGGAGAGAATAAACATCGCTACTTATTGCGGAAGCCAGAATTGGGGCTCGTGAGTAATGATCTTGTAAAACCCTTCCGCAGCTTTGATGGAGGCGTACATCTCGTCGAGACCGGCGTAACCATAGGTAGAAAGATTTGCAGAGGGCTCCGTGAGAATGTACTGCTGCATATATTGTATCTTTTGTTCCGTCGTGATGGGAAGATTGTAAGAGGTGGATTCTCCTGCCATTGTGAGAGAAATATTAGTGAACTTTAGAGCTTCGAGTTTTTCGAACGAAAGAAGTTGCAGAAGAAAAATGGCGGAAGAATTTAGAATTCGAGTGATGAAGACAATGCACAGTTATGAGTATATATAGAGGATAGGATGAGCGGTTGAGATTGAGGTAATTCAACCGTTCAACGGATAGGATTAAAACCCTAGAAATCCGTGAAGTAGTGGGCGCGTGGGGAGGTTTGTGAAGCCTACTCGCACAACCCCTACACTCTACCGTTGCCTCGCATTAAATGCAGATTTGACACTGTGCATGCGCTTTTTGACATACATGGAAAGTAATATGTCAGAATATCCTTAACAATGATTTCAACAAACAACAAAACACATGCTTCAATAAATAAAAATGATTGATAAGGCATAAATTGACCAAGTGAAGCAAGAAATATTTCATTAGTGAAGCAAGAAATATTGCAAGAAATATTTCATTGAGATTTGAACAGTAGAAATATTTTAAAACATATCATTGCATATATAACACATAATTCAAAAACATGGAGACTGATACAGGTAGTCCATGACACTTCCCTATGCGAACTGTGACTTATCCACAGTTTCTAATTTTGCAGTTTCCACAATTTCTGAACTTCACAGCTTCCACCTAGCTGGACTGTTCTTTGTCCTTCGCGAGCTGCCCATGTGCATCCTTTTCACCAATGTGAGTTTTGATGAACTCCCACAGCTTGGCATTCTCAGCTTGCAAAGCTGCAACCTTTTCATCAATATACAGCTTGCTTTCCAGTTCCAATATGTTAAGCCTTCGAGACATTTTAAGGAATTTTGTGTTGAAGAAGGATAATATCTTGTCAACTGCTACTGAGCTGTTGAAAGAATATGGAAAAGCTGCGGAGTTAGGAGTTGCGGAGCCTTGGGCCTTGTCCTGAGCTTTGATTGGGGAGGCTGGAGTGGACTTGTCGCCAGCAGGTTTCATATCAACCTGTGGAGGGGCAGGCTGCGTTGCACTCGCAGGTGTGAGATTTGCCTCCACGAAGGTCGCTGCTGTCGATCGAGTGGTGCCCTTTTGTGAGGGCGCAGACTGTTGATCCGTCATCTTCTGTTTTCCTTTACGGACTGTCTCAGCATCTTCACAGCTTTATTCTTCATCTTCACTTCCCTCTTCACTTTCATCTTCTTCTTTCTTTGAATCGCGCATTTCTGTGAGCAAACGCTTGGCTACACCGCTTGCTTTGTTGATCTTGTGTGGCAGAATGCCAAGTATCATGATCAACTGGTTGCAGGTGTGAGGAACCAGCTTGTCATCAGGAAATCCGGTGCAGACAGGCCACAACCGATTTGTGAGTGTTCTCTGCAGGATGATGGAGAGCTTGGTACCATGACGAAGCTGCATGTTGGCCTTTATCCTGGCAGGTTGCTCCGCTGCCTCTTTGATGAACAGGTTGACTAGCACCCTGGCCCAGTTAACATTTAACTGCTTCATCACAGCAGTCAACAACTTGAACTTCAATAGAGTGACAGCTTCATTCGAGCCTAGATAAGAGAAGAACACGTTGTGGACGAACTCGAAGAGGAGTCTGTACTCAGACTTCAAGTCGTGGCGGTTGAAGGTTCTCTGATCGTAAACCTTCTTGGGCTCGAACAGAGCTTGCTGATACACGTCATTGACAGCATCTATGGCCACATCGTCAATTGTCATGATGGCCCCTGCATCCGTCAATCTGTAGGTTTGAAGAACGAGTGGAAGAAGATGACGCCGTTCTTCTTCATCGTTGACTAGAAAAGTCGCCGTTGCGGGATCTCCGGCCACCGATTCCAGAGAACATAGTAGATAGGCGACGTTCATTGGTAGCGTCACTCGAGGATGTTGAGTGATGATGTTGAAGAAACCATCACATTGGGTGATAGCTTCAATCATCGGATTTAAGCCTCTGTATCCATACGTGTCTAGCACAGCAACTTTCTCAAAGAAAATGAGAGGGGTTGCTTTCTTCACTTGAGCACTTAGTGAATCTGTAGACATTTTTGCAGAGAAGGTAAGGAATTCAAGAAATTTTGAAGAAAAGCGAGAGAAATTTTGAAACTTGATTTTAAGGATTTCAAGAAATGCGTAAAGAGTTCAAATGATTCTCTCTATTTATAGAATTTTCTCCAACGGTTAAGATTTTATTAATAAATCTCAACGGCAAGTGAGTTTCACGCGCTTCAGAGATAGTGAGTTTCACGCGCTTCTTCTCTCTTCTTTTTCCCTCTTAGATCGACAGAAATCCCTTGATTTTCGTGAAAAACTTTTCAAACACTTAAACAGTAAAAATATTTGAAAAAGATTTTTAAAAGAATAAATAAGCAGTGGAAATAATAAATTCTGGTAAGAATTAAATGGAGATTGATACGACATCTCCAGTTCCCCCTTAAAGGTTGGCCAGTAATTTTAACTTTCAACGCAGTTTGTGTCCTCAGGCTGCATGTCGCCGAACTGCTTCTATTGAGCTGCAGTTTCCAAGTCAGTCTGCTCTTTGCTGACCTATGCTAGCAAACTGGTTTGTCAGCATGCAGTTTCCAAGTCAGTCTTCTCTTGGCTGACCTGTGCTAGCAAACTGCTTTTGTTAGCATGCAGTTCCCAAGTCAGTCTGCTCTTGGCTGACCTGCTCTAGCGAACTATTTTTGTTAGCGTGCAGTTTCCAAGTCAGTCTGCTCTTGGCTGACCTGCGCTAGCGAACTGCTTTTGTTAGCATGCAGTTCCCAAGTCAGTCTGCTCTTGGCTGACCTGCTTTAGCGAACTGTTTTTGTTGGCGTGCAGTTTCCAAGTCAGTCTGCTCTTGGCTGACCTGCGCTAGCGAACTGCTTCCATTTTCTGACTGTTACATCTTGTTTTTCCACGTGATCTCTTATGAAGTGATGCCTTATATCAATATGCTTGCATCTGGTGTGGTAGACAGGATTCACAGTGAGTGCTATAGCGCTTGTGTTGTCACAAAAGATGGGAACTTTTCGAACTGTGACACCATAATCTTTGAGTTGTTGTTTTAACCAAAGAATCTGCGCACAATAGCTTCCTGTTGCCATGTACTCAGCTTCTGTTGTTGAAGTAGCAACTGAAGTTTGCTTCTTTGAAAACCAAGAAATCAACTTGCTTCCAAGAAACTGACAAGTCCCTGAAGTGGACTTTCTATCCAGTTTGCATCCTCCATAATCTGCATCTGCATAGCCAGTTAGTTCAAAATTGTCATCACAAGGATACCATAACCCGAAGTTTACAGTTCCCTTGACATATCTAAGGATTTTCTTGGCGGCTTCTAGATGAGATTCTTTTGGATTAGCTTGATACCGAGCACATATTCCAACTGAAAAAGAAATATCAGGTCGACTTGCAGTAAGATAAAGTAAAGAACCAATAATTCCTCTATACAAAGTTATGCTGGCAGGTTTCCCTACAGAATCTGGATTCATCTTTCCATTTGCCATCATTGGAATCTTCAGTGGTCTGCTATCTTGGACACCGAATTTGGTTGCCAGCTCGTTAGCATATTTAGATTGACAAATGAAGATGTCATCCGCAGATTGCTTGATCTGCAGGCCGAGGAAGAAGTTCATCTCCCCCATCATGGACATTTTGTACGCATCCTTCATGAGTTCTCCGAACCTGTCACATAAAAACTTTGACCTAGATCCAAAGATAATGTCATCAATATAAATTTGCACAAGAAGAATATCATCCTTGTACTTGAAAGTAAATAAAGTTATGTCGACCGATCCCCTTTTAAAACCAGAATGCAGTAGGAATGTAGACAACGTTTCATACCAAGCTCTGGGAGCTTGTTTCAAACCATATACTGCTTTGTGAAGTTTGTAAAATTTCTCTGGACCTGCTTCCTCGAAACCTGGTGGTTGTTCAACGTAAAATTCTTCACCAAGAATTCCATTAAGGAAAGCACTCTTCACGTCCATTTGGTAGACTTTGAACCTCTGATGAGCTGCATATGCTAGAAACAACTTAATTGCTTCTAGTCTTGCCACTGGTGCGTAGGTCTCATCATAGTCTATCCATTCTTGTTGACAGTAACCTTTGACAACTAATCTTGCCTTGTTTCTGATTACTTCAGCATTTTCATCTTTCTTATTCCTAAACACCCATTTTACATCAATCACTCCTTGATGTGTAGGTCGATCAATTAGTGACCATACTTCGTTCCTTTTGAACTCGTTGAGTTCATCTTGCATGGTTGTGACCCAGTCATGATCGGCAAGAGCTTCTTCAACAGTTTTGGGTTCAGAGTAGGAGAGATAACAGCTTAGTAGACAGTTTTCACGTAGTTGTCTTCTTGTCTTCACACCCACCTTTGGGTTCCCAACAATGAGATCTTCAGTATGAGCATCGACCCATCTCCTTCGACGAGAGATTTCTTCTTCTGTGAGAATTGGTTCAGGGTCTGTTATGGGATCTTCAAACTCAGGTAGAGGTTGAGGAGTGAAGGGGTCAAGCTGTTCAAATTGTTCAGCAAGCTGATCCACTGACAGTTCTACATTGACTGCAGGTTCTGTTGAATTTTCTGGATCAGTTGAGGAGGTGCTGGTTGGAGAAGCTTCGGTTCCCCCTTGGTTTGTTCCCCCTTGCTGAATGGGTGGATGTTGTGGATTGAAACCTTGTACAGGCTGACTCTCTTCTTCTTCCAAGTCGGTTGGGCTCCAAATTAGTATTTCATCTCGAAACTGCGTGTTGGAACCTTCTTGATTTTGACTTGCACCTATACTTTCTTCAGGTTGATTCTCCCTGTACTCACAGATAGATTCATCAAAGACAACATGTGGTGTTACTTCCACAATCTTTTTGTTAAAAACTCTGAAGGCTTTGCTGATCTCTGAATATCCTACAAATATTCCTGGATCTGCTTTGCTATCAAATGTGTTTAACTGTGATTTCCCATTATTATGAATGTAACACACGCAACCAAAAGATTTAAGATATTTCAATCGAGGTTTCTTATCTTTCCACAGCTCGTATGGAGTTTTTCCATGTCGTTGATGAATGATTGATCTGTTCTGAGTGTAACAAGCTGTGTTGATTGCTTCAGCCCAGAACTTCTTGGGAAGATTGGTTTCATTAAGCATTGTGCGAGCTGCTTCCTTTAGCGACCTGTTGCGTCGTTCAACAACACCATTCTGTTGAGGTGTGTGAGCTGCTGAAGTTTGATGAGTAATTCCATTTTTGGTGCAGTATGACTCAATCATATGATTAAGGAATTCTGTTCCACGATCGGATCTGATTGAAATCACACTTTTGTTCTTCACGTTTGACAGTTTGGTGAGCATCCCACTACAAGAAAACTGGGCAATTGCGACATATATTTTGTGTAGCAAATGTCTGTTTTTGTGTCGCAAAAGTCGATTTGCGTCACTTTATGCGTCATTACGAATTGTGTCGCAAAAGGTAATGTAGCATTTTTGAGACATTTTTTTTCTATTGTGACGCAACAAGAATGACACATTTTGCTTCACTTGATTATTTGTTGCATAAAATTCTCAACACTTAACACGTCATTTGCTTAGTGTTGCATATTTATTAGCGACACAAAATGTGAAATGTCGCATATAATTTGTGACATAAACTTGTGACATTTCAAATAGAATGACGTAAATTTTTCCGTCACAATTGACGTCATATTTAAATTGTTGGATAATATCGTGACATATGACATATGTCGCAAAAAAATAATTCATGTCGTAAAATATACAACATGTTTGCATCAGTTTATTTTTGTTGTCGTAAATGTTGCATCACTTGTGCGATATTATTTCAAATGACACATCTTAATTTGTGACGCTACAATTAATATGTTGTATTTCTTCGCGACATATAATTTGTGTCATATAGCATTACGACATATAAATTTTGTCGCAAAAAAATTAATTAATGTTGTAAAATATACATCATGTATTGTATCACTTTACTATTATGTCATAAATATTGCTTCACGTGTGCGTCATTAATTGAAATGACACGCCCTAATATGTGACACTTTGATATTAAGTCGCAAAACTCTCAATGCATTTTGCATCACTTATTTATTATGTCAAAAGATTAACATCACATGTACAAATTAAATAAGAATGTCGCGCAACATTGAGAAGAAAACTAACCATTCATAACAATGATAAAACAAAAAACTCTTCAAATTAAATTAACAATATCATAAGCTTAAAGTCATATGTCTATTCAACTATTAATGATCCAACGTCAAAAATCAAATGTCTAAATATCCATAAAGAAAATGTAAAAACCCCTAACTGGCATTCAAAATCACTTTGTCTTGAACTTCTTTGTCTTTGTTACTCCTTTCACTTGTTCCTACACAATTTGAGAAAAAAATGACATTATGTTTCTATGTTCAAAGTAAATTAATTGGAAAGGGATAATCAATATTAATACCTCGACATGTTCACTATCTAGAGGAATGTGTGTCTCGGTCTCGACCGAGTCATTCATCTCTTTTCTCACCTAATAAAATTGATAAAAGATGATAATATTAAAATAACATAGCATAATATATTTTGGAATTCTAATAAACTTTTGAAAAATTACCACCGGAGATTTAGTAGCTTCACTCGAGTTCTCTGAGTTAAAAAGTCTTTGAGATGATGACCCGTCACGAAGAGCTAGTATGCGCCGAGGATTGAAAGATACAGATTCCTTACATATTAATTAATTTAAAGTATTAGCTACACAATATCATATACGGAGTATATGTGTAAACATAGTATATAGTTTTGACTTACATTAACATTTTGGCCCTCTAATGCGAGAATTCGAGCCTTAAGCATCTCCATATTTGAGCAATAGTCGTCTTTGAATTTTGATATTTTCTCTTCAAAACCCTTTTGAATATCTGCCACTATCTCATTAGCTCTAACCTGAGCAGCTCGATCAAACTCTTCTTGAGTGGTGAAAGTCACATTCTTCTTCTTCTTTGAAACCACAATGCTACTGCGCAAACATCCAGGTGCATCAATTCCAATAACATCGTCATAGATCTCATCATTAGCACGGATATCATCTTGCAGATTTTCAGGCAATTTTTGTTTCCTCTCTTGTAAAAGAGCCTGATTGGAAAACACAAAACGACATGAATATAAACACAAAAGTTAGAACAGTACACATTCATTTTTTTACATCATATGTAGAGGAAAAAATTAAAATAAATTATACACAAGTAAAACTACACAAAAGAATAAGTAACTCCAAAATAGTAATTATAGCTACTGCCATTACACAACAAAAGGAAGGTATATACAAAGCAAATCTCATGACGGTTGATGCTCATATTGGAGCTAATTTAGTTGAACTCACTTGTCAAAAATTTCCCAATCAATCTGATTGCGTCATAAATGTCTACCTACTCCCAATATCACAAATTGCTTCATGAATCAAAAGTTCTTATTTTATTTCTGATTAGCACAACAACTAGCTTCAACACATAAACAAAAAGGCATGTCTTGGAAGAGCACATGCAACACGTTCCTGAATTAATAGGGTAAATTATCTTCACTCTAACCTCTCTCGTGAGTTTACAGTTCATATTTTTTTTCAAAGCATCTCATAACTCCTAAATGAGACCCTTCCACTAAAACCTCCTCTTTTTTTAAGTTAATCAGGTATGACATGATACTGATACTCAGCGCTAATAATGTTTACGCACATACAATTTTCATTTTCTGTATGTTCTAAAATACCAACAAGCTCCAAAGGCGTGCACCAACACTCGGATGAAAAGAATATTCAGGACTAGAAAGAAGTATCACTTTGTTTATCTCTACACATAGAAGACATTATATTATGTACATGCAGCACAATAAAACATAAGAGAAGATACAACACAACTTTCATGGCAGTCAAGACATCCTGGTACTAATGAATAACATCAATCTATAGCTGAAAGCCAATTACTACAAAATGAATTTACAATTAAGCGAATATTTTCTGTTAGGTCAATAACTGCAGCACCATCTGCTGAATTGACACTGTATTTAGAAATATAACTCAAATTTACTTATTTGTTAAGCTAATTAGAAGTATTCACCTTAAAAAAGTAAACAGGACTTACAATTTTGTCTTTGATAATCGTATCTGCTGGTGTTCCGGTGCTCTTTCCTTTCCCTTTCCTTGTATAGATGAACAAATCTAGTTTCGACGGTTCTTTACCATGCTCTCGGCGGTACTATTAATGAAAAATTAAAAGATTTTATAAGAGTATGATACATTCATGAAGAGAAAATTAAAAATTGCATGATGTATAGTACCTCATCTACAGCATTGGCCATATCCTTTCGTCCCATTCTAGCTGGGAGTTTGACTTGCTTCCGACTTTTTTTGTTGGTCTTACTAAGTTTCTGGATATCAACCAAAGATAAAAAAATTATAATAAAAAAAATCCTAATACAAATAAATAAGAATTATTTGAAATGTAATAGTTTTAGCATTGTACAATAACCTTTGCATTTTTCGAGCTCCAATAGTTTACCAACAAAGGCCATTGATCAGCTTGCACACGCGGTGGACATTTCGAGAGTACGCCACTCTTGTCATGTCTATGCGGCGCATAATACTTTTTTTTCAATTTGTTCTTCCAGTCCTTCCACAACCTTCCAAGTTTCGTCATACAATTCTTTTTGTAAGTGTCTGGCAAATTTGTATTTTCCTGAAAAAAATACAAACACACACACTTAAAGAGGTACAGGTGATAACAAGTTTTATGGAATAATATGTGAGGAGCGAGATGCTATCTGATAGGTATTTCCATTAAGTATATATTTGCTTAAAGATTAGTAATAATTTGTCATAGTGCTCTAAATACTCTATTTTTTTATGTGATTCCAATATTTAAAGTTGCTGCTTAAGAGTTACACGACTCATTTTATTTAACCCCAGCAAACATACTTCCTAAGATCATAATTATTTATTAGCAAAACTTAAACATACATATAGCGATCAAAACTATTTATCTTCAACTATTTTGTTATCTAATTCATAAAATATATGTATTGAAAAATTCTTTTGTCAAACTCGTACATGATAACATCAGTTAAATGTCAATCATTTATGATGAAACATGATTATAAATTTCATATTTTAAAGTAAAGATTATACCTTCACTTCAGCCCAAATTAAATCTTTGTCTGGATCGGGCACTGCCCTCCAGTCTGTATAAGAAAGGGGCAACTTGTTTCCGTCTTTTGCCAATATTCCCAACTGTGATGAAAAGAACACAGCATTGCTCCCTACTACGTTGTTGTCATTATCGAGTTCCAGCTGCATGACCTTTCCGGTACCCCATTCAAATCCCATCTTTGCGTGTCCCCTTCTAACTTCTAACTCTGATAATTATTTTGTTCAAAGATATAATCAGAAAAAGTATAAAACTATTAACACGAGGTTACGCCATAACTTGAAATTTAATTATGAAGTTACCTTGGTTATTTGTAGCATCATCACTTTGCGTCTCGTCATGATCACTCTTGTCAGATGCAGATATGTGAGTGTCAGAATTTGAAGAATTATCATCCGATCCATCTGAGTCACCATTATTGTCTTGATTTGGAGTATCCTGAACAACAGTGTCCGTCATTGATCCAATCGGACGTCGAGCTTTCTTCCCTAGCGGTGCCATGGTTAGCTAAAGTACAACAACATAATCTATTAGCTTAAATGTATCTGACAATATTCTTGAAGCAAACTCTGTTATAAGCAAACTCTGAAATTGTTTTACAATTTGAAATTGCAAATATCATCGGTAAAACACTTAAGGTCATGTAATAGTTATAGACTTAAAGTTTCTTCAAGCATATTCACTACGATAACACATTGAAATCAAAAAAAGAAAGAAAAAAGAATGAACAATAAACTAATGCTTCGCCTTTCATGAACTCAATTCCTCTACTACGAAATAATTCACCCATGAATAATACAGACCGGAAACTTTGCTATCATTTCAACGAATATGAAATTAGTCATCAATTCCACAATCTATTTTCGATAGCATAATGTTGAACAATATTTTACAAGAAACACAATCATGATTAACTGAAGCAAAATGCTAGAGAGATACAAACAACCGTACCCCAGAAACTTAGGCAAAATGAACACGATGAAGCTCCTAAAATCTATGTTGCAAAGTATACACAAATAGATCATAAGAAGAAAGAAAAAAATCAAATCGAATTCTTCATACCTTTGTTGAGTGGATGTCTGAAACTGTATTTTTTCGTGTGTAAAAGAATTCCCAATTGAAAATTTATGAATGAATTAAGAGAAGGTTTTCTTTTCGTTGGTGCGTGCGTGCATGCGTGCTCATTTCCTGAACAATAGGGATGCACGTCTTCGCGGCAGAATAAGGGCGGCAATTCTGAATTTGGGTTTTTAGGGTTTTTATTAATTAGTTTTAAATAAAATTAGGAGCAAATTTATAATAGTACTGTAGTATGTAATGGTAGTGATGCGGTGGTAATCATTTTCATACTAAAAGTGAAAGTACACTTTTTTTTTTTTTTTTTTAATATTAGTGGTTATTCAAATTACACCAAAATTATGATTGTCGCACATTTTCCCTTTCTACCTTGTTAATAAAAACTAATATTTTTTTTAAAATAAGAACTAATATAGTGTATGTTGAAATTCGATGAGAATCACTTTATTTCACAATTTATAAGTAAAATAAATATACTTATTGTTTAAAAAATGATAGAATTGTACAAATTATTAAAAAAAATATTAGTGTTAAATTATGTTCGAAAAAATATGTATCAATGAGAGACAATATCAAAACACTCATTCATGAATAGGTTAATTGAGGGTATACATGCCAAGGTGAGCTGGCATTTTTTGGTACATCGATTTTATTTTCATAGTTAATTATATATATAAATGTTCTAAATTGATTTATGAGAAAATGACTTTATTCCGATAGGATAACTCTTATATTATGGAGCAATCCTTAACCAACGTTATTATATTAAAAAATACTACCTCCGTCCTTTTCAAATTGTTACATTTTTTTCAGCAATTATTTCAAGTATTTTCGAGTGTCTTGATGATGAGTTTTAAAATAACTTTTTTAAAAAAAAATTTACGGGTACTTCAAGTGTTGTAGTAACCATAAAAGAAAAATTCTTTAAAAATTTATTTCAAAACTTATCATCAAGAAGCTCGAAAACGCTTGAAATAATTATTGAAAAAAGTATAACAACTTGAAAAGGACGGAGACAGTAATTAACAGGGGACTTGGCCCTTATATAATTATGATATTTTTACAAAATGAATATGTCTAAACAAACTATTTATCCGTATTATTCTACATATGATAGTATTAAATTAGTTTTTAAGAAGATAAAAGTTTATTCAATCTACTAATTGGTTAGTGAATGTTGAAATCATAAATCAAATAGAACATTTATTTGAATATCGAGTAATTCATTGTTCGATATAATAGAAATTAAGTTTAGGAAAATAGAATTGCTCAAGTAATTATCTTTGAATAGCATCATGTCACCCGTCGTTCGATATAACCTATAAAAAAATATTTTATAAAATAAAAGGATAATATTGTTCACCAAATTTAAAATATTAAATTATCAATTAATTTTATTTAATTTAAATTATCTCATATCAAATTTTGCTTGGATTTCATCAATAAAAGAGCTCTTATAAAAGGACCCACCCTAATTTTATCTCACATTTATTTTTAATATGACTTCATCTATAATAGTAGATTGTTTAAAAGGAGCCACCTTAGTTCAACTTTGATGTTATAATATAATATTTGTCATTGTATATCCTTCTAAAGGATAAAAGCTAAGATTGATTAAGGGTCGGACTATAATCAAAGAAAGAAGTAATAAAAAATGTTTAAACAAATTGAATCAAAGGAGTGTCCTTTTTTTTTTTTTTTTTTAAAAAAAAATTCTTAAAAGGGTGAAAAAAACTCTATACATTAAGGTTGAATTTCCATCGTATTAAATATGAATTTTTTAATAAACATCTATGCAACTTATAATTGTTAAACCATACCCTGTACATAATTAGCCATATATATTGTAATTTGATTTTTTAATTTTTTTTATATTGATATATTTTAGTATATACAATAATATATTTTCATAGATCTATATCATTTAATATGTTCATATAATCACAACAAAATACGATTGTCTCTTAGTGCCACTATATTGATTCATTGATGATTATGAAGTGAAATAATATATACTCCCTCCGTCCCAGACTACTTGGCTTGTATACTATATCGGGTCGTCCCATACCAATTGGTCTGTTTCCTAATATGGAAAAAATTAGTCATCAAAATGAACCACTAATAATCTCATTATCCACTCATCTCTCAGCACGTATCCCAATATAATTTATATCATAAAGTTTAAATTATCATAATTTACTCGTTTGTTCTCCGATTTTTATGATTTTTATACCAAATTAAATGTCTTGATACGATATTTCATTTAAGATCAGACGTCAATATGTTTTTATGCATCTATGATGGTCTAGTTTTAAAACAATGAAATTTGCATTAAAATACTAATCATTACACTTTATCTCTACACACACTCTCCTAAAATTACGTGCCGAAAAGAAACATGTCAAGTGGTTTGGGACGGTGGGAATATATATATCTATCAAAACCAAATAGATTTGTTTAAATAATTAAAAAAAAAAACAAAGAGATAATTACATGAAATTAGTTGAAATTCTAATAAGAAATTGATTCAGTCCTTGTAAATTAATCTGATAAAACTATTGATTGATAAAATTATTTATAATTTATACAAAAAAAAAAAAAAAAAAATTATAAGCTTATTTATATGCTCCTTCTTTAGGCGTTATTTTTTTTTCTTTTGTTTTTTTTTTGGCGGAAATGCGTTATTTCATATTATGAATAGATTATTGATTAACTTGATGGCACATATCTCAGAAAGAAAGAAAATATAAGAAAAAGATACGAAAAGAAGTAGAAGAAAAAGGAAGAATAGAAAGGATAAGAAAGAAGGAAAACTACCGAGACCGTCTGTCTTGCTGGCAAAGAAATTGGTAACGAGTTTCCCGCAAATTCATTCCCCAAACATTTTGCAACCATTATATAATTATTCTGTTTCTTCTATTCAGCCACCGTAATCCTTCTCGAAGGCTAATGCCAACTGTTTGATGAAAGGCCTGTGAGAGAATAAAAAAGATACTTCTGCCAATATTTTCGTCTTTCTCGGTCGTGGACGAACTACACCTGTTAGTTTTCCTTTCTTTTGACATATTCAGCTTCCAAGTTTAGTTGGATTTTGTTGTATGTCGATTTGCTAGTTGAATGTGATAACTAGGAACAGCTGGAGAAAAAGATATATATAGTGGCTTTTGAAAAACTGTAAATGCGATTCAATAACTGAAAGGATCTTGGCAGCACTTGGACTTGTTGAACAGCAGCAATTCCAATATTTGTTTGTTAATGATCAAATTTGCTTGCTTACATTATCAAATGAAACATGCACTTTTCATTTAGTCACTAGATGGAGAAAAATAGGAAAATAAATTCCATGCATACGTATGCTTGATTCTCTTAAAGAATTATAATGAAATAATAAATTGGTTTTCTGAATCCTTGCGGGCATAAGATGAGCTAGAACTCCTAGTTCATCTTTGATCCCTGATGAATTGTGTTAGTCAGTATAGTGTTTCGATGCTGGTTACTAATATGGGGTTTGGCGATTGGAATATAAAAAGTATGTATGAAATCAGTTCAGTAGGGATATTGCTCAAATTTGTGGAATACCCAATCTTATTTTTGACTGTGAAATTCATAGTGTAGAAAACTTATATGGAACGTTATGGAGAGCAACTTCCTGAACAATGTAGAAGTGGCATTTTCAGAAAATTCATGATTAATTTAATCAATTATTTACACCATGCATGTTATCATGATACATAATATATCAGCAAATTAAATTACCCAATGAATTCAAATAATATAAATTAGTACGTTACACTTCTTATTTTTGTTATTTTCACTTTAATTTGTTGGTTATCCTATCACTGAATATATCAGTAAGCTTTTTAATTTATGTTTGTACAAGTTCGATTATTTTGTTCAATTATTTCTGAATTCAATTATGATTCGTTACTATGCTTTATATATGTACACACAGATGGATAAATCATGGATTTCTATAGAAGACCGACTGACCAATGATGCTTTTAAGCATGGGGTGGAGAACTTCCTTGAATTCGCATACACAAACAAGACATTAGAGACCAAGATAAAATGTCCGTGCACTAAATGTAGAAATTCTAGATTACATTCAAGGGATGATGTGCACTATCATATTATGGCTCATGGTTTTCTTCAAGGCTACACCAACTGGGTGTATCAAGGTGAAGAACCGTTTTACCTTCAGAAAAATACAGTAAATGCAACACATCAAAGAAATGAACGTGACGATATGCAAGGAATGATACGTGATGGATTACTGTCATCGTATCACCATGGTGAGTGCCATGAAACTCCTAGTGGCCTGGGCACTTATTCTAATTTTGATGAAGCTTCTAGAGATGAATCTCAAGACCCCCAAAATAATTTTGATGAGCATACTGATGCATTTTTTAAACTCTTGAAGCATGCGGAGTGTGAGTTGTTTCCTGGTTGCAAAACCTTTACTACACTGTCCTTTATAGTGCGATTGTTGCATGTCAAATCTCTTTGTCGATGGAGCAACAATTCCTTTACAATGTTGATGGAAGTCTTGAAAGAGGTGTTTCAAGATAATGAGATGTTCCCTAACTCTTATAGAGAAGCCTGGAACATAGTTAAGAAATTGGGGCTTGAGTATAAAAAGATACATGCATGTCCTAACGACTGCATGTTGTTTTGGAAAGATACTGAGAATGACGAAGCTTGTCGGCATTGCGGCACTCCTAGGTATAAAACATTTGAGGAGGAAGAAGATGGTGTGACTAAGAGGGAAAATAGAATTCCAGCAAAAATTGTTCGTTATTTTCCTTTAAAACCGAGGCTCCAAAGACTATTTATGTCTTCAAAGACATCTCATTTCATGAGATGGCATGCAGAAGAACACATAAATGATGGGAAACATCGGCATCCCGCAGATTCTCTAGCATGGAAAACATTCAATGAGAAGTATCCAGAATTTGCTGCCGACTGTCGTAATGTTCGACTTGGACTAGCTGCCGATGGTTTTAATCCATTTAAATCAATGAGCATTTCTCATAGTACATGGCCTATTATTCTCATACCTTATAATTTACCTCCTGGGATGTGCATGAAACAAACGTCGATTATTCTATCTACTCTAATTGATGGTCCTCGAGGTCCGGGGAATGATATCGATGTGTATTTGCAACCATTAGTCGACGAACTTCGAGAGTTATGGGATATTGGGGTTCCTACATATGATGCAACTGCCAAGTGTATGTTTCAACTGCGTGCTGCATTACTTTGGACTATTAATGACTTCCCGGCTTATGCTATTATGTCGGGTTGGAGTACAAAAGGTGCATATGCATGCCCTTGTTGTAACAAACAATGTCGGTCTCGTTGGTTGAAAAATGGGAAGAAACATTGTTACATAGGTCACCGTCGGTTTCTTTGTAGTGGACATAATCATCGTAGAGATAGAAATAATTTTGATGGGACTGTTGAGAATGATGAAAAGCCTATAAGATTGACAGGTTCGGAGATATTAGAGCAGCTGGATGGCATGGAGAATAAGTTTGGAAAGTTTGATGTCCAAAAGGCAGGAAAGAAAAGAAGGAGGGAAGATCATAATGCTGATACTTGGAGATGTAGATACAACTGGAAGAAATTAAGCATATTCTTCCAATTGCCATATTGGAAATATAATCTTCTTCCCCACAATCTTGACATTATGCACATAGAGAAAAATGTCTTGGAGAATATCTTATGGACTTTGCTTGGTGTTGACGGAAAAACAAAAGACAATCTCAAGTCTAGATTGGATCTTAAAGAAATGGGCATACGGAAGTCACTTCATCCTCAAAATGAAGGTGATAAGATCCGTCTGCAACCTGCGTGTTTCACCCTGAGTAAAGCAGATAAAGATCTTTTCTTAAGAGTCTTGAAGAATGTAAAGGTACCAGATGGGTATGCATCAAACATCTCCAAATGTGTAAACTTAGCAGAACGGAACATATTTGGTCTCAAAAGTCATGATTGTCACATCCTAATGCAGCAGTTGCTACCGATATGCATAAGAGGATTGGTCCCCAAACATGTCTACAAAGCTATTACTGGCTTATGTGATGTTTTCAAACAATTGTATTCAAAAGTCAACACTTTAGCTGATTTGGAAGCTTTAGAGGAACGAGTTGCACTGGTGCTTTGTGAACTAGAGAAGATTTTTCCACCTTCCTTTTTTGATGTTATGGAGCACTTACCAATTCATTTGCCCGAAGAGGCTAGACTTGGCGGACCAGTTCAATTCCGTTCGATGTACCCTATTGAGAGGTAATATGAATGTATTATTTATTTTTTGTAAAATTTTTATTGTTTAGCTTTCATAAGTGAATAAATAATTTCACAATTCAATTGTAGGTATTTGTGCACATTGAAGAATTATGTCCGTTCTCGAAGTCGCCCGGAAGGATCTATAGCTGAGGGATATCTTGCTGAAGAGTGCATGACATTTTGTTCGATGTACCTAAATGATGTTGAGTCCAAGCTGAATAGGGAGAAAAGAAATGATGAAGGTGGTGATAATTTTGTCACTGAAGGTGGTCGTCATATAGGGAGTGAGAAAGTTTTTATGCTGGACGACATTGAATGGATTCAAGCACATAGATATGTGCTTAATAATTTGTCCATTGTTGACGCATTCAAAAGGTATTTACACTTATGTTGCATTTGATTACTCTTTTTGAAATTATATATTTTCTTTAATCAATATGATCTTAATATTGAAGTAAGCATTTGCTTGAGCTACTAAGTACAAATCCACAAATGCCGAGTTATGAGAGACAAAAACTTCATACCGAGACTTTTCATGATTGGTTCAAAGTACATGTAAGTTAATGAACTATTATATTTATTTGTTTAATATTATTCCATGTGATGTTATATTATTATTTTTATTTTTTTATTATATATACAGGTGAGGAATTTGAGAGAAGCAAGTAGTAGTAGTAGTAGTTCAGATATAGAGCAAGATATCACATACTTAGCTACTGGTCCAAGCCAATGGGCTCGACGTTATACTGGGTATATTATAAATGGATTGCGTTTTCATACTAAGAAGAGGGAGATGCGGAAAAAAACTCAAAACAGTGGAGTATTCTTGATTGCTAAGACGGACAGTTTTGCCAGTGGCAAGGACAAAAATCCAAAATCCGGAGATATATCATTTTATGGAGTTTTGCAGGATATAATAGAAGTGAGATACACCAATGAGTTAAAGTTTGTTTTATTCAATGCGATTGGGTTGACTACAATAGAGGACTGAAGCATGATGAGAACTTGACTCTGGTGAATTTTAATCACTTACTATATAGATGTGATCGAATAATTGATGAGCCATTTATTCTAGCATCTCAAGCTCAACAAGCTTGGTATATTCAAGAGAAATTTGATTGCGACTGGCACGTAGCATTGAAGATGACTCCTCGAGCTGTATTCAATGTTGATCCAGAGATCAATGAATACGAGGGCACTGAAGATGAGCACTTCTGTAGCCAAGAAGATGAAACAAATATTACCAATGAGAAGGTATCATGGACTCGAGCAGATGTAGACAGTGTGACAGTCTCAAGAGCACACAATCTCCTTGATGATTCAGATCATGAAGATGTAAATGAAGAGGCTACAGATGATGAAGAAGACAACTTCGTGAGTGAAAGTTCTGATTCTAGTGATGATGATGACTTTTTTGAAGATTGCATACTGTTAACCGAGAATGAAGATGATTAAAAAATCGGTACTTATAAAATTTATTTATTTATCAACATTTCTTTTCAATTTTTTTATTATTCTCCAATTATAATTCTATTTCTTTCATGTAGTTTGTTCGTTGACTGTCTTAATCACATTTACGGTCCAATAAAGTTCTGATCCGAAAAGGTGCGTGCTTTTGCAACTCTTTACTCTTGAATTTTTCATGTTTCATTTTGGTTGTATTTTGTGGCTTTAATCTATTTAAAGTCATCTAAACTCTTTTGAAAGGAATATAAGTGAACTCTTGTTCTTGTACGGTTGAGCTAAATGATTCGTCTTGGTTCTATATTCGTTTTTGTAACATCCCAATCTTTTCTAAGTAGTTTACTCATATAATTTTTTTTATTTAGGAATTGTGTTTATTTTCTTTTAAGTTAGAGGTACTAAGTTTTAAATTTTTAATAGTACTATAGTTTTATTAGAGTGGTATTACATCAAAATAGCCACATTTTATAACAAAAAGTCTTTTTAGCCAACTTTATAAATAAATAAATAAATAAAATTAGCCACTTTTAAAGATTATACATAAAATGTCCTTAATTTTTGCTTATGTGTCTTTCTTTTTTGTCCTTTCATTTTCTTTTTCTTTACTTAATCTTAACCGTGCGCCATACTTTTTTCTTCAATTAAAACAAAGTGTTGTTCAGTTCCATTAACTTTCTTTCTAATTGAATATTTTCTTCATACTCCCCCCATTTCGTCGAATTTGACCCCTTTGCTTTTGGCAATTTCTCGCACGTTTTTCCACGCTTTTTGATGATGGGTTTTAAAATGGATTTTTGAAGATTTCTTTCTTTTTCAAAAATCCATTTTAAAACCCATCATCAAGAAGCGTGGAAAAACGTGCCAGAAATTGCCAAAAGCAAAGGGGTCAAATTCGACGAGTCCCATGGAGTATTATTTTATCAATTCAGGTTTTTGAAATCAATAGCTTTTTTTTTCGATTTTTGCACAAAAACTAGAAGAAAAATAATGAATTAAGTTACAATCTTTTGTAAATCCCATGGTTTAGTGATAGGAAGCCAATTGCAATTTATATTCATATTATACTTGTTTTATTATTTTATTTATATTGAGGATCCAAAAGAGCCACAGCAGAGTGTACTCGTCTCTACTACTGCTCGAGCACATTACAACATGGAATTCATGTTGTTGTTGACATGTAATTGCAGAGCAATATTTGCTTTCTTCCGAGTAAATTTTGATATTGGTGATTTTAGTTGGATGCGTGAAGATGCTGAGGGAATCGAGATTAATATTAATTAGTGAAAATAAATGTGATACGTTATACTTGATTTGATAATTTCTATGTAACTTGTGTATGATATGGTACAAAGATGATAGTAAAATACTTTAATGTAGGTACGAGAAGATCAAAATGTGGTGTTTGCTAAAGTGGATGTCCATGATGCAGGAAATTAGGTGAAGTCTTCTCCCTCCAAGGTCATATCTGCTTTTTTCAAGTATTAAACCAAAAACATGTGAGGAGCCTACTGAAGTTTCTACCTCGAACCTTTACATTCTCTTCAGATTTTACTTATATCTTGATTTGGAACTAGTAGCAACCGAGTATGCATCTTGGTTTTCCTTTTCAACAATATTAGCACTTGGACCTATGATTTGGAATATCTGACTCATTGAGAGCTCACAAGATGATTTATACTATTACTCATAATTAAGATGGAAATGTTTTTTGGCTTATTTCTCCATGTGTCACACGTAAGCATGCTTCATGAGCATTCTGTTCTTCAACGTCTGAATCTGACACATACAAATTTTTTAACTCTACATCACGAATACGCAGAGCCATTTCCTCAACTATTGTTGATTTTGCCTCCTTAAGCAACTTAAGCGCCTTTTCAAATGATTCTTTAGTCTCATCAATCATCATATTTCAATTCGTTCTTCATGTCAGCTGCCATTATTAGAGGTAAAATTTTATGTTTTAAAACTTAAAAGAATGAGAATATATATAGATAAGTGCATGAGTCAAGGTGGTTATGAAATTACAGATTAATATGGCGATTGACCAAGTACTTCAACTTACCACATAACCATTCCTCCTTATTCTCATTCGTTGAAGTGGAATGAATTTCTAGATATAGACTTTAATTTTAAATATTAGTAATTTTATAAAAATAGTGACACACTATTGTCATGACGCATGTGGGAAGCAAATATACAACATAAAACGCAACACTATTTCAAATGTGAAGTATAATTATGACATTCAATTGAAGTGTCACAAGTAAATTGTAGTAATTACGAGACACAAATTTATGTGATGCATTAATGTCGCAAAATTATGACATAATAATTCCATGATGCACATGGGAAGTAAATATACAACGTAAAATGCAACACTATTCCAAATGTGAAGTATAATTATTACATTCAATTGAAGTGTCACAAATAAATTGTAGTAATTACGAGACACAAATTTATATGATGCATTAATGTCGCAAAATTATGACATAATAATTTCATGATGCACATGGGAAGCAAATATACAACGTAAAATGCAACACTATTCTAAATGTGAAGTATAATTATTACATTCAATTGAAGTGTCATAAATAAATTGTAGTAATTACGAGACACAAATTTAAGTGACGCGTTAATGTCGCAAAATTGTGACATAATAATTTCATGATGCATGTGAGAAGCAAATATACAACGTAAAAGGCAACACTATTCTAAATGTGAAGTATAATTATTACATCCAATTGAAGTGTCACAAATAAATTGTAGTAATTACGAGACACAAAACTAAGTGATGCATTACTGTCGCAAAATAATGACACAATAATTTAATGATACATATTGGATGCAAATATACAACACAAATGCAACATTATTTGAAATGTGAAGTATAATAATGACATTTAATTTAAGTGTTGCAAATAAATTGTTGTAATTACGAGACACATAACTAAGTGACACATTACTGTCGCAACATTGTAACACAATAATTTCATGACGCACATTTGACGCAAATAAACGACACTAAGATCATAAATGTCATAATTTCATGACACTTATCGGTAATGTCGCATGCACGTATATTGCAAAAGCCCTATTTTCTTGTAGTGATCGCAGGTAGCTCCACTAGTGTCTCCTTCTTTTTATGTTAGAAAATAACCCAAGTGTATCGTGAGTAATCATCAACAATAACTAGAGTATACTTTTTACCGTTAATGCTCCTGGGAGTTACTGGACCGAATAAATCCAGGTGGAGTAATTCCAAGATTCTACTTGTGTTGTGAGCTGCAATGCTGGGAAATGACGATTTGGTCTGCTTTCCAGCTTGACAGGCTTCACAAACATGATCTTTGTAGTAGACTTGATCTGGAAGATCATCTGCGAGCTTCTTGCGAGCAAGCTTGTTGATGGCTTTGAAGTTTAAGTGACACAGTCTCTTGTGCCATAGCCAACTCACTTCAGGTACAGGTTTGGTGACCAGACAGGTTTCTTTCTCGTCTGACCATTATACTATGTACAAGTTATCCTGCAAAATACCAGTAAGAAGAATTTATTCTCCTTCCTTGTTCTTTATAGCACATTTATTAGCAGAAAACTCTACTCTTTTTCCAGTAGAGCAGAACTGGCTTACAGAAAAGAGATTATGATTTAAACATTCAACGTAAGTGACATTAGATATTGTTGTTTTACCAACAATTAGATTATCGTAACCTCTTGTTTTTCCTTTAGAGTCTCCTCCAAAAGCGACTAGAGGTCCGTCACATTTGATGAAATTTGTAAGCAAGCTTCTGTCGCAGGTCATGTGCCTTGTACAGCCACTGTCAATAATCCAGACCATGCCGCGAGCTGCTCGCTTTCTTCTTTGAGCTTTCCCATCCTGCAATTAGACAGATTTAGCAACCCACATGAATTTGGGTGCTTTGTTAGCAGGTTGGGTTTTAGCAGCTTGGTTCCCAAGCTTCTTCTGTTGAGAGCTATTGACTCGTGGCTTGGTCCGTTGCTTATTTGTTGAGTGGACGGCTTTATTGGAGTATGCAGTTTGCAGTCGGTAATGAGCACGTTGATAGTACTGCTCCACATATCCACATCTGCAGCGATCAATTTCAGATCCACTTCCATGTGGAAATTGATAGTACCTACTTGACAGCTCAGGATATTGGTACCAATGATGGTCGTACCAGTAACCTTCATTGTCAAGTGTTTGTTGATTTGGCCACTGCTCATAGTAGTTTCGTTGTGGTCGAGCAGTTCTGTGTCGAGAGACTGCTTTTCCTTTGCTAGCAGCTTGCACTCTTCTTGGAGCAGGTTGGCTTCCCTTTTGATAAGCAGGTTGCCCATACAGTTTCCTAGGAACCTTGACCTTTTTATGTTCTTCTGACGGCCTTAGCTGCTGCTTCTTGATAGCAGGCTTCCCATGCTCTTTCACCAAGATTGCTTGAGGTTGTCGAGCTGGATTCTTCAAATTGATTTGCTTGTCTGGTAGAGTGTGGTGAGCTTTGCCTTCAAACAATCCTTTTTCTTCACGAACAAAACCTTCTCTTTTTCTTTGGCTTCGCAGGTTTGACCATGAAATCCAATGCCAAATTTTATCTGAGTAGGTCTCTGGGCAGCTTGTAAGGCTTCAAGCTTTTCCCCATTTTTGTTCATCTTCATCAGGACTTGTTGAAGTCTGAGCTCTTTCTGCAACAGCTTCTCATGCTCATTTGAGAGATCTGACAGCTTGCCGTTCAAGTTGTTGATCTCACTGTCCTTTTCAGTGAGCATGTCTTTAAGGTTTTCTTCCCTTAAAGCTGATTGACCCAATTGAATTTTCAGAGTTTCTATCTCCCTTTTTCTAGTTTCATCATGGAGAGTGAAGTCTCCATTCTTAGCAGCTTTGAGTTTCATGTTTTCATCCTCCAGCTTGGATCCTTCTATGACTACTTGTTTAAACATTTCTGAGAGTTTCTTGTAGTTATCAAGCTGTTGTAGAAACTCTTCATATGTTGGCATTTCAGGTAGTTCGAAACCTGCATGTTCAGAGTTAGTTGAATATGAAGATGAGGTTTCGGTATCAACCTTGTATTGAACAAGATCGAGATCTTTTCCCATGTAGCATTCCTCATTTTTGGATTCCTCGTCAGCTAAGCGACATTCCTCCTCATCCAGTTCATCATCATCATCTTCGTCGGAGGAGGTTGAGTCTGATAATGTGGCAATAGCTTTGGCCTCTTCCTCAGCTGCGATCATGGCGCTGCGCTGCTCCTTAAGCTTTTAATCTCTTTTTGTACGGAGCTATTCACGTTCGGCCTTTGAAAGATCTGGGCAGTCTGACTTGTAGTGACCTGGTCTGCCACATTCAAAACAACCACCCTCTGGAGTGTTAGAAGAATTGAATTTAGAGGGTTTTGTTTTACCTTCACCTTTCTTGTCGGAAGAAGAGGTGGTTTGATTTCTCTTGAAATCTTTGTGATATCTACGGAATTTGTTGAAGCGTTTTTCAAGCTTTTCATTTCTTCTTGCCATGAGTGCATAGTCCTTCAACAATTTCTCCATTTTGGAGCATAAATCCTTTGGGATTTCTCTTTCCTCTATCATTGATGCAGCTTTGAATGTAGCATCTTTTTCTTTCTTTTCGGGCTCGGTCTTCTTGCTTGAAGACGCTTGTCCTGACCCGTGAAGTCTGATCATTTCAAACTCATTTCCGATGAGTAGATCAAACAGTTGCTCGGTTGACAAGTTGCTGATGTCCGACCTGCCGCGGTGCATGGCGCTGCACACATGCCAGCTTGCTGGGAGAGATTGGATTACTTTGAGATTGAGTTCGCGCTGTGTATATTTATCTTTCTTGAGAGCCGCGATCTCCAAAGTGATCATTGTGAATCTATTCTTGAGCTGATCAATGGTTTCCGTTGGCTGTATTTTGATTCTTCAAATTTGTTGCATGCCACTGATAGCTTGTTCTCCAGCATTTCTGTTGAACCAAGACTTATGGCTTTTAAGGTGTCCCACATCTCTTTTGCAGTTGCAAGATTTCTTATCTTGGCGAGGTGGACTCCCTTAACTGTACTTGAGATCAACCCTTTTGCGAAGCTGTCAAGTCCAGCTTCCTTTCTTTCTTTGTTTGTGTATTTTCTGGGATCTTTGATCTTTGGCACATATGTTGCTTCAGAAGCTTTATCTCCAGAAACTTCGATATCATAGGGCTCGTAGATTGGCATTGGACCATTCTCGATGACATCCCACATCAGCACATGATGAGCTTGGAGGCACATCTTTATTCGAAAGCTACAGTCTTCATATCCCTGCACAGAGAAATCTTCGCAGACACGGAGAAGTGAAGCTTCCATAATGACAGTTTATGTATGAATGCACACGCACAATTCTTAGAGATCTAGTTCTATTTGACACTGAAATACAAGAAACCTTCTAGTATGCAGAAGCAATGGTCAAAAGAACCACTGCTCTGATACCACTTGTAGGTCCCGATAAGTAGTTATTGGTATATGGGGGGATACACCAATTAGACAGCAGTTTTGACTTTTCAAAATGTTTTGATCTAACTGAGTCGTCACTCCAGTTTATCAGAGCAGTTTAGTTTTTTCAGCTCAGACAGTAAACTGCTGAGCTTGCAAAACTAACCTGCGTGCGGAAGTTTGGTGGAAAGGTTGGCTAACAGTTTTCAAAGAAAACTTTAGTTCAAACAAGTGTTCATGCAAACTGTGAAAATGGCTAACAGTTTTCAAAGACAGTGCACATGCAAGACAGGTTACAATAGTACAGGTTGTGAGCATGCAAACTGTTTGAAAAGAGATAAAATAAATAGAGAAACACAAGGAGTTTTTATCGTGGTTCGGAGTAAACAGCTCCTACGTCCATGCCAGATCCCGTCAAATCTGTAATCCCTTAACTTGAGATTTTTCGCTCCTTTTAACACTGGTGGAGGTCCAGTCCAAATTCAAGTCTTTCTTCTAGACTGAATCTAGCACGTTTCTAGAGTCGTGTCTCTTCTAACTTACATACAATCTTGCATACAGACTTACTAACACAATGACTAGTGCTACTATCCAAACTTGAAAGCTGTAAATAGCTATCGTTGTAAGGAATACAACTCAATCAACTACACTAGTTTTTCAACTTTGATGGTAGTGAGAGTGTGTGATGTGTTCTAGTAAGACAGTTTCCAGATAGATCGGAAATCTACAATGATCAACACTTGGGAAAACTCTAGTAATTTCGAGTGTTGATTGAATGATTTTCAGCTTGAGATTTCTACAGCGTTTTAGCTCGTGTATTGATTTTCCCGTGCTTCAATCTGGAATGAGTTGAGGTATTTATAGAGAAGCATTTGAAATAGAGCCGTTGGAAGTGTCAGGATTTGCAGATTTCGTACACTGACACAATTCTTGTCGTTGAGTGAGAGCAGGTTTCATAACCATAGCTCAGGTTGGCCTTCACAGGTTGAGCTTCCTATACCTCGAACTGTCTTCGGTCTTCTATAACCTTCGCGTGAAATCTTCGAGTATTGTAAGAGCAGGTTACATAAATAGGTTACCTAATAGAACAGTATGACAGGTTTGAGTAGACTAGGTACAAGGTTGCACTACCAACCTTGACCTTTACATAGCAACCTGTCCGGTTAGGCTTGACTGATCCTGAACACGGAGATCAGCCTGTTCCAATTAAGAACTTATATCTAAGTGTGGTTTCTAATAACATTATCAAAACTATGTTTCAAAGGGTTCCCAACAGCATACAATGAGGCCTCATCCTTGAAACTAGTTCTGGAAGGATTGGATGAGAGGAGCATGAGCAGGACACTACAAGAATCTTATTCAAAGCTGGCGGATTCGCGACAGATAAAAAAAAAAAAAAAATGTTACCGCCAGATCTCCGGCGAATCCTGTACGATGTGGATCCCCGACAAATCTATGGCGGATTCCGTCGGTATTCCGCAAGCAAAATTCGCCAGCGGATAAATCCGTCGGAGTTTGCATTTCCCGATTCCCGTTTTGCCAACGGAAAGTAAGTTGGCGAAATGGGCATCTGGAAATGCGCAAATTTTGGCTGCGGAATGCCGACGGAATCCGTTGGGAATCCGCCACAGATCCGTCGGGAATCTACCTCGTACAGCCGGAGATCTGCCGGTGACGTTCCTGTTCCTTTTTTTTTTTCATCTCGAATCCGCCGGCTTTGAACGAGATTCTTGTAGTGGGAGCAAGAGCAACATGGAGAGGGTGGATGCTTTGGAGGGGCAAATAAGAGACTGTGCACATAATAAACTCGAAGATTTCCTACTCGAGACTAGCTCTGAAAACTGTTTTCGAAGATGCTCGCGAGGCACAAAACTTTTCGGAGGGGAGTCCATCCCTGCAGAACTAGAGGCTGCTGGAAGAGAGATTGTTCACAATTGTTTGTGGGTGTCAGTTCATTTCTGCAGCCAAAACTCTAGTCTTTCTATCAAAAACTGACAAGACAGTGGAGCAACATAGCAATGGACAGCAAGGAAAATCCCATTTTCATGATTAGAGACGAAATATAGAGGTACCTATAATTTTTCACCACTCAATCATGCATTTTCCTAAACTGGTGTTTCTTCATTCCTATAATTTTATTTTATTTTTGCAGATTAGTGAAATTATGAAGGAGATGCGATACTGCAAAAGCATAATTGTTGTGCATGCCTTGGAATGGATTGACTTTTCTTATCAAGCCGAAACTACGAAGATGATGATGCACCCTGACAGGTTCTTTTCTAAAATGAATATTATATCATTTTTCGGGATGGCAGGCATTGGAAAAACTACCTTTGTCAGTTATATTTTCAAACATGACTCGACTGAGAGCCATTTTGATCATCATGTGTGGATTTTTTTAGGTTCAAAGTATCGAACAAAAGAAATCCTAATAGATATTCTAGCTCAAATATATCCCAACAACCATAAATTAGACATGAAAGCAGATGAGATATTGGTCAAGGAGTTGTGCGAACATCAAGGGCACAACCTTGGTGACGACTAGGCTACCAAAAGTAGCCAAATTTGGAGAATATGATACTGAAATCGAAATGCAATTACTAGATAAAGAAGAAAGTTGGTGTCTACTTTGTCAAAAGTTATTTGATGGAGAACCGTGCCCACCTGAATTAGAGAAAGCGGGGCGTGAGATTGCTGAAAAATGTGACGGTCTACCTATCCTTATCGTTACTGTTGCATACCAACTACGCAAAGTTTAGCAATCTGAAAAGTATTGGCTCAGTGTGGCCTCATGTAAGGAAAAATCAGTTTTCAAGAATGCACATCATCAAATATCTGAGGCACTGCTTCCCAGCTACCAGAGCTTACCGCAGTATCTAAAGCCATGTTTTCTCTACATAGGAGTTTTTCGTGAAAAATATGAGATCCACACATCCAACCTCACTAATATGTGGATTGCCGAAGGACATCTGGAACCAAATCCATCCTAGATAGAAGAAGATTTTGTTGTAGAATGTTTATCTGAGCTTGGTGATAGAAGTCTTATCATGATCCAGCGCAAGGTCTCCAAGTTACCAATCACGACATGTTGTCTTCACTCTATTTTTTGGCATCTAGCAAATAGTCAAGCTGTGAAGAATAAATTTTTCTATCCCATAAATAATTATGATGATTGTTCAATTGAAAGCATGGAGAGCCAGAACACAATATGCATTCGAAATAACATTCGATTGGGCATAAAAGATGTGCATAAGTCAATGGCGTCCAATACAAGAGCACGTTCTTTGTTGTGTGTAGGCCATCTTCATCAATATCCAGTTCCCTTAAATTTTGATTTGAGGTTGCTGAGGGTAATGAATGCTCTTACGATTTGTCTCTATGAGTTTCCAATTGAAGTTACGGGTCTATTTCATCTGAGATATCTTAGCCTCACTTGTAATGGAAATCTCCCCACTTCAATATCCAAACTTTGGAAGCTTCAACACTTGATAGTGAAACGATACATGAACATGAAATCATCAAGGAACTCTTCACACTTGCCCGTGGAAATTTGAGATATGGAGGAATTGAAACACCTTCAAATCATGGGAGGATGCCTGCCTAATCATAGAAGTGGTGCTGGTTTACTAAAGCTTTCAACTCTTCTGGATGTGAGTGCTCAAAGTTGTAGAGATGAGGTTCTCAAATGGATCCCCAATTTGAAAAGGTTAGGCATTCGAATTGAACTGGCGCCTACAGATGAAGGTAATTCATTCTGCTACTTGAATAATATTCATCATCTTCATAAACTAGAATCACTTAAATGTGTTGTGGTGAATCCTCATATAAGATTTGACGTTGTTCCTCCACCTGCTCCCATCTCGATGTTTCCAGCAAGTCCCAAAAAGTTGAGTTTGAGTGGGTTGGGATATCCGTGGGAACACATGAATATAATTGGTAAACTGCAGAATCTTAAGTGCTCAAATTGAAATGCTATGCCTTTCAAGGACCGAAATGAGAAATAGATCACACTAATCAATTCGAAAAACTTCAATTTCTTTTACTCGAAGATACCAATTTAGTGAGTTGGAAACTCATTGGGACAGATAACTTGAAAGTAGAGCGTGTATGCATTAAACACTACTACAAACTAAAAGAGCTCCCGTCTGCTTTGTTTACTATTGGTCATATTAGAGAGATAGAAATAGTTGACGGCACTCCTTTAGTCGTGACTTGGGCAGAGGAATGGGACAGTTGATGCCAAATTGTAAAGTTAATATCCACCGTTCATGTAAACGAGGCGCAGCTCAGTTGGTAAGACACTTCCCCTCCAACCAAGAGGTCGGGGGTTCGAGACACCTTGGGTGCGTGTGTGTGAGTGTGTGTTGTTTGCCCGATCAAAACATATATATATATATATATTCCACCGTTCATGGTTAGCTGATGTCCACAAAGAATGATTCTCAGCTTCATCTTTCAGGTTAGTAATCCAACTTTTAGTGGACTTTATTTCTATGATTACTCTACTTCCTTGTGGTGTCTTAATTGTAGAAATATTAAAAATAACAAGGGAATTTTTACATTGCTTTTTTGTTATTACTATTATTTTTAATCTGTCCAATCTAATTTATTGCTTAATTTATTAGATAACAAATGGCGGGCATCCACATAGGTGAGATATTATTTCATTATATTTTAGACTACTCCTTAGTCTATGTGGTGATCCATATTCAGTTCTTGGAGTTAATGTTGCAGGTGTGTCACTGAATGAGAATTCAAGTGATCTCGAAGAATGAGCGTTGAAGTGCTTATTAAAAGTATTTGGAATTGGTTTTTCCAGTATTGTACCATGAGTGGTTGAATTTTACTCATTTTTATCTGAAAATTGTCATTTTAGCAATTTTTATTGAGACTTTATGTATTTGTCATTGTATGGAAACAGCAAAACAAAATCTAAACCTATATAATGAGTATTGTTTTATTAATTTCCGTTTGCCTGCTATATCTCAAAAACATAATTAGTTTAAGGAATATGTGCATCTTTCATAAGGAGGATTATAGTTTATTCAATAAGAATTAAGTTTATCAATTGTAATACTCTCTCCGTCCCGTTTTTCTTGAAATATTTTTATTATTTTACACTTATATATATTCGAGAAACGCGTAAACGAGAAGGAGGAAGTATTACATTTGAACCTATAGCAAGTGCATATGTCCCTACTAGTGAAAATAAATTTAGAAGTTTTGTGATTAAGAAATAAATTTATGCCGACATGATCTACGAAAGCAAAAGCTTCAGAATCCTCCCGGTTGAAGAAAGGGATGAAGGATTCAGTTTGTTGATTTTAGGCTTTTTCTTATTTAATTCATTTCAGTTTTATGGGCTTTTATTATATAATTAATTATTACGGGCTTGATCCAATGCTATTGGTCCAATTCATCTCCTTTTTTGATTGGCTCAATCCGTTTTCTATCTTATTTTTCCAACTTTCGATTAGGGGTGAGCAAACTTATCCAAAAACCGAAAACCAAACCGAACCAAACCGAAATATTTAATTTGGTTTGGTTAGTTTGGTTAATTTGGTTTGAAATTAATTATTTTTTTGGTTTTTCGGTTTGGATCGGTTTTGTTTTCTTAAAACCAAATAAAACCGTAAAACCAAATTATAATATTTAAATTAAAAATATTTATATACTAAAATTTTAATTTTATTGATTCTGTATTTCCTAAAATTAGTCACTCTTAATCTTCTTATTTTCATATTTCGTATTGATGTCTTGTGACTTTTTGAACACTGAAAAATTACTTCTTATATTATTGATTTTGGATGATTTGGTTATTTTTAATTTTTTACAACGATTACAACGTATGTACTTGTCGATTGTTTTGTTTAATGTTGAATTTACTTATTATTAGTTTGTTTGATATAATATTTATTTGTTGGTTATTGTTTAACTCAAAATATTATATTTGTATTGTTTTTATTTTATGAATTATTGGTAATGTAATTATGTCGTATTTAATATTCAAAAGAAATGGAAAAAAATTTGGACAAACCGAATTAACTAAAATAACCAAATATTCATTTTGGTTAATTCGGTTCGGTTTCCAAAATGATTTTGGTTTGGTTTGGATGTAATTTCAAAATTTTTCATTATTTGGTTTGGTTATATTTTAAGGCAAAACCAAACCAAATAACCGAATGCTCACCCCTACTTTCGATTCCCACGTTTTTTATTTTCTACATTGTGCAATTGTTGAGCTATTAAAAAGAAATAATTAGGTAATTGTCTAACCCTGTCCATCTTATATACATTATAGTATGTGTCTAAACAAAACTTGGGAGATAACTTATATTGATAAATTATGGAAAAGTCCCTGCAGAAAACAAATTTATATTTTCCGCATTTTCCTAAATAAAAACGAAGAAAAACAGAGTCTCGAGTAAGTGTACACTCATACTTTGAATTTTAGAACTCTATTATTTCTGATGAAACAATTGAATAACTATATAAATTTTAATTTAATAAGTATTGAATTTCTTAGAGATAGATGTGAATATTATCGTCTTTATAATATTCAAATATTTGATGGTTTATATAATGCAAAACTCTCGTAGAATCGAAGGTATGAAGATAATGCATCTAAAATAATGATTTCAATAATTCACTAAAATTAGAACTAAATATAATCAATAGTATGTTAGTTGAAATAAATAATCATCCGAGGAATATAAACTCAACCAAAGAAATGGTAATGGTGGTCTCTAGTGGTGGAGCAAGAGGTAAAAAAAAGATCGATAATTCAAAATTTTATTTGTAGGAAATATTGTCACTGTGACAAAAATGAAGTTAAGTAGTAGTGATAAAAGTAGTGTTCTGAATAAAATTATGATTCAACAATTCAATATTATGTCTAGGAGAATTTTCTCTTTTTTATTTTAATGCTTTAGAAGAATTTTCTTATTATGCACATTATTTCAATAAGTGTGAATGCAATCTGATTGCATTATTTAAAGTTATTTGATTTCTATATGTATCACACTACTTTCCTAGCCATGGGTGTTATTAGAATTAGACTATTAGTGCAAATCTGATGTGGCAAAATCAAGTGGAATTTATTACATCCACATACAAACTTTAGTTAGCTTACCATTTTAGCATATTACCAAAAAAAAAAAGTTGCATATTCCAAATACTTGTACTTTTTTCATCAAAGAACAAAGAAGTGGATTTGGCTTTCCAAACACACACACACACATATATATATATATATATATATATATATGTGTGTGTGTGTGTTTGGAAAGCCAAATCCACTTCTTTGTTCTTTGATGAAAAAAGTACAAGTATTTGGAATATGCAACTTTTTTTTTAGAGCAATTACTATTGATTAAACTAATCAAGAACATCCTATGTTAATTATCTTCAATGCAATCACTATTTAATTATCACATTATTCAAGTTTTTCGCCTCCGGTCTAAACAAAATAGAATTAAATGTACAAACTACCAATATTTTAATAATTGTATTCTGAATTTCAATTTTTGGTGGCATACAACAAATGTGGCATACCGAAAGCTGGGACGTGGATTATGACTATCTTCATATTTTACATTTTTCTTTAATATCTAATTCATTTTTAGTTTGCCACCTGTGTTTTTCGTCGTCAAGAATTAAGATCCATAACATAATTGTGAAAATGTTGGTAGTTTAATTTGAACTTTTAATTGCTATTTGATTTAGATGAGTTATGCTACAATGTCCACCATGATCATACTTAATATGTCTACGTATGACGTGACAATACTATACATAAAGAAACTAAGTTAAATATATACCCCAATACTAAACCCTGCCAGAAAAAAAAAATTACCATATTAAAAAAAACTCAACCCTAAACGCCAACGGTAAAAAATTAAGACATGGATAGAGAAGCTTTTATGCTGATTTAGATTGTCATACAATCTTAAAAACTTTAATAGTACGTTTGAAAATTAATTTGTAAATTACCCTAATAAGAAATGTTGATTTTCATTTACTACCTCGTCAACAGTCAACAAATCGCATATAACAAGGAAATGTATAAATTTACATTTTAACCTCATTTATTACTATCTTTTTCTGCACACCGCCTTATATATAACATTAATTATAGGGGTAAAGTTGAAAAATATAGCTATTATGTTATTAAATTTCGAAATGGAACACTTAAAAACAAACAACAAAAATAATAATTAGAACACTTAAAAAAACGGAGGGAGTAATGATTAGACGTGCAATTTGCTAAATTTAGTCATCGATCCAAAAGTCATATAAGTAGACAATGAGCATGAGGATCCAAATTATATCAATGGCAAAATGGAGACGGAGACTAAAAAGAATTTTTGAAAAGTTTATTCCTAAATTATATTAATAGTAAAATGGGGACGACGACTTAAAGTATTTTTGGAAAGTTTGTTCCCTAGTCTCTGGCGAGGAAATCTGTGATTGCGGGGGGGGGGGCATTTTTTTTTTTTTTTACTTCTTCTATATATAATCGCAGATACATTAATAAAGAGGGTTAATTATCCACGCTTTATTAATGTATAAAATATATTAAGCTAATACTCACATATTGCTGATGGGAGTATAATATTCAAATAAATCTATTAAAATGAACGGAGGGTTTATACTATTTTTACGTTGAACACCTTAAATTGAATCAAAGTGAAAATTAAATTAGGGACACACTTGGGTCGGTCAGCCAGAGGCACCGTGCGGCCGACTAAAACACTGGCACTTTTATTCGTGTAAATTAGCACTTTTCTGTATAAAGATTGACACTTTTAAAAATTGGCATTTTATTCGTAAAATAATTATGTTAAAGATTGACACTTTTATTCGTATATATTAACATTTTTCTGTATAAAGATTGACACTTTGACCCAGCCACACTATGTGGCCGACCTCACCCAAATTTTTGTCATTAAATTAAACAGACACTTTGGAAGAAATAACATATTATATCTTAGACATTAATTGTTAAAAGCTTAATGTGCTCCCAGAAGTAATATGCGAAAAGTTCAAAACATTAAATTTTAAATGAAACAGAACCTTAAATTGATTTTTAAGTTTCTATAATAATTGTTTGTATTGTTATTCATGGTTAATATTTTTGTTTTTATGGGTATTTTTTACCACGTAGATCGATTCTCATGATATCAAATAGTGCAATAAAATTCCTTTCAAAAAAATAAAAATAAAAATAGTGCAATAAAATACAATACATACAAAGATTAAAATAAAAATGCATCAAAAGTATGTGTATACCGTACATAAAAATGATATTGATAGTGCGTTATGTGATATATAGATGTCATATCTTACTAAAATCCAATTTAGATTATTTCATATCCTACTAAAATCCAAGATCATACAAAAATAAGATGTCTATAATTCTCACACTAAAAAGAGGATGCACTGCTAGATATATAGAGATGGATCTCCTCAAGTGAAATTTTAAGGTCAATTAAAAGAGACCAGTTATCAGAGAGGTCATTTGTTCACAAAATTATGTGGAATTATGAAATTCTTCATTTCCCATCAGCAATATAATGACATTAAATGCAGTCACATCCTTTCATATATGTATTTTCTTTCGTTGTATGGACACACATGTATATATCTATAGATCTAGAAAGACAGTTTGGTGTAATATTTTTTTATGTGGAACAAGTATCATATAACTATTGATATTAAGATATTTCTTATATAATCATTTGATTTAAATAAATTATTTAGATGATGAGTTTGGTCATCCTTATCAACAGGTTTTTGATAACTAGCTACCACATTGATAGAATGTGTATATAGATATAATTACATTAGAAATAGGTCTTTTTTTCACCAATAAACAAAACACATAATTATATTCCCTATCATCTCATATACCCTATGATTTATCAAGGTTATAGTAAAATCGATTTGCTTCTTAAATGTGAATTATCATGAAATGCAATGTGTTGCATATATATATAAGGGGAATGGATTTAAAGACAGGTCAGGCACACCGGAAAATGATGCTATCTTTAAAGGAATTAATTCCTCCCACTTTGGTGTAAATGGTCTCAAGAAATTAACCTTCCAGGATACAAAACCTATATTTCAGAAATTCGAAGATTACACTTCATCGAATTGCTCGAAGCAAAAGAATCGCAAGTTATAAAAGAATGGAAGAAGATGAATTTCCGTAGTATATATAAGTAGAGGCTAAGATTTTCAAATCTTCTCTAAATTCCATTGTGCTTTGAGAATTTATAGATACACAATCGTTGCAGCAAACAGAGACGCGTAACCATCAAATGAAGAGGTGCCTTATCCGAAGAGTTTTTGGCAACCTCTGTTTTAACTTCCTCTTTAATTTATTATTATCTTTATTTAAATATATATAACACAATGTCCATACCCAAACATTTGGTTCATATAGAACTAAATTTTAGTGTGAGAAATAGGAATAAATATAGACCATTAATCTTAGAGGAAAATAAAGGCTATTCAGAAAGAGAGAGGGAAAGATTGTTTTGCCACTTCATTTTAATCTTGGCACCATATTTTAAATTTTGCCACATTAGGATTGATTTGGTGATAAAAATTTTCTTTTATGCTCCTTGAAATTGGTATTCTAAAAATGGCCTAGGGCGGCCATCTAGCTAGGTAGCGCCTAATAGCTAGGCAGACCGTGGCCGACCCGATTTTGGTCTAGTAGTAGGCAGTCTCTAGGGGCTCAGCCAGGCTAGGCGGCTGCCTAGGCAGGCTGGGCAGCGAGGTGGCTAGACGGGTTAGGTGGGCTCTAGGCGGGATGGGCAGGCTCTAGGTGGATCTTAGGCAGACCAGGCAAATTTAATTAGAAATTTAGAGTCTTAACTTTAAATTGATGTATTAAGGGGTGTTTGGCTAAGCATTAAGCTCCTTAAAACATCTTATAAACTATTTAAGAGCTTATAAGCTCTAGATAAGTGTTTGGTAAAATAAGCTTCTCAAGAACTTATAAGCTTAAGAAATAAGTTATAAGAGTAATGCTCCAATGCCCACCGTGGGCATACTTAATGTGCCTACGGATGATGTGGCATTGGTATAAATAAAGAAGGTAATTAAAAACATTCCAAAATTAATTAAACTATACTATAAAAAACTAAACCTTACCTTAAAAAACTAAACCCTAAAGGGAAAGATTGGCGATGTGGCATTGCCACATCACCGGTGGGCACATTAAGTGTGCCCACGGTGGGTATTGGAGCGTTTTATAATAGCTTATAAGCTCCTTAAAAATAAGTTCATTCGCCCCTATTTTTAATCTTATAAGCTATTAGTGCTTATAAGCTCTTTCAAATAAGCTTACACAAACACCCCTAAATTGAGATATGTTCAATTTTATGAATTTCATATATAAATTTATAAATAAAAAAAAATCGTATAGACTTTGAAGTTTATTTTGGAAACTACTAAATTATGGAATTTGAAGTTTTATTAATTAGCATATTATATGTTTTTATCATGAATTACAAAATAATATTATGAATAATATATGTTTATATAGTTTGTACATAGGACATAGTATATAAGTAGGAAAAAAAAAAGAACATTATAATTCTAATCTGCTTAGGTTCCCTAGTCCACATCTCACCGTCCGATTAGCGTTAAGCGACTTTTAGAACAATGCTTGAAACTACTTTACCTTTTCAATTTAATTATAATAATTCACTTTGTTAACATCCGTCTCTGATCGACCACCTATAATTAAATTTATAAGACGTGGAGAGTATAAATTACATGGGTGAGATTCCATACAAAATAGGCTTTCTATTAATAGAAAAAAAATATATATGTATATTATACACAACTATAATATACACTATATACAACTATAAATGCACCGTGCATCATAGATAGTGTCAGTACTATTTTAATGCATTGGTTATGATCATAATGCATTCTCAGTATAATTATGATGCACCAATTAATTTGGATCAAATATCTCAATAGTGATTAACGGTCTAGATCGTTTCTTATTTCTTATAATAAATTTATTTTTATTTGATCCATAATATTTATATATATATATATATATATATATATATATATATATATGGGTTATGGTGAAAACTAATTATTACGTGAAACCTGCAACCCATCATAAAATATTGCATTTTATGCATAAAAGTGTTGTATTTTTATTATAAAATATTGCATTCTCATGATGATGCATTATATGCATAAAAATAATATAAAATAATATATTTTATTATGCAACATTTTATGCACAAAATATATCATTTTATGCATAAAATACAATATTTTATGATGGGTTGCAGGTTTCACGTAATAATTAATTTTCATATGATCTACTACCTATATATATATATATATATATATATATATATATATATATATATATATATATATATATATATATATATAAATGATATGCTACTCACCTCCCGGTGGGCACCTTCGTGGGCACCTCGTCGTTTTATCACGTTTGCATTGCTTTTTTTTAATTTTTATTTTTATTCTATATTCTAGTATCTTAGAAATTAATTTACAAATCATAAAATCTAAAAAATCAATGTTCAATTTATTTATTTTTATTTTTAACTTCAAAAAATGAGTAATAAAATAAATCGAGCTTCGATTTTTATGTATTTTTTAGATTTTATGATTTGTAAATTAATTTCTAAGATACTAGAATATAGAATAAAAATAAAAATTAAAAAAAAGCAATGCAAACGTGATAAAACGACGAGGTGCCCACGAAGGTGTCCACCGGGAGGTGAGTAGCATATCTATATATTATAAACCTTAGAAAATAAGACTAGGACCACCATGGGTTCCATCCTTGAAACAATTCAAAATAAGGACTTTTACCCACTACTTTTCTCCCCCTTTCTTCTCTTCATCCTTAACCCCACCCCACCCCCGACCCCACCTCTCTCTCTCTCTCTCTCTCTCTACAAGTAATACTTTTCATGCTCTGCTTCCTTTTCCTTGCTGAAAAATATATTATAATTCCAAATTACCTTCTTAATGAATTCATCTTCACATATGAGTTGATGAATTATGGTCCCTCAAATTTAAAATATATTAATTAAAATAGTAAAACCATCGTCTCCACCACCAACTCATCACATACTTTTCAAATCTTCCCTCCATTAATCCCCTCTCCCACTCAGATTCATCCATACTACCTATCTCTTCTCCTTTTCATGGATGGATCATCATATTCATATATATACACTTATACATAAACATGGTGTATCTTCAAAAACACTCTAGCCCATCGGACTATCATCACCGCCACCACCGCCGATGGACTCCATTTTTCACCTCGAGGATGGAGACCGCGCCGCCTTTCTTGAGCAAATCACGCAGTCTTTGGGCTGTGTGTACATCTGCCTCAAATACTATGTCCCTCCACCTTACAAGTACATAACTCTCTCTCTCTCTCTCTCTCTCTCTCTCTCTCTCTCTAGATTAATATGTGTGTGTGTGTGTGTGTGCAGCTGTTTGAGGGGATTGGATGGAGTCTACCATGAAAGAAGAAAGCAAGAAATCAGCAGCCTTAGTAGGCGACTTTTTCATGTTTATCGAGATTCTTCCACCTATCCTGATACTGGGTATTTTTATTTTTTTTAATTTCATCAATATTTTAATACTAGTATAATTAAACTATAGTAAGAGTAATTGATTTTTATTATTGAATTTGTTCATCATAAGGCTAATTCCCGGCCTTGCTTTCACCACCAAAAATCCATACATGAAGCTACATTTGCATGAATTTCAGAGCCTAGCCTCCAGTGATTTCCAGCTTCAGTTCTATCAAGTAATTAATTATTCATTTTCTTCAACATTTAATCATTTCTTAATTATTTTCTCTGTGCTTAATTATACCATTATTGTTGTCTTCATTCAGGAAGCAGGAATTAAGGTTTGTTCTTCTTCATCTCTTAATTCCCTTACCCACATTATACTCCGTATATATAAACCAGTTGCACTATTACACTACAAGAAATTAAATCATTTCGATTAATTTAATTGATTTCGTATGATTAATTATATGTATATCGATAGACGATCGTCCTCATGGGATGCGCCACCGGCGAAATCGAGCTCGGAATGTCCGACGATCCCCAGGTAATTAAATTAAATTAAATCATAAATTTGATCTTTTTTCAATGATTAAATGTCATAAAATAAAAATATTTATTAATTACAGGTAGACATAGAATCGGAGATGAAAACCCTAATCGGAATCCGTTTTCCTCATCACATCTCCGACCCAAATCAACCTCCTTCATCTTCTTCTTCCTCCCTCCGATCACTCTCCGTCGACAGCCCCGACCTCCTCTTCACCATCCCCGCCTCTAATCCGCCGCCTTTTCCACCTCAAGATACCCTCTTCGACTTATCATCACATCCGCCGCCTCCGCCAGCCGCCGCCAACCCCCATGAACAAGCCATACAAGTGCTGAGCCAATTCCGAAGCCCTCAGTTCCCCTCGATCGAGAGCGAAGACGCAGCCATGACCAAGGCCATTCTAGCCGTGTTATCTTCTCCTTCGACTTCGTCTTCCTCTCCGCATCAGAATCCCCGGCGGAACATCCCGACGGCGTTCCGAAGCTACCGAGCGAACTCGGCGCCGCGGCTGGCGACTCAGAAGCAAAGCAGGTTCAAGAGAGCGGTTCTCTTCTTCAGGAACCTCAGCGTGAGAACCAGACCGGAGTTCCCGGCCCAAGGGAACCGGCCCACCGACACCCAGCTCCACCACATGATCTCTGAGCGACGGCGGAGGGAGCGGCTCAACGAGAGCTTCCATATACTCAGATCCTTCCTCCCCCATGGAACCAAGGTAATTAATTAATTAATTCAACCACATTTCCTTCCCTTACATGAACTCTTCCATTTCTTTCATTCAAAATTCAAATAAATTAATTAATTTAAGTTTTTTTTAAAATATATATATATATATGTATGAAGAAGGATAAGGCGTCGGTGCTGAGCAGCACGACGGAGTATCTGAGCACGTTGAAATCGCAAGTGGCGGAGCTGATGAAGAGGAACCAGATTCTCGAATCGCGGGCTATGAATTCGCGAATTCGAGAATCGGAGAGTGGGGGAGAATTGGAAGGAGGGGACCCTTCTTCGGAAGAAAGGGTAAGCGTGGAAATGGCGGAGGTTTCGTCGTCGTCGTCGTCAGAAGCAAGAGTGATGGAGATGAGGGTGAGGGTGAGGTGAGAGGGGAAGGTAGGTTAGTGGATTTAGTAAGTAGGATAATGGAGTTGTTGAAAGGAGAGACAAGAGTGAGTTTAACCTCGGTGGAATCGAACACGAGGATGGTGGGTTCAGTTGCAGTTCATATTCTGATTATGAGACTCAGAATTCAGGTATGGATTCTGCATGCATGCATGTGTTTTCATTCATTCATTCATGGCTGCATGCATGCTTTCAGTCACATGCAACTACCATATGATTCAATATAAATAAATATACAAAGCGGAGATCACGTACAAAAGTCATGTTTAGTAAAAAAAAAAATGAGAAATGGTCTGAACCATTGATCTTAATATGATCTATGGTCCAGATTAACTGGTGCGACATTATAATTGTACTGAAAATGCATTATGATAGTATTGGTGCAGTATAATTATACATATTATGCATTATAGTTAGTGCATAAAATACATCATTTTTTATTTTTTAATATATATATATATATATATGTGTGTGTGTGTGTGTATTGGTTCTCATTTTATAAATTGAAATATGTTTTATTTCTTTTAATAACAAATGTTAATCCTAAAAAAATAAACGATTTAGCTTAATTGGTAATACTAATGCCAAGGTTGATTCTCATATGAACCGAATATGAATATAGAAATAGATTTATTGCGAATATGATGAATATGATGCTAAAATAATACTATACGAATAACTAATAAACAATATGCAGCAATATTTAGATTTTGTTTTTTAGTGTTTGTGTTTCTCTAAAATATGAATTCAAAAAGGTCACGTATATATAGCTGTTTAATGTCCCTTTTTCGTTGAAGATGAATTATCCTTATTCAATTAGTGCAACTTAGAAATTCCACTCTTATCAAAAGATACACTTTACGAAGTTACCCAGAAATTAATCGTAATTTGTCACATGCATGCTGTAATGATTTTGAGGTGTGCACCCTGTGGAAGAGTATATATATATATATATATATATATGGCCGTGGTTGCACAATCCCCATAAGGCTTGTGCTTAGGCCCCAAAATTATGGGGCCTATTTTTTTTTTTTAATTTTTAGTTTTATGTTTATATGATTTTTTGTTTTATGTTTATCTTTTATTTTTATTTTTTTACTGTCTTTAGTTTAACAACAATACAATAGCAGTTAGGGTTTGATTGTTTGTATAGTAATTGAAAATTGAAATTACGTAGCTCAAGATCTAATTTTCTAGTTTTTTTTTATTTGTGTTACCTCTAATTTTATTTGGCTGAATTTTATTTATATTTTAATTCCTGCAATTTTTTCGAATATTACTATTATTATTTTCTCTTCTTTGGGTCATAATTTTGCTACTTATAAACTGCTAAAACTCATACTATAATATATCAAAAGTTGTAGATTTTTTTTTTCTTTCGAAAGACTATTTTTTTTCATTTTCACCTAGGGCCACACGAACCACGTAATCGGCCCATATATGTGTGTGTAGAAAATAGAAATAAAAGGTTGATTCTTGAAAAGAATGTTGATTGAAATAATTTTGTCGCAGGGAGATGAATTTGACGAGTCCTGGTTTCCAAGAAGCTGTGAGAAGAGTTGCTGCTGATGACCAACCAATTATTAATTAATTCACATTATAGAGCTGCCACGTGTCTTCCAGCACTAGTTAAACCACGGGGCCCATTACATCATTATTTCTCTACCATTTCTAGCCTCTAATTAATCAAATCATTACTACTACTTATCCTCAATTTTCGTAGCTACTTAATTTCCACGAATCAATGTATCTAGCTAGAATCTAGCTAGAAATAGTATTTTATGGTTTCATATTCGATTAGTATTTTTATTTTGCGATTTTCGTGTACTTCTTCTTGTGTTGAATTCTTCTAGCGACTAATATTCGACTCATTATCAGAATAACATACATACGCGTATTTAATTTTAAAGAGTATTATTTTAATAAAATTTGACAAATGTATAAATCCTTGTATTTAAATTTATATGGATGTAATTTAATAATTTAGTGCATACTACGTGTATTTATATTTTTCATTTGTTTAATATAATATAATACTACCGTGGTTACATAAGGTTGGGTGTTGATGTTAAGAAAAATAAATGTTTATATAATACAATTGGAAAGGAAAAATAACTTTTTTTTAGGGTCTCTTTTATAAGCCGACTATTTTTAGGGTCTTGAACTCAAATCAAGCATAAAAGAGAGAAATTGTGAATAAAGTGTTCTTAATATTGGTAGGTCAAAATAACAAATTGTATAATATTAATATAGAGTATGTTGATGATGTTTATTAATTATGTGTAATGGGTCTTGTTATTTCCATTTTATAAGAATGTTTCCCTACCCGATGTGGACACGCTTACGGCAGTGTCACATTAATGATTTTAATTTAAAATTTAGATTTTTTTTAGTAAGGTTTATTTTTTTTCTTGTATAATTTATTTTTATAAAATTTTAATAATAATTTTTCTTAAATATATTACCAGTCACAACAGTTATGAGTATATTAAGTATATATGCCTACTGTAGCATGTAGGTAGATGAGCATTCCTCTTCCATTTAATGTATAATACTATTATAGAAATGATCTTCTACCCACCGTGTGCACATTTAATGTGTCACCGCTTATGTGGCAGTGCCACATCATTAATTTTTTCCATTTATGATTGAGTTTTCTTAGTAGGGTTTAGTTTTTTTTTTATAGGGTTTAGTAATTATAGCATATATTCAAACTAATTTCCTTATTTATCGTATTGTCACGTCACCGATGAGTATATTAAATATCCACACCGTGGGCATTGGAGCATTCCTCAATACTACTATTTACTGGAATGTTCAAGTAAAACAACGGAAACTATTTTGCTAGAACATTAAAGGTAGTAGTATATACTCCCTCTGTCCCATATAATTAGCTACATTTTAGAATGACACAAATATTAAAGAATGAGAAAATATGTGACTACAATCAATTCTTAGGAGAGAGAGTTAATTGAAACCACATATTCTTTGTCAAAAAAGGAAACGTAGCTAATAAATGGAACAAATTAAAATGACAAACGCGACTAATTAAGTGGGACGGATGGAGTACTATTAAGCTGTATCTCAAATTCTTTTGGTTTATTAGGAAAAATAGTATAATAAATTTTAATATGTTGGCATACCTCTTTGATTTATGAGCGCATAATGTAATTCTGAAATATTTCAAATTTAATTCAATTTATTTTCATATTGGTTCTATATAGTTTCCTTTTGGATGGAAAGAAATATATATGAATAATCCTCTCCATTCGTCTCGTCTCACTCCAAATGTTACATTTTTATTTTTAAATTGTCTTCTTTAAAATGTCATAAGTTTCAAAATGGAAAAAATTAAGGTTTATTATATATCTTAATTAAACAATCTTGTTAACTTAATCTGCTCATACATCAATAACTCACATCTAGGTACACACTCCAATATAAATTGTAAAATTTAAAATTATCTTAATGTGTTGTGCTTATTTGTAAGGATGACAGCGGATTTCGAACCCGATCCAGATTCACATTTTAGGATCTGAAAGATAAAAAATTATGATCCCAACAGATTCATACCTAGACGTGCCTGGGCCTTTCGGCCCGTCGGGCTAGCCCTAGCCCATCCCTAAAGTCAACGGGCTGAGCCCTAAACTGCAGGTCAACGGGCCCGAACCGAGCCCTAGACCGCGACGAAGGGCCGGGCTAGGTTCGACATGCGAAGGATACCGCGGCCCGCCGGGCTAGGCTTAGAACCGACGGGCCAATAGAGCCGTTAGGTGGCCCGACGGGCCGCCCAGGACCGACGGGCCGCGACCGGCCCTACGGGCCCAACGGAAAGAAAACAGGGGTGTGGTTCAGCAGCTGCTGCTGCAGCATGCATGCATGCCCACCAACGGCTCCTAGCCGTTTGGTTCTCCTCTTCCCCCTCCTCCAACACCTTCTTCCTCCATTCCTCCTATAAATTCATGGTATATTCAAAAATCAAACACCCAATTTTAATTTTTAAGCTCTCATTATCACTCTCAAGCTCTCACTCTCATTTTAATTCTCAGCTCTCAAGCTACTCTCAAGCTCTCACTCTCATTCTTGAAATCTCTATTGTCACTCTTTCAACTCAATCTCTATTCTCACTCTCACTTTCATAACTACACACACACATTATGTCTTCTTCCAAAGGAAATAAGGATAAGGGCAAGGTGGTCGGTGGTGACGAAGGAAATAGCCGACAAACTCAAAGGTCAAGAAGGGCGGAAATAGCGGAGGAAATCTCAAGGCAAGTAGCCGAACGACTACAAGCCGAAGAGTATGCGAGACAAGAAGCCCAAGAGCAAGAAGATGAAGCCTTTGAGGAGATGGTCAATACGATGGAAAGTCATGGATTCGAATTTCATGGCTCCACCAACGAAGGATATGAAGAGCACGACCACGACGACCTCGATCAAACTCCTCCTCCTCCTCCTCCTCCTCCTTCATCAAAACCCAAGAAAGAACCGAAGTCCGACATCTTCAAGAAACACTTTCAACTTGTTGATGCTCCGGAGATCGAAGGCCAACCTCCTCTACCCGATGGTCGAAAGAGATTCCTTGCGTATTGCAACTATTGCACAACCGTTTATAAATGGATCGAAAAGGGAGGCTACGGCACCATGAATAGGCACATGGAGAGCACTCATCCGAGTAGAGTTCGGAATATCAAGTTCTCAAACTCAAATTCGAGTTAATACTTCATCTTCGGAGACGGGTACGCACTCTTTATTTAAATTTGATAAAGGTCGATACGAAGATGCATGTGCTAGATATTGTGCTATGGAGAAACAACCTTTTAATTATGCCGATAGAATAACGTATGAAGCATCCTATAAAGAAGGTTTAGGTCACAATGCTAGTAAAGTTGCTAGAACTCAAATGCTTAAGAGGATTAGGCGTCAATGCATGGAAAAACAAAAAGATTTGATGAAATATTTACAACGTTTGGGTCATAAAGTTTCTATTTGTGCCGATGTTTGGACCGATGCATATAATAAAAATAGTTATATGGGAATTACTTGTCATTGGATTGATGCAAAATGGAGTTTGCAAAAATGTTTGATTGCATTTAGGGAGTTTGAAGAGCCTCACACGGCTCAAAATATTGCTTTAATTATTATCACCGTTTTAAATGAATATGGTTTGATTAATAAGGTTTTTTCGGTTGGTTTTGATAATGCAACGGCGAACACGGCTAGTATTCCTCAACTCATTGAAGCATGTGCACCATCTTTTGATGGAAAATATTTTCATTCTAGATGCATTTGTCATATTTTGAATTTATGTGTCCAAGATGCGCTTGAGATTTTTCAAGAGTCCGTTATTCCTATTAAAATGTCGTTAAATATTTGCATAAATCAAAAACATTGGGGAAAAAATGGCAAAAATATTGTCGTTCAAAGAATATTGTTTATACGTGTTTCAAAGCCGATGTATCTCATCGTTGGAATTCTACTTATGAGATGCTTAATAGTACGATAGAGTATAAGAGTCATTTATGTGATTTTTTTATGAAAGAATTTTTCACGGCTCAATTAGTTCTTAATGAGAGTCATTGGGATGCATGTTATGATTTATATGGATTATTGAAGGTTTTTCATATGGCTACTAAACAATTATCGGGTGTTTATTATTGTACTTCCGTTAAAGTGTTGGAAAATTGCATGTATATTGCCATGTCTTTTAAGGCTTGTTTTAATAGGCCAAACTTGCAAGGTGTGATTTATTTTATGGTTCAAAAATGACTAAAGTATTTTAGGGAGATTCCAAAAGTTTTCTTGATTGCTAAATGTTTGGATCCTAAATGGAGATATGAAGGTGTTTGTCAAATGCTTGGGATTTATTATGATGCTTTTTTGCAAATGGACTTTAGTAATGTTGTAATTGATGGTACTCAAATATTTTTTGATCTTCCTAATGTTCAAGAAATTAAGGATGATCTACATAGGACTTTGATAGAACTTTTTGATGAATATAGGAGAAAGTATGGTAGTAATGAAGATAATACGGATATTTCTTCTTCTTCTACTATGATGTCTTCATTTGATTTTCCCTTTGCTATGGACTCAATGGATCCTTTAGTTAGACAAATGCACGGAATGTACCAAAATAGAACCTATGATAATCCAAGGAGCCAAGGTAATAGTAAAATGGATATATTTTTGCAAACTCGTTTTGTTTTTGGTGTTGAAGATAGTGGTCCGTCGATCGACGTGTTGAAATGGTGGTCGAAGAGAGTGGAGTACCCAATACTCTCCATGATGGCGAAGGAGTTATTTGTCGTCCCGGCATCCACCGTATCCGTTGAACAAGCCTTTAGCACCAGAGGTCTTATGCTAGATCAAAGAAGATCAACAATGAAGCCGGCAAACATTGAAGCTACCATGTTGCTCGATGATTGGTGTAGGGCCGACCTTAGAGCTCAAGAACCGGAATGGGATGATCAGAATGAGAGCGAAGATGAAGCCTTCACCGAGACGGATCGATCGGCATCGGCATCGGGTGCGGAATAGGAACCGTTGTGTTGTAATAAGAACTACGTCGACTTTGATTCCTCTATTAATATGAGGATACGTAGGCAACTCGATTTTAGAAATGAAATTGAGTTCAAGTCCCTTATTATAATTTTTAGTATTTTTCTTGTGAAATGTAAAAGTTCTTATTCAGTTGTCAAAGTGATTAAATTGAGCTTAATTTAATGTTGTAATTTTTATCATTAATAATGCAAAAATGATCAATTGTTATGCATTTTCAACAATTTAATGAGTAATTTAAATATTTTTTTTTAAAAAAAATATACATAAAAACTTGACAAATTAACATTTCCTATTCATTAAATTAATTAATATAAAAGAATAAAATTTAAAATGTAAAAAAAAGTTGAAATAAAAAAAAATAGGCATTTTTCGGCAAAATGCCGAGAGCACATTGAAATGCTCTGTTTTGCCCTGTTTTTGGGCTTGAATCAAGATGCAATGGACCGGCGGGCCGGCCCTAGGCCCGACGGTTTTAGCCCGGCCCTAAACCGGCGGGCCTAGGGCCGAGCCCGTAACCGACACCTGCAACAAGGGCCGGGCTAGGTTCAAGCCATGTTAGGCCCACGGCCCGCTGGGCCGGGCCCGAAACCGGCGGGCTCGGCCCGTGGGCAGGTCTATTCATACCAAATCTAAGTTTCATCCTTGATTTTGGATCTAGGCTTGGATCTTAATTTTTGATATCTAGATCCAGCTCATTGACTAGCTATACATATAATATACAATCTTATTTTTTAGTATGTTTTAATATATATCTGATTTTTAATTATATCTCACTTCAAATCATAGTAATTTTTCATGTCATGTTGTTGTAACTTGTTTTGGATTATTATAATTTTTTTGGTGCTACGACTTACTCAATGATGGAAGAAATATAGACTATTGTTATGGTGTTATAATTGATTTTTCATTCGTTTAATAACACATATTAGGGATAAAAATTGAAAATTTGAATTCAGATCCGAAACCAACTGATATTTTGGAAAAAAAAATCCCCTTTAATGTGACTCGAACCTTCGATCTTTTGGTTTAAGGTAAAGCATCTTATCAATTAAGTTGCACTTCGTCTTCACCAACTGATATTATGGATCTGAATTTGATTTATTTTTTTTTTTGCACATGATGGATCTGGGTGAATCTAGACTTTATAAAGAAAATCATGAACCTAAGGGGCTGTTTGGTTTGCCTGATTAGGCATGATTCAATCTCAGATTCAACAATAACCCACATTTGGTTTGCAAGATCCATTAGTTTGAAAGCCCGAGCCTCAATCTGAAGATAAGGAAGCCCGAGACTATTTCCACGATTTGAGTCGGACCATTACCCCTGCGATAATTCTCATATCGGGATGGATTCTTCATCATTGCCCATTTTCTCCTTTGATATTCTTAATTGTCTTCTCATTTATGCCTTCATCAATTAATGTGCTCCAAGTGAGTTCACCCCCTTTCCAGCAATTAATGTGCAATTAATTCTTGAATTTGTAAGCTCACGCATTTCAATTTTTGAGCATGCATCCAAATTTTAATTCAAATATGCAATACTGTTAATATTTTGATTTTATAAAGTTTCTATTTTTATGAAATTTTATTTATAATAATAAACTTGAATATAAATTTTATGAATATAAATGGGAAGGATATACTCCCGTCGCTCCCTTTCGTTAGCTTATCCGTCCCATTTATTAATTACATTTCTTAAAATGACAAAAAATATTTGATTACAATTAACATTTATCCCCTTCTTCCTTGATTCCTATGCCGATCCCAAATGTAGCTAATTAGAAGGGACAAAGGAAGTATTAGTAATGAATTTTCAATTGTAACATAATATAATCATGCAAATCAAACAGTTTTCTTGCAAATCTATATTATGTCCATTATTGATTTTCATTATTTTCATAATATTCATTTTCATTATTATTTTATTTTATCATTAAAATTTGCAATCTATATTACTTCCATCATATTCCAATTACGTATGATTAAAATATAAAAACATATATTAAATAACCTTATAAGGGTATATTAGTAAATGAGCAATGATATAACATTATACAATCTTGCAAACTAAACATAATTTTCAATTATATAAAAATTAACATGTCAACCAAACAGCTTTCTTTTATCCGAGATACAATCTTGATATATTCCATATTAAATCTTGTTTAATCTAATCTATCAAACCAAACAGGGCCTAATAAGATCCAGTCAAGATCTAATTGCCGGCAATCTATACTCTACCCCCTTGGGTAATACCTCTACACTCACATGTGTATTAATTGCCCATTGTCATCCATACTTATTTCTTCTCCAAGTTTTAATACGTGAGTTTTTTTTTCTTTCTTTTTTTTTATAATCAAATTAGGTTTCGATGTGACCCTTCTATTTAAAATGTATCATCAATATATATTTATAAATATATAATAATTGTATTAAAAAAAATGTTACATATCGAGTGGGACGGAGGGAGAATATATTGCTAGTGTATGTAATGTATGTTTCGATAATAATTATATACTATATATATACTAACATATATAGTAACATTCTAGTATTATTTATTCGTTGCCGATTTTGACTTATAATACTTTATGTAAGACCGATTTGGGGTTCACATCCAATGCCACAACATCCAACAAACGATAGATTGATGATTCCGAAATGGTCAAATGTCAAAACAATTTATACTTTTCAATTTTAGTTAATTTGAAGAAGTTCTCACCTAATCAAATCAAAGGTCCACACTTTCATTGTCCCACAACACTACAACAAAGAAAACGACATGATATCATAAGAATTAAAAACACCTTGTTTTTCTTTATGAAGAATACTTTGTTGGTTTTTATCATGTAAAATTTTGTGTCATTTATTAGCAAGATTTTTGAAAGGTAATACTGAGGTGACAGATTTTGACTAGAGTAGGGTACAGATTAATAAATGGATTGATGTCAGAATATTTCTTCCTTTCATTCTTCTAGACGTTGAGTAATAATCGGAAATTAAAAAATAATAATATATAAAGAATATGAAGGTGACACTAAATTCATATAAATAATTGAATGATCGCCAATTAATTTCATGCAGATCACTGTCAACAGTATCTAATTTCTATGGATTATATCTATAATTAATTAAGGTCATTTTAACAATTTAATTAGACTTCATTGTACATCCATTTATTCATTTTGATATTTTTTTATTAATTCTTGACATAGGAAGTATGATCTTACCCTCATATGCCATGAGGGTTAAGTTAATTCGTTCATATCTATACAAATTATGCATGCATTGCTCAGTCACAATCTATGTTTATTTTCCTAATTGAATTATTGAATTTCCTAATTGACCAAATAAAATTAAGGGCATGTTTATTTTAATTATGTTTTATGGGTGCAAAAGTCCATTGGGCAACCCTTAAAATAACCACTTTGATATAACAAACCAAAATACTAGTCACTCATATAAAAATACAAAAACTAGCCATTCTAACCAAATACACAAATACATGATACACGACTCATGTATTCGTGAAAATTAACCTTGAATACATGAATACACGACTCATGTATTCGTGAAAATTAATCTTGAATACACGAATACGTGACTCGTGTATTCGTGAAAATTAATCTTGAATACACGAATACATGAATACACGAATACACGACTCATGTATTCGTGAAAATTAACATTTAAGACACGAATACACAACTCATGTGTTCGTGAAAATTAACCTTAAATACATGAGTGGCTAGTATTTGTGTTTTTTATATGATTGGCTAGTATTTTGGTTTACTATATCAAAGTGGCTATTTTTAGGGATTAACTAAAAGTCCAAGCTCAATTAAAGGAAAATTTTATAGTTATTTTGTATTTTCACTTTTTTTAAGTCATCTTTCTAGCATCGAAATAAATGATTTGCATAGTTTGATCAATATTGACACATAGTTTAGATCGATACTTATGAGACTGAACTATTTATCTCTCTATATTACCAATTAAATTTGAAAATTATATTGTATGCGTAGACAGTATAGTACATTCACTTTTCACATCATAATATTTTCTTACAAACGAATTAAGAATCTAGTTTTTTTTAGCTGAGTGAGACATGCATTGTGTTGTTCATGACGCACATTATTTATTTTGTACATGTACTATATTAATTTGTCAAAAGAAATGAAAATTTTAAAAAATTTATGTAGTTTTGGAATTACTAACTATATACCCATAAACTCAAAGTAAACCCGAGGAAAAACTCCCAGAAAAGTAAAAATATTACCCATGAAAAAATATATATATACAATCAATAAAAAAAATAAAGGTAGAAAGGGATAGTCGATTGAGACAAACCAAGATCAGTACAAGAATAAAAATGGTCAACATGTGTAGACTAGAGCAAATTATGCACTCTTAATGTATTGAAGGGACAGAGAGTTGACAATGCCAGTTCAACTATGCTCAACATTTAAATTTAATTTAATCCCTAGCTCATTATTAAAGATTGATTGGAAGAGTCAATTTCAGCATACAACAACAACAAAATGATTGGAAAAATACTAATTTTCAAAATTTTATTGGCTCAAGTGAAATTAATTAAGAAGTTTGATATCATCCCCTTTTTTGCTTATCCAATTTGAGCCGAACTTAATTTATTTTTTTTATCAAAAATTAATACTTCCTCCATCCCACTTGATCAGTAGTTTTATATATATTGAATATATAAAAGTATAAAATAATGAAATAGAACTACTAAAGTGGGACGAGGAGTATATAATAGTGTGGCTTTGTGGAAGATTTTCGCTAATTTAGGTGCTCTGGAACTCGAAATCAAGTACCAGTATATGGCTACTTGTTACAAACCAAAGGAACTTGTTTAACAAATGATATATATACTGTCATTGTCTCAATTGATTTATTATTTCATTTTTTCCATAAAAAAATAGAGAATTATTAAAGTTTGAGAATTGCTTTCTCAAACTATTAACTCTTGATGTTCTTTATTCTAAATAAATAAACTCTTGATAATCTTTATTAAAAAAAAAAATCTAAAGATAGAAGTATAAGGTGCTAATAAAGAAATTCTGCAACAATCCAAAACAGTCCACATAATTATTCTACCAATTTTTTTCATAATAATAATAATAGACAAAAACTTGGGTGAGGTCGGCCACATAGTGTGGTCGGGTCAAAGTGTCAATCTTTATACAAAAAAGTGTTAATCTATACGAATAAAAGTGTCAATCTTTAACATAATTATTTTACGAATAAAATGTCAATTTTTAAAAGTGTCAATCTTTATACAGAAAAATGCTAATCTACACGAATAAAAGTGACAGCGTTTTAGCCGGCCGCACGGTGCCTCTGGCTGAACCAAGTGTGTCCCATAATAATAATAACAACAACACCGCATATTGCAATTGCATACTCCCTCCGTCCACAAAGAATGCGATGTGTTGTTTTTGGCAAATAAATAAATTGATAAATATTTGATAATTTTTCTTAAGTCGAGGTATATCTAATTTTAATCCATTTGCTTAAAATAAGAGTATCGCACCCTAAGTGACGTCAAAAACAGAAAGAATATGGCACTATTGGTGATCGGAAGAAGTATAATTTAATAATAACTTGAATTTTATATATGTGTGTACGGGTGAAGCGTTCATAAAAGAATTGAGAATAAATTCAATCTTGGTTCGTGAAGACTAAAATCTTTTGTTCCTCACAAAAGAAAATCATGTAAAGCTTTCTTAATTTGTCTCCACTGTGGAAATGCAAATTAAGAATGAAAAATTAATAACTTTGTTTCACATCAGATTAGAATACGTGTCATTTTCTGGGGATGTTCCCACTGTTGGATTCTTGTCCCAACCTAACTAATCATTTTAATTAAATGAACTGAAAATAAAATAATAGAAAAGAGCAAGTGTGAGGAAAGTGGCCGGGTCCTTTTCTTTTTATTTTTCAATTCGTTTTTCTTTCTTTCTTTCTTTTCCTTTTTTATAGAACTAGAATTGCACCCGTGCGTTGCACGAAATATATGAATTAATACATTTTTTATCCATTAAGAGTGGGATGCGGGATCATGACACGAACTTCTATAAGATCATTATTTGTTAGTTAATATTATAATTAATTTTTAAATCAAAACCCACTAATTAACCATATACAGTTAATTAAAACTTCATAGGGTTAATTGTCTAACAAATATTAAGCTTATAGAAATCCATAGCTATGGACCTCTCATCGCACTCTGGTACACAGAGGGAGTATAATTTTAAATATGTATACGATAGAAATATAAGCTCTTTATAGGATATATATACTATATTTATATAATGAAATTACAATTCATATTAAGATTTTTAAATTACCATTTTGTTTTGTTGGTGTTTTATTTAAATTTGTAATAGTTATCTAAATGATTAGTACTCCCTCCGTCCCACTTCAGTAGTCATGTATACTATATTGGGTCGTCCCACTTCAGTAGTCATGTTTCCTAAAATAGAAAAACTTAAAATAGAAAGAATTAGCCACCACTAATCATCACATCATCCACTCACCTTTCAACACGTATCCCAATATAATTTAAATTGTAAAAGTTTAAACTATCATAACTTGCTCGTTTGTTCTTCGATTTTTACGATTTTTATACCAAATTAAAGGTCTTGACACAATCTTTCATTTAAAACCAGACATCAATATATATTTATTCATCTATGATGCTCTAGTTTTAAAATAATAAAATTTTCATTAAAATAATAAACACTACACTTTCACTCTAAACACACTCTCCTAAAATCTCGTGTCGAAAAGCAATAGGACTACTGAAGTGGGACGGAGGGAGTACTTAATTAGTCATTTAATACTAAATTCTTTGGAAAAAGAAAAAAAACAAAAAATTAAGCAATACATGATTGCAGTAAATTTATCAATCAATATCTTTAAATCTACCTTAGTATTAATTCACAAAATTTCAATAATAGTAATTAGTTTTATTTGTAACAATGTACCCAAATTTTCTATTGTCACAAAATTATACACAAATTGTCAATAAAAAAATAGAATTGGAAAAGTAAATATATAACATATGGATGTAGCAAAATAAAACAATTAATAGAATAATTTAATGCAAAAATAGATACATTAGCAAATAATGAAACATGTACACTATTAATTTATAATTTAAAATACATATATTACCAAATCTATTGGATAATTCACAGATCTTTATAAATCATCCTTATAAAACTATTGGGCAATAAATGACTATTTTAGGAGGGAAAATGGTATAGATGTAATTTTTGCTAACAATTGAGCTTTTATATATTGTATAGAAACATTGCAATGACTATGCTATAAAAATAATAAAAATAAGGGGCACACTTGGGTGAGCCTGGCCACACTATGTGACTGTTCAAAAGATTGACACTTTTATTTCTATAGATTAGTACTTTTCTGCATAAAGATTGACACTTTAAAAATTGACAATTTTATTCATTAAAAATTATGTTAAAGATTGGCACTTTTATTCATGTAGATTAACAATTTTCTGCATAAAGATTGACAGTTTGACTCGGTCACACTATGTAGGCCTCACCCAAGTTTTTGCCTAAAAATAATAAAGATCAATAAAGAATACATTAATTGTGGTGCTTCTACTTATAGATTAGCTATCCGTCACATTCTAAATGTTGATAAAATTCAGCACTTTCAAATCAGAGTTTGATTTTTAAAAAGGTTCTTGCGAAAAAGGTGGATTCCCACTAAAAGAAAAAGGTGGCACTAAATATTTTTCCACAAATCATCTCTGATATTTCTTCACAATCTCCTAAAATTCCATAATATTCTCAAACAACGACAAGAAAAGTAGATGCGGGATGCTTCGCAAGAAATTGGACTACTTTAATCATGCATAGTGCATGTGTAGAGTATATAGGAGACATCCTTTAAATTTAATTTTCAGTCATGAAAATTGAAAAAAAAAAATCAGAATTTTCAAGAATGGGATATATATATATATATATATATATATATATGAAGAGAAATATGAGAAATGATATGCTACTCACCTCCCGGTGGGCACCTTCGTGGGCACCTCGTCGTTTTATCACGTTTGCATTGCTTTTTTTTAATTTTTATTTTTATTCTATATTCTAGTATCTTAGAAATTAATTTACAAATTATAAAATCTAAAAAATCAATGTTCAATTTATTTATTTTTATTTTTAACTTCAAAAAATGAGTAATAAAATAAATCGAGCTTCGATTTTTATGTATTTTTTAGATTTTATGATTTGTAAATTAATTTCTAAGATACTAGAATATAGAATAAAATTAAAAATTAAAAAAAAACAATGCAAACGTGATAAAACGACGAGGTGCCCACGAAGGTGCCCACCGGGAGGTGAGTAGCATATCATTTCTCTATATATGAATGTGTAGACGATATATGATAAGCATGTGATGTGGATATGGAGTCGATATTCCACCCCCAAGGTTTAATAAGCATATGGTAAATTAACTTCAACGTTGAATAATAATAAATCATATAAATAGTTTGAGACTCAAACTATGACATCACAAAGATGGTCATATCGTGTGAATAAATTATAGGAGGATGTTTTGACTAACTTTTATTTGAAAGATCTTATTAGTTTGTAATACTTTTTAAGTTCATGTATTGAAAAATACAAAAAAAATGGCAGAGGTCGATCTCACTGTGGGACCGAATCAAAAATGACAATTACTGTAAAATAAAATAAAATAAAATATTAAAAAAAACAAAAAAACAAAAAATTTTAAAAGTGACAATCATCGTCAAGTAAATGGACAATTTTCATGGAGTAAAACGACAATAATTATAACAAAAAATGAAATGCCAAGTATCATAATTAAAAGTGAAAATCATTTAGAAGAAAAATAGCAAGTTTCCAATAATTCATTTCTAAAGGGAATTTTCATTAATTCTAAAAATTGATAATTAACATCAAGAAAAGTGACAAATACTGAAACTTTCACTAATTACTCAACAAACTGATGTTCATTATAAAAACTAACCCAGACTGAATATACATGCAATTAACTAGTGTACAAAATGCAGCTTAATTAAAACAAGAAACATTACTCAGAAAAATCAAACAAATTACGCCATCTGCCTCTTCCACATCACAAAATTTTCACCTGCTGCGAGTGTATACAGAATATTAACACAAGTAAGAACACAAGTAGAAACCTAAGACATCATCAAATATTACGACCAAAAATTCTCCGACCAAGTGCTGCTGGAGAAACCCCATTGATCTTCGTCGATGAATCTTTACTCACGGAGACAGAAGGAAGGCAATGACTGTTCTTACATGCTTACGCTTCAGCTACAGCCAAAGCTTCTTCATCAGTTATGTCAGAAGCAACAATGTCTTCAAGGTTTCCTCCCTCGACAGCCCCTACACTCGAATCATCTTCATGGCTTGGTTCCAGATTCATAAGCTTATCTCTCAGCTTTTTCTCGAGTTCATCTCTTACACTCGTGTTCTGACTAAGGTACTTCTTGCATGCATCCTGACCACGGAAGGTTTGGTCGTTTATTTTCAACATTGCGCCTGCCTTTGAGATGAGGTTGTGTTTGCATCCCAAGTCTATGAGCTCAGACTCTCGATCGACACCTTTTCCAAACTCGATCTCAAACTCTGCGGTTCTGAATGGAGGTGCATGCTTGTTCTTTACAATTTTTACAAGAACTTTGTTTGCTGTTGTCTGACGGAGAAACATATCAATGTAAAAAACAGTGCAATGAGGAATTGATTTCAAAACTCAGAATGCGTAATTCTCGTGTTTTTTGAATAAAGACTACCAGGAAGAGTATATTTTCACTAGTACAAATATATGCTCTGAAATTCTGATACAGATAATAGCAAGTTAAGGAGTAATAACCAATACAATGTCTCGCATAAAATCATTTCATCGAATTCAACTTGTAATACCTGAATCCAATTACTAGTATAAAATTTGTCTTTGCATATATTCCAACATAGAACTGTGCATATCTTACACTTAAGAAAGATTTACAAAAAAACAAAAAACAAAAAAAAAAAAAAAACCGAAGGATGGCAAAATTATATCAGAAAATAAGATGAATTATTTCATATTAGCAAAGATGACATAAAACAGACCACCAATCCAACGACCGAGGTTGACATCTAAAAAGTATTAAGAGCTTTGGATATCCAACAAAAGTGTAAGATAAGTACCCTCTTCTCCCTTCTTGATCGAACCGATTCTCTTGATATTTAGACGTACTGAAGCATAAAATTTTAAGGCATTCCCACCGCATGTGACTTCAGTGGGTCCACCAAATCCAAAAGTCGATAGCTTTGCTCGGACCTATGACCAAAAATAGTTTATCACTGCACTGAACAAAGATGACCACTTCACTTCTACGGTTAGACCAGTCTGATCTACTAACACCAAAAAACGTCGTATTCACTTGATTGACTAAGATCTATAAGCCACAAGGTGAAAAGATCTACAAGTTGTTTAGTCATTATATGAAATATTCCAGCTTCATTGATTTTAAATCTAGTAGCCACCAGTATAAATGAAAGGAGCCATAATATGGCATTATGGCAATGCAGTAGTACAGGAACATATAATCAAGTCTTGCACAAAGACTCAAATATGCAAAAGGGTGAGAGTTAATAGGAAAATATCAGAATCAGTGATAATTTTTGCATGTGTTTACATCTCAGAGGAATCTTTCTTGAAAATGCAATTTAAGGTACTAGAAATATTGATGAAAGTTTAGGGCTCATGCCTGATTTGTAAATAGTAATATGGTCTGTGAGAGGGATAAAGAGTGGCATATTTTCCGAAGTGCCTGGCTCATAAGTCTAGCTTGCATGGCCATGTGAGCATCTCCCATTTCACCATCTAATTCACCTTTGGGAACCAGAGCAGCCACCTACAAGATAAATCAACAGAAACAAATATGAGAAGACTGACAATCAGCTCCTAACATAACATTTTTGAGAAACCGTAACATCTCACTGACACTATCCACAACTACAACATCAAGAGAACCGCTCCGGATCAGGGTGTCCACCATACTGAGAGCTTGCTCACCACAATCTGGTTGTGAGATCAGCAATTTTTTAGTATCTACTCCAATAGACTCAGCCAAAGCGGGATCAAGAGCATGCTCAGCATCAACAAAGGCACAGTAACCTGTGTAAGGGACAATAAAAGGCAAAAGTTAAAGACCGGGAATAAGCCCAAAGATGATGGTCTAACTAAATTAGCACTTGTTCAGATATCTGACTACAATATAATAGAGGTCTTTTGCATGAATTCATACAAAAGTGATTTATTTCTACTTGCCAGATTAATGGCACAATTGATCATACAAAATATCTTTCTAGAAGACTTTCATTAGCTTTTTATTTTCCCAAAAAAAAAAAAGTACTCCATCCATCCCATTCAAAATGTCTTGTTTCATTTTGGCACGGGAATTACGGAAATGTGTAAAGTGTGGAAAAGTGGTAGGGTTCATAGTTTTTGAAGAGTTGACTGTTTCCAAAACAGGAAACAAGACATTTTGAATGGGAGAGCGGGAATATATTAGAAGAAAAACTAAAGAATGTATATATTATGTCACACAATAGTGAGGAGGGTCTGCTATGATTAAGGACCTGTAATGATGTCACAAAAACATGGGAAGCGAAACTTCGGATTTAAATGTCTGGTGCGTCCAAATATCATCAGTGGAAAAACATTGTTAGGACTTGGGATCATATCATAAACATACCAGTTTCAAATGGTTTTTATCTACTCTCTTTTTTTCGGAATTCTATATATATAAGTACAGTCCCAAACTGTCCTGTGCTTCATTAAACCAAACTTCTTGCAGTAATGCAGCAAAAGGTCCTTCTTTAGCCACTAAACAAGTCCGTAAAATTATAATGTTGTTGTGATACAAAACGTATGCATCAGGCACCTTGCAACTTGCAAGACAGGGTTGATGAAAATAAAACAAGGGTATTTGTTTAATTCAGTTAAAAGGAACTGCAAACTTATTCACTTAAATTCAGTATAAAATTAGAGAATATTTCGTCAATAACGTGATTCTAATAGACAAAAACATTTTCAGTAGATAAAAGGTGGTGAACAAATCAAGCTTCATAGGAGAAGAAAATTAGGAAAATGGACCTACCTCCCTGTTTTTGTGCCTCGGCAATCAAGTGCAATGCAATTGTTGTTTTGCCAGAAGCCTCTGGACCATATATCTCCACAACACGTCCCTAATAAAATTCAGAAACATAATACCAATCAAACATAGTAATGATAAACTATTAGTTTAGGTCTATGATAGAGACGTGTATAATTGAAAAAATGCAGCATATTTTTCATGAAGAAGTCTATAATCAAAGATTGACAAGAGTACAGAGATAAATGAAAACACTAAATAGTGATTGACTTGATTGGGCATTGATGTATGCATATGATACAGTCCTAAAGTTATGCGCCCGTAAAAAATACCTTCGGTAGTCCTCCTATTCCCAATGCAACATCCAGAGCAAAAGATCCTGTGGATATCACTGGAGGGTGCTTGTGTGAGACATCCCTGCCAAGCCACATTATGGATCCATTACCAAATGAACTTGTAATCTGATCCACAGCTAGCTTTAGAGCTAAGTCTTTCTTGGACAAATTCTCATCTCCAGAATCGCACGCATCAGACTTTTTCTTCTTTTTACCTTCAGGAAAACATGATTATATGGTACTACACTTACTCATCTACCTAAGAGGATGAGATCACTTTCAACTTAAAAAGAATAATATTCCTTTGCACTCTAGAAAATCTTAGGCCAAGATACAAAAATTGATGAATTATGAAAAGATTGCCACATCCAGTCATAAACAGTCAGGGATAGATCAGGAGTACTAGAAAATGCATTGAGGACACCAAAAGCCTAGAACAAAAATATTTGTAAAATTACCAGACCGTCGCAATGCAGTAAGAAGTTGCATAAATGGAGTCCGTACAGTCAATCATATATCACCATCTTCAGAAATCTAATATTGTAACTAAATATTTATTTTAAATGGAACTTCTTAATCGTAAATCAGCTGCTCCAACTACATGGTCACATAATTATCTTCACATAATAAAACACACAAAAAATGAGAAACTGACAAATGCAAGGTATTCGAAATGCAGCTGTAACTGAAATCATTCAAAAAATGCATGACAAAAACAAATCGAGAAACTTTCAGCACCTTTGGTGGCGACTTCACGCAGCTGCATGGATGTCTCAAATAACCCCCGCCTGGATTCCTGCAAACCATAACTTTACAAGATAAGAATGTGGAGTTCTAACAGTAATCTGGCTTCATAAGCTTTCTTCCTTTACTAGTATCATCTCTCAAAACAAAGAAAGCTAAAAAGGTACTTTCGGACGCCACACAAAGAAAAGAAAATGCTAAAGGTGGAGTAAAGAGCCATAATAGGAGCTTCAACAAGTCTTTTCCTAGATTTCAAGACAGCATTTTGACTTGAACTCAATTTTCTGAATAAGGAAAGTAAAATGAAAAGGGAAAGAATCAACCAACACACAGAAAAGGACCACTAATTAAGTGTCTTCACATATAGTCATTGAAACACAATTCACATACATTGCATATTGAAAACTAAACAAAGTCGTCCTCCTAATTCTGGGCAGAAAAAATAAACCTAACAAACAAGCGAGGCAAAGCGATACCTGCAATTGCGGAAACATATAGCGTCTGAGAGAAGCAGCACTTCGAAGAAGCCTCGCCATACTCGAATCCAATCCGGAAAAAAAAAAAGTAAATTAAACGGAAGAAAAAAGAGGAGGAGTCGAGTAGCCACACACTCGACTCGAACAGAGCAATAGACAAGCTCTGGAACTAGCAGTTTTTGTCGGACATTCTTGCGTTGAACACGCACAGGGAGGAAGGTAGCGGTGGAGACGAGACGGAATCTATTTGTAGGGTTTTTGGAAATTTCCCTCCCTTTTCAACTTCTCCAGTTATTTATATTTATGCGTGTGTGTGTTTTTTCTTTCTTTATTATATTTCAATTCCAATCTCTAGATTTAGCATAAATTTATCCAATTCAGCAAATTATCTTCCCTCCCCCCCCCCCCCAGTGTTTTCTTTATATGTAACGGAGATTAGAATATAAAATATATGTATAATACAAGATCATATACTCCCTCCATCCATTATCTTTAGACACTAATACTATATCCGGACGTCCACCATCTAAAGACACTTTACTTTTTTTAGTAATAGGTTCCACAACTTTATCACTTTACACTTTAACACTTTAATATTTTAACACTCACAAAAATTTTAAAGGGACCCACAATTATCCTACTTTAACACTTTAACACATTAATTTATCAATATATCACCACATTGTATTAAACTTTGTGCCAAAATTTTAGGTCTTAAGATGGTGGACGGAGGGAGTATAAAGTAAGAGTCCGATACGAGTCAGTCATATGACTTATGTTAATAAGTAATTATAAAATATTTTGATTTTATTAACTAGTTAATTTTTTAGAATTTCAACTTCTCGCAATAATTCATACATATTGAAAATGTTACCAAGATTCATGATTTAGACTTTACTTATTTTTTTCAAAAATTTAACTACAAAATAAACGACAGTAGAAAAAGGATAACGGTATTATAGGTTATTTAAGCGACCAATTAAGATAAAAAAATTAGTTACAATGTACATAGGTTTCCTAGGCAATTTTGAATACATTAGCAAAATTTATAGAATAGCCACTTGAAATATAGTATATCTATCTATATATATATGTGCAATGCTATTTTCTTTCAACCAAATAAGATAGTAGTACCCCAATAGATTGAAGTTTTTGGCTCCATTAATTAAGACTCAGAAACTGATGATCTGTAGAGATTAAGGAATCTGTTTTACGTTTAAAAAAATATATTCAAATGGAAATTGACACTCGATCATCACATAAAAAAATTAAACCAATCAAAGCAAGGATATGTAGCAAAATCTGAAAATCCACAAAATTGCTCCTGGAGCTAACATTCGAGTATTCAACATATTTCATCAAAAAAATTCTAATCACATTCAGTACCAAACAAAAAAGGAAACTCAATGAGTATTGACTACAAAATTATAAATAAATATAATTAAGATTCAATAGGAGGACTAGAACCACCAGCAAGCAGTAGACAAAAAAGTTCCAAGACATTTTCTAGCTTTAATCACTCTCCAAGAAAACTAAAAAGAAATATTCTTCCATCTAAAATAAGAGAAAATTGGAGGAAATAGAAGGATGCTTCGTAAATACACGAATATATGAAGACTCAAGACAATCCCACACAAAATGGAGCCCAAAAGTGTATGTTCAACCTACTGTTGCTTGCACTCCGGGGGCCTCTCCTGCCCTTCACCAACAGGTGCTCTTGCACTCTTCTGCACATCACATCAATAAATTAATAAGCTTTCGAGTAAAAGAAATATGATTAAGTAGAGATCAAATTATGTAAGGATAGAAATCCCACCTTGCGTGTAGCAGATGGCTGTAAATAGAGCAGAACAAAAAATCAATAGGTCAGAACTGCATTATGGCATGACAATCAAGTCAGGTGATAATCAATAAGAATATAAGCATTATTTTACCTTCTTCCTGGTCTTGCTTTCTTCTTCCTCATCCTCATCGTCATCATCTTCCTCGTCTTCTTCATCATCCTCATCCTCATCTTCATCATCTTCTTCATCAAGATCGTCTTCATCATCATCCATATCACCATACTCATCCTGTGCAGCTTCTCCCGTGAACCATGATACCGCATGAGGAATAATTTTGTCACGAATTGTTGATCTACAATACAACAATTCAGGGATATGATGAGAGAATTGCTCATTGACATACCTAGACAAGTCAAGTGTCTAGATCATAATCAATAATATTTTCACATGTAGTGATTTTCACAAAGACATGAACTCAAAACCCATGTAATCTTCAGGATACTTTCATGTAGCATGCAATATACTAGCCAGATAGAATTAAGAAAAACAACAAAATTGCAACCTGTAACACTTCCTAAGCAACTGTACGTGATAAGTCACCCAAACATTTGTCACAGCTACAGAACTACCCACTAGGGCAAAAGCTTGAAAGTATCAAGCATCATAACTAAGAAGTTCAACTAACTCACCCAATGTCGTAATCCTGTTCCATCAGATTTTGCAGTTCTTCAGCCTGTCAATAAAAGAATTATAGATTCAGAATAATAGAATGACAAAAGGTAACACATTTAAAAGCATGAAAATGCATTCTTACAGCATCTTCATCAATATCATCATCCTCATCAGGAACCTGAGGTGGACTGAAGAAATTGAAGAAACTTTCGCATTGTTCAGTTTTAGTAATAGGCTTGGCATTTTTGGACCCTTTCTTTGGCTTCTTCTTCAGAATCTTTTGTGTCAAACACTTTCCTGGAAGCCACTCAATCTCCGTCCTAGAAATATAATTCAACATACAGAAAGCAACAAGAGTTTGAAACAAGATTTGTAACTCGTAACATCATTTGAAATTTGGAATATAAAGATCTTACCCAATTGCTTTCTCCAAGATAGGTTCATCTTCATCAATCATGTGGTAAGTTTTTGTCAGAACGGCATTCTTGAAAAAAGGATTAGCAGAGTCAAAATAAAACTCAAGCTTGAAGCCCTTTGGATCATCTATTCTGGACCACTTAATATCTTTGAGGAATTTGAGAGCCGCCTCATCACGCTCAGAAATCTGGGCAAAATTAAACACAAGAAGTGACATTAGGATAACTGGTGAACTTCAATATCAGCAAACAAAACAGAATCTTCGTAACTCAACAGACCTCTTCAGAAAGCACTTCGTTATTTTTCATTGCATTAAGCCAGAAATCGGGAACTCCCTTCTCTTCATCTTGGTCTGTCTGCTCAGTTGCTCCTCCTTCAACTTCAACTTTGCCATTTACGATTTCAGATCTCTACATGCAGTCAACCAGATGAGTATCAAAACAAGATAAAAGGGTACTGCAGTCCAAAATACGCTGAGTAACAATTCAGACCTCGGTGTAAAGAGGCTGATACAATGTCTGGTATTTGGCTTCAAGCGCAGCCCTCTCCTCAAAAAATTTTGCCTCCAATTCATCATGTTGTTTCTGCAAACATTGGCAGACATTCAAATTAATCAGAAACCCCATTCAATGTGGATATCAAAAGGTAACTGTGTAAAGGAAGACAAGCATCATCTAAAAACTAGTGTATTTTCTCTGCATGAAACATAAAGCCGATCCAAGAAGATATGTGACGGCAATAACTCCATGAGTGAGATATAAATACAAAGCTGCTCAGTAAGGCTTTACCTAAATAATAAAAAAATGGAAATTCCCCAACATATGAACTTCACTTCATCATGCCATTAGCAATCAACTCGGCAAACATACATAATCCCAAGACATGTTTTTTTTTCTCATAACCGACTACCTTAAAAAAACAAAATAATTCGCACTCATCATCTAAAAAATCAATATTTCAGAAACATACCTGAATTTCCCGGAGCATATCAACACGCTTCCTCACGTTCGGGGTAAGATTCTCGAGCACATCGGAATGCTTACCAGCAAGATCCTGAAGCTTATTCTGCAAAGACAAAAAACATCACAAATCAACAAACAAAACATACTTACGAAAATTACTCTACTAACACACGAGAATATCTCACTAGCCGTACACACGATACAGACACACACTCCACATGAAAGAACAAAAAACGCAAATAAAAGGAAAAAAAATAAAAATAACGAAGCTAACCTTGAGGGCATTAACAAGGTCAGCCCTATCTTCTGCGTTCAATGCTACACACAAATAAACATTCGAATCAAATGAAAATCAAAATCAAAAAACTCGAATTAAGCGGAGTGTTAGGATTGGAGGTAGGGCTTCGACTCACCAGTGCCGAGATCAGCGACGTTGAAGCTGTCCTTATTGTTGCTGCCCATTGTCGAGAGGGCCGCGCGCAAAAACCCTAATAGGGGAAGCAAAAACCCTAGAGACGGCGGGGGCGAGATTTGCAGATAGGAGAGAGAGAAAAAATGGGGAGAAATGGGCGTGTAGTAAATCGCTTATGATTTTAAAGGCTATTTATAATAGGCTAACAAGGCCGTGTTTGGGGTTTCAATTTGTTTTTTGGAGTTTTCAATTTTAAGGTTCCCGGTTTTGTGGCAACATTATTAAACTCTGATTAATTAATTTATTCGGACCGCGGAGTAGATTTTATTTATTTGTATTGTATAGTGAACATAATTTTTTAATCATATGTTCATGTGATGTGTAGAAAAAGAAAAAAAAATAAAAATAAATACGCATCAATAGTATGTGGATGTGATATCTACAAAACCAAAAATAAATTTTAAAGCTCTGATCACATGTATAATACTATGAGATTCATAATAATATAATATTCATTAAAACTCAAATAGAAAAATAGAATCAACATAATTTTTTAAGAGATTTAAGAATGTGATAAGCAAATGGCAATGTTGAGCACCCAAGTAAAAAATGCAGTCATACGCTATTAGTATTTTTTTTATTTGAGAGAAGATTCAAAACTTCATTTTTTCTTGATTGGGTATTATCACGAAATGAGTAAATTCTTGTAAATTATCATGAGAAATATCGAAAACCTTGGGCTTATATTCGTATATGCAAATTTAAAGTTATAAAAGAAACAAACTTGAGTTTTGTGTTCAATAATTAGTTATAACGAGGTTGGGTGTTTTGGCTGAGTTTAATTTAAAGAGATTATAAGATGTTTCAAAAGTTTATAAAATGTATGATGAATAAATTGTTAAAATATTTGAAAAATAATATTTATAAGTTCAAGCGATATTAAAAGCTAAAATACTAAAATTAAAAAAAATCTAAAATCTATAATTTGATAAAAAAAATAAATATAAGTGTATATAAAAATAAAACAGAGTTACATTATAAAAAGTAATATGTTGAAAAAATAAGTTGAGATCGATAAACTAATTTTTTGGAAAATTTATGTTCAGAGCTTATAAGTCAATGATTAGGTTTGCCAAACATTTTTTATAAACTTATAAACCTTTTTGAGAAAATTACAAGCTCAGCCAAACACTCTCAAGAGGGTGTTTAGTTGATATTATTAGATTCAGTCTAGGATTAACACAAAATTGAATCATTCAAGACTACAAAATTGAATCATTCAAGTCTAATTTTCCCTGAGAAGACAAACCAGAACTAATCCTATACGGCAATGTCATAAGCAGTGGCGGAGCCAAAAATTACGATCGAACGGTGCTAAATCAAGATTTTTATATAAATATGGGCGCTATAACTAAATAATTTCTAAACACAATTTTTTTTAATGCTAAGATATTGCATATTTTTTGGAGGAGGGTACTGGTGTTCCCTCTGCCACTGGTCACAAGATTAAATTTTGAATTTTGTCCATCAAACCAAATATCATTACATTAAATTAAAATTATCTAATCTTACTAACCAAACCCCTAATTGTTTAGACAACACACACTCGTTTACATGAATCAAAGTGACAAAAACTTTTAAATTATTGGCTGATATAAAACGTTCGAGCCGGAGTTTTTCTTGTAGAAATTAATATTTTATTGAAAAAAAAAACGACCTGTTGAAAAGTAATTATCTTAAGAGCATGTTTTAAGGTTAACAGCAGACATTCCGCGAAACAAGATGCCATTATAATTTATTTTGTTTTGATATCAAATTGTATTTCACATACAAAATGATGCCACCCTAAGGAGTGTCTACCCTGCGATGAATTAACACAATAATATAAGCGACTAATTATATATATGTTTGAAAATCAAGATGCACGAGGTAGTTAGCAAGGACCAAGGCCCACATAATTAGTTAGTTAATCCAAAGACAGCATTACTCCAGCTGATCAAGGCTTAAATATTTCTAAAACTTTTAAGAATGCCTACAACGCCGATATATTTGATGGTCTAAGGTGGAAGTTTCTTTTCATTACTAATACATACATATACATTCACACTCACACTCACACACACTACACAAAATGATTCAAACCTCTCATATTAATTGAAGGGAAATCTTCACATATCAATATCACGTCGACAATTGACGCATTAAAATTTTCCACATAATAATAAGAAAGCTAATTAAACTCATATATATATATATATATGAACCCTACCATATCATATTATGACATTGAAATATTCATACATAAAGAAAGCTTATTAGACCCTACCAAAAAGAAAATTGAACCATACCAAATTAAATTAAACTCTAATTAAAAAATTATCAACGTGACACTGGCAAACTAACCGATGGACATATTAAGTATGTAAACGATGGACTCCACTGTGGAGCATTTATGTAAATATTTCCAGTCTTATATATAATTTATAAACATAAAATGATTTTGTTTTAATTGTAGCGTGCTATAAGTACAAGACTTAGAAATTTTATTTATTTAAAGAGTAATGCTCCAATGCCCACCGTGGCATGCTTAATGTGTCAACGGATGACGTGACATTAGAATATATAAGGAAATTAATAAAAACTCTACCAAAAATAATTAAACCCTACTATAAAAAACTAAACCCTAACATAAAAAACTAAACCCTAAAAAGAAAAATTACAGACGTGGCACTGCCACATCACCGGTAGGGGAGCATTTCTATTTATTTAAATTAGTATGTATTGCAAAAAGATTACAATAACAGTCGACTTAAAATAATTAAGAAGAATAATCTTTGCTCAACCATTAGTTATGGGGTGTTTGGTTGCCACCATTAAATCAGAAATCAAATTTATCGTTTGCAAGTGGATTTGGTTTGATGAATGAGGTTCAATACTCAATCTAATGTTGTTGCTATATAAAATTAGTTATACGTAGTCTTGCATTTTTAGTCTTGATATAAAATTAGCATTGAGCTATTTAATCTTTCTATACCAAACACTCCCAAACGTACGAACACGGGCATATTTTTGAACATTTTTGTGATAAGACCATCAGGGGCGGAGCTAGAAAAATGTGATGGCGGAGACTGAGTTTCATGTTCGAGATTTGAGAAACAAAGTTCTATACAAATATCATTTGATAGCATGAACTTTTATACTAAAATATGCATAATATACAAAAAAAAAAACAAAAAAAAACATAATTTTATAAGAACAAAAAAAAAATAATAATTCTGGTGGGGTGGGCTTAAGCCACCCCTTAGCTACATGTGGCTCCGCCACTCACCATGCATGTTCGCATCTATTTTATATTTTTACGTTTTTTTTTTCAAATATTATATCACATCATATAATTAATGAGAATACTACTCGTATTTTGATGGAACCGAACCAATATCTCTCACAAAAAAGTTTTAATGATACCTAATTTTTTAGCACTTGAGCTATAAATCTCATCAGTTAAACTTTAGTATGCCTACATTATAAAGTCTCTCAACACTTATCAATAACAATCCTTTCACATTTATTTTGATGTACTCTCTCCGTTCCGTTGAAAGATACTTTTTTTTCAAATATATTCAAAAATGAGTCTCTTTAGACAAGACGGAGGGAATAGTATACACCTACGTAAATTATTTTATTTTATTTTTTAACCAAAAAACTAATTAAATGTATTTTTTTAAGGGATTAATTAACTAATTACAAGTTACGTATAATAAATGAATTGAAAAAAGTTACTCCGTACAAACGAATTTGACCGTTTAGCATGTTAAGGGGAACGACGTCGTTCCAGTGGCCCAAAAGACCGAAACCAATAAATTCTGTGCAGTTGTGCAAATTCTCTTGGCCGCCTTAATGGAGGTACCGCCGCCGGTGCAGAGCTTAATCCTAAACCCCCCAGAAACCCCGTTTTCTTTCCCGCCGCACCGCCGCCGCCCGCTCCGCAGCCGTACGTATGGCTCGCTCATCCAAATTCTCTCGCACTGCCCTCCCCAGCTCCAAACGCAAGGTACTACAGAGAACTCCGCTCTTGTTTCATGTTATGTGTGCTTTTTTTTTTTTTCTTTTCTTCTATTTGCTATTTGTTTTAATCCAGAGATTGAGGAGTTTCATTTGTTACAATTAGGTAGAAAGAAGTTGAGACTGGGAAGGCGAAGTAGTTTTTTTTTTTTTTGGTTGGCCCTCTTCTTCCCTTCCCATGAAGGGGTTGTGATTGTGGAGAAGGGAAGTATTAATTCTGCTCAATTCGTGCAATGAAGTATATACTCTGGTTTTAGGTTTTCTCCTTTGTATATGCGAACAACACTAAACTCTAAGTTTCAGATGACATTTGTGTGATTTTGGGTATTTTTTTTTTTCGTCTTTACTCTTTAGTGAAAGTTGATTGTGGTGATTTTTAATCAGAACCAGTGAACGAAACAGATGGATCTATCACTCAGAGTCAGGTCATATCGTCTGAGGTTTTCGTTCAGCATCCTACGAGTAAGGGGTTTGAAGATAAGGCAGTTCAAGAAACATCTGATGCTGAGACTAAGAAAAATACTGGTTTTCAGGATTTTGATGGTAATCATGCAACATCACCAATATTGAATCAGCCAGGATCGTTAAGTTATAGCGAGAAGGCATTAATTTCATCAAATGAAATTAGCATTGAGGACTACGTGGTTGTTAAAGAAAAGGCGAATGTTTGTGCTGTTCAGAATACAAAGGAACTAGAAAATGTGAATAGTTTCCTTGACATTCAGATGGATGACTTTGGTACATTAAAAGATGTTGAACTGGATAACGATTCGTGTTTCCATCAATTGAATGAAGTTCTTGACTCCTGTTTTGACTTGGATACGGTTGTTGAATCGTCAGAAGCCAAACAGCTCAGCCAAGAGAAAGGTATTGTTTCAGAGGAGAACATAGCGAAGGACGTGGAACATGAATTGCAGATGGTGGAGGTGGAGCTGAAGAAACTCATATATAGTTCTGGCAATACAGAGGCGTCCCTCTGTCAAAATGACGAAGATATTGAAGAAGGGGAGATCTCTGGGGATGCTGGGATTGCTGACGAGTCATCTGATGCATTATCAACAGGTGCAGTACACGGAGAGGAAACTTCAGAAAATTTACATGCTTCTGAGGGTAACTTCAATGGAGAGAAACTCTTTTATAAGGACAAAGATAGAGGACGCCAGCAACACGGCGTGACTGACCCCTCAGTACTGAATATTGAGAGTAATATTAACAATGCGAACAACATAATACCTGCTGGACAATCACAAGATTATTATCATCTGGATGTTCTTTGTGGGAGTTATATGAAGACTCCAAAAAGTGGCGATACATCCCATTGCTTGGATAATCTAACTCCACCTGGAAAAATACTTCAGACTAATGCTGCTGAAAATCAAACATCCATGAGCACTGAAATGGTATGAATTATTTGACAGTTATTCTAATTTTTCCTATGTTATGTTTCTAGCTTCATGTTGTATTTTGTAGGTTATATTATAAACATTTCATATTGAAGAACAGATTGAGGTTAGCCACGCATACTCGCGTCTTGGTTAGGCTAGTATTACCTCTAGTATCACACATGTTACCTTAAGGACACATTTTCTTTGAAGTGAATAGATTACCATGAAGTTGATTGAGACCCTTGTCTCTGTGACTGAAACAAGATTTCTTAAGCTTGGGAATCTATTTCAGTCATCTCACATAAGAGAGTCCTCATCTTGGGATGCCAAACTTTTGTGCACATTGTTGTATAATTAACTTTATACACAAAGTGGAAAAGATTGAAAAAAAAAGAGTGAATCTACACATATATCTTTTCAGGACTTTGTCTTTCTTTTTTCTTTTTTTTTTAAAAAAAATAAAATTCTGGTGGAGTGTCAATCCACTCTGATAATTGCCTTTAGATTCATTTACGTTTCTAAAGTTCTGTTTTAGCAAATCCACATTCTATATTGTCATACACTCCCAGCATGAGTACTGCAATCTGATGTCAAAGTTATTGCAGGACGAAGATGCAGCCACTAAGAAAAGGAAGAGAAGTCTTACCAAGGAAAGAAGAGCTAAAAAAAAGGTAATTGTGAAAAACACAGGAAGTATATTTTTCTTTTGCTCTGTTTAACTACTACCTTTGATTCTGTACATTCATTTGGTTTTCGCTCAGTACAGAAGTAAATTGTCATACTGCATTGACCAGTCTGTGATATGTGGTGTCCTACCTTCATTTCTCTAATGCCGTGTATTTTGCAGAAGAAGGAAAGACTTAAAAGAGCAGAAAAGAATAGAGAATCCGGGGTTAAGAGATTAAAGCTGCCAACAATTAAAATGCCTAAGAAGATAGTTTACTGCCGGCACTATCTACAGGGCAGATGCCACGAGGTAATCTGGTATAATCATGTACTATATTGTTAACAGTTTCACTGTGTTGGGCCCTAGCTCAGTTGCCCAAAGTAGAAATGAGAAACACACTAAGAGGAAGGAAAAAAAAAAAACTTGAATTTTGCTCTTACATCCTTTTGTGTTTGCTTTTACAGGGTGAAAAATGCAAATTTTCACACGATACAGTTCCCTTGACGAAGTCTAAGGTATGCAGAATTAATTAATATATTATTGCGGGTTATATATTTTTTAAGGGGGCATGGGATTTCTTTTTTCTTTATCATATCAAAGAAGAAGTCAGATATATATCCTTAAGTAGACATGCATTTCTTTTTTAACTATCATGTTATAGAAGAAGCCGTAAGTGTTGCTTTATAACGGTTGGATGCACTTTTTTTAATAAAACTCTACTATATGCATCTAACTTTTGGTCATGCCTAGGTGCATTGTATCTTTTCCCTTCAATGTTGTCGACTGTGTGCTGTTGTTTTCTACTCGGTACACGGTATTATGTTTGCTTCCTACTTCATTCGTTCATGTTTTACTCTATCCAGTCATGATTTGATTTGTAGCTTCTGGAACTGATCATGCAACTCTCTTGCAGCCATGCGGCCATTTTGCTCGCCACTCTTGCATGAAAGGCGATGATTGTCCGTATGACCATCAGCTCTCTAAATATCCATGCAACAATTATACTCTAAATGGTTTCTGTAGTAGAGGTTCTGAATGTATGTTCTCGCATGAGGTAATGTTTTCTTGTCCAAATTCTAAGCTTTCAGTTACACATACTAGCTAATTTTCTTATTTATTTCTGTAATACATGCAACTGAAATGTGTTTTGTGTAATCTCAGGTGCCGGCCAAGAGTCCTTCTCTGACCCCTAGTGTTTCTAAACATGATTTATTTTCACCACAGAAAACAGTGGCCGAAAAAGAAGGATCCCATCCAGTGTCCAAGGGGAATAAGTCCGAATTCAAGTTTCCACCACCACTGGGAAACACAAACTCTAGCAGGCCCATAGACAGTTCTGTTACATCTCGTCAGAAACTTAACAGTAGATTATGCTCTGCTTCGAACTCCACTTCTCAGAGAGAACAGCTAGCTCCGAAGTCTGCTCCAGGGACTAGTGGGTGGGCCCCGAAAGGAGTTAGTTTTCTATTGAATGGGGCGGACACCGATAAGGACAAACAAGATGGATCCCCTGCCAAAAAAACTGATGGCGTTAGTGGGACCCTTAAACTGCCAGGTGGCATCAATGAATTGAATGAGGTGTCTGAAAGAGTAGCTCCAAGGAAACCACGGGGAATAAATTTTCTTTCCTTTGGCCAACCTCCTTCGGATAATTCTAGCAGTAAGATCTTGTCTAACTTGCTTTCGAATTATAATGACGGGGCAGGTAAGTCAGCCATAGATGTTATGGGCAAAGGAAAGATGAATCAAAGTGCAATCAACTCAGTATCAGACTTGAAGGCTATTGGAACTCCTCTGACTCTACCCCAGAATGTAAATTTCTTGTCTTTTAATGGATCTCGTTTAGATGCATCAACTTCAACGGGAAAAGCTAGTCTGGATTTTAGTAGAGGTGACACTGCTTTGTTGTCTGATAAAGAGACACAAAGCACGAGTGGGCTTCAGGATACCGTTGAAAAATGTTTTCCTTCCTTTCTTGGGCGGACTTCAAGCTTATCTAGTAGCTCTTTCTTGTCAAATACACCAACCTTGGTACGGAAGGCTGTCCATTCAACATTAGCATTTGCTGCACAACTCGAACCGGAAATTAAAGTTGCTGCTCATCATCAACGGATAAGTTAGAAGTTCTTAAGCTGGTAAGTTAGTAAGGATTACTTCAGAATTGTGGTTTTTCATATATTCCACAGGAGGAGAACAAGCCTAGTGAAGACTGGAAATCCTGATGAGACTAGTGGTAAGTTAGTTCGACTGTAGTGCTAAGCATGTTCATGTATAGAAGGTGAAATAAGAACTCAAAAGTGCTTTGGTGGCACCTGCATCTCTCATCAGTCACCATCCGGCTCACGTGCTGCTACAAGTCGAGGTCTTTCTTGGCTATAACTAGAAAGTTTTGGGCTGAAATATGTGTAGTTGATTGATTTTGTTTCTATAATAACATCGTTTTCTTCATTGTTCTTCTTCCTATTCTTTCTTTGGATGCAGTTTTTCTTGTTGGAAAACTTTTTCCTCTTGGCTGGTTTTTTGTGCAAAGTCTGACAGTCATATTCCCGGCAAGTAAAACTGGATCTCTACGACCGCAGGTGTGTTCTTTATCAGTACATGACTTGCTATATAAAGGTAAAATAGAGCTAAAATGTAGATGACCTTCACTGTTTTGGCTCTTGAACTATTTTGTTTGGTTTTAGTCAGTTGTTACTTGTTGCATTTAGTTTTTGAAAGTTTTACTTTCATTGCTTAAGCAGTTTGGCATCTCTACGGTGGGGATTTAGAATCTTTTTTTTTTTTTTTTTCCCGCAAGTTATTTTTATTCTATTTTTTATGGGGATTTAAAGCTTTGGTGGGAAATTTTGCCGCTCATCTTTTTTGTTTTGGGGAAATAGTGTACTTTTTTTTCTTTCTTTCTTTCTTTTAACAATTTTAATTATTTACTATAATTATATTATTAAAAGTTGAGAGAATTATCATGATCTGGGTAAGAAAATTATTTTATTAATTTATCAAGAGTTACGTTAATTTGCCAATTAAAAACTCATTTACCTTGAATCAACATTATTATATTGGCATCCACTAAGAATGACAAATATTCTCAATTTTTATTCTAAGATAAATACAAAATTAAATATTATAAATAGTTTTTGATTAATTGTACATTATAAATATTTTCCGAATTAATAACTTTTTTAGACATTGAACGTGACAATTCTTACTTTTTTTTCACTAAAAATGAAGATTTTATAATTTTTTTATGAATAATAATTCTTAAGACATTAAATCGTGTCGCAATTCTTAGTTTTTTTTGGCTAAGAATAAAAATTTAATATAGTTTTCTGATGAATAAATATCGAGGCATTGAATAGTGTCATAATTAGTGTGGTATCTCAACATATAATTTCTTATGTCATAACAGCCTATGACGAACCTCCAGCTCATCACTATTTTCGGCTTTGTGCCTCAATAGAATACTTGTTATGACATTCCATTTTTTGTGCCTCATTAGGGGTGTGGTAATAGGTGATTTTTGTTGTAGTGAGTTATGCGAACTTATAAGCTCCTTACAAATAAGTTCGTCCCTCCAATGTATATTTACATAATATATTCTCTTCAAATATTTTGTAAGTTCCTAATGTTTATATACTCTTTCAAATAAGCTTAGCCAAACACCCCTTTAGTTTCGAACTTTCTTAAAATAAATCTGAGATAAAATGGAAGGCTTTAACATAAACTTTCACTTGTAGGCCGAAATAACTACCAGTTCAAATAAACCATCATTGTGCTTAAAAGACCTTGTAAGAGATACGGATCACCCAATATATATATATATAGGTAACATATTATATAAAAACTAATTGTTTTGTGAAATCTAGAAACTCTTTCAAATAATTCAGTCATTCGATGTTTATTTAGCAAAATAGTGATTGATTAAGTATATTTAATTTATTAAGAGGGTAATTTTGACATTAACCTATTTATAACCGATTTGTTTCCTAAAATCGTGGATGTGATTTACGAAATTAATTTATTAAGAGGGGTAATTTTTTCGTTGCATTTTTTCTATTTTCCGTTGCATATTTCTAGTTTTCTGTTGTATTTTTTCTATTTATAATCATCATACATTTTTCTCCCGTTTTATGTTGGCATTTTTCCTATTTTCCGTTGCATTCCATTGCATTTTCGATGCATTTTTTCTGTTATCGTGCATTTTTTTTTATTATCATTCTATTTTTCACGCTGGACATTGATATTAGAATGGGAAATCGATATAAGATTTACATCTAGCACCGATACTCAATTTGGTGCTTTAAACTCTACCATTATATAACTACAGATCAATGGCATGTATTGGTTTCTAATTTTCACTTTAAAGGAAGTTTTCACCATATATATATATATATATAATATATCCACATGGGACAAATGGATAATTTCAACAATTACCATTAAAAAAATAATAATTCTCTTAACAAAAATGACATTTTTTCAACAATTTTAAAAGGTTACGGTTAATGAATAAAAAGTGACGATGCCGTGACTCCTGGGGAATCACAATGCCTAAGCTAACTACTTGTAGGTCATTAAGTGCTTGTTTGGTAGGGTAGTTGAGATAAGAAAAAAATTTAGAGATGAATAGTGACAAGTGAGATTAAAGTTATGATAAAAAAATAGGATGGGTGTTTGGTACAAAACTAAGAATTACTGTAGCAAAATGATTAAAAATAAAATTTATGAATTTAACCCTCCTAAAATTTATAATTTTTTTCATGAAAAAGAGAAGAAAAAAAATAATTCTCACAAACAGAATGAGATCTGTAGCAATCATCTTCTTCATCAATTAATTCTGTCAAATTCCTTCTTCCGCCAAATTCTCAATTCCTTCATTCAATTTGTCGCCGGAAATCCTTCTTCTACCGTCGCCGCCCACATTCAGTTTCGAGGCTGTCGCCGCCCACATCTGGCAGTGCACTAGCAAGGCGAGGCACGGGGAGCAGTGGTGGCGGTGTCTGTATGCGGCAATGCAAGCGGTGGCCAACATGGGGAGAAGCAACGCCGGTTGTTCTTGGAGCAGAGGGGGTAAAAAGGGAGGAATTAATTCTGTCAAATTCCTTCTCTAATGTGGGCGTGGAGCAAAGGAGGATGAAAGATGAAGGGCCTCTTAATAATGGTTCCCAAAATCAAAATCCAAAAATCCAGGTGAAATTAATGGTTCAATATTAGTCATTCCAATTCAATTTAAGAATCCAAAATCAGAAAGCAAAGTCTTCTCCCTTCCACCGCCTAATTCAATTTCTCTCCAAGCTCTGATACCCTCTGCCCGCGCGCCGTCGGATAATTTCCGTCTCTTAAAATATGGGCTTATCCGCCGTCGTCGCCACGCTCACCCACGTTGCTGGATAGCAGGGCCGCCGTGGTGTTTGGCAGGCGGAGTTGGGTCTCCTGAGAAACAAGAAACCCAGGAAGCAAATTCACCGCCGCTGATGTAGCCTCGGCCGCCGCCGTAGCGTCACCGTCGTCAGTTGCCTCGGCAATAATGTCGCCGTCGTGGGAGAGAAGAGATTATTGCCGCCGTCGTGGGAGAGAAGAGAGGTGCTGGCGCTTGTGAAGGGAGGAGAGGGAGAAGAGTGGAATTTGTTTTTTTGTGCTTGAACAGTATTTTTAACGCAGGGGTGGAGGTGTGATAAAAAAGAGGGGTTTAATGAGGTTAAACAGTGTATTACTAGCGGGTTGGGAGCTAAACATGCGCCGGAGAGATAACTCAATCATTGCTACCAAACACAGGGACTACCAGAGATAAGCCATGTTATCTCATGATAACATTGCTACCAAACAAGCAGATGTAATTAAATTAGAGCTAATGTTCTTAATTAATGATGCTACTATATGATTAGACTACAAGAGTCAAGACTAGAGCTATTTCCCAACAGTTCAACACAAAAATAACGAGGGATCACTGTGTTAAACACAGTTATGGAAAATTCCACAATATTCTTTTTAGGGTTATTGGCAAAAAAACCCTCGAATGTTTGGGTAGTTTGGTTTTGCATACGAAATCAGACTTGTGCCAAGAAAAATACATCAACTTACAATGCTTTCTAAATTCGAATGTCCGGCGAAAATCGGGTCCTAGGTGACACTAGAATTTGTACATGTGGAATATGACTGTTGATGTGGCTAGATGATATCATCAGCGTATTATGGAACGACGTCGTTTTACGTCGTTACCAGTAGATTAGTGAAATTAATTAAACAAAATGTCATTGTTTATTTTCTAATTAAATAATTAGAATCCTAAATCGATGAACACCCTAAATCGACAAACAGAAATCGAAGAAATAGAAGAAGAAATAGAAGACGAAACAGTCCAGTCTTCCTCCTCTCCAATCGTAGCTCCGCCACCAATCAACGCTGGGATCTTGCTCAACGGAGAGTCCGACGGCAGCGGTGGCGCCTACGCCGCGATTTGTACAGATTCCGATACCTCAACCGCATCCCAAAAGTCTCGATCCGACGGTCCAGATTATGTGCTTGTCGGAGATGATGCAGGAGGGGTGGGGTTGAGGTGCTTCAGCATGTGCTCCACTGGTTTCTACAGCAACTCACGGGCGGTGAAGAAGTTTGGGAGGAGGGTGTAGGACGGGACAAGGTCGGCGCTCTCGTAGCTGGAGGGGAGGCCGGCGGCGGCGTAGGGAAACTAGACTTTAAGGAGATTGATGGAGAGGCCGGAGGCGAAGGCACGGTCGATGGTCGAGCGGAAGCAGGTAGCGTCGAGGTGGGTGACGATGATGGTGACGCGGAGGGAGTGTTTGGATAGGAGTTCGGCCATGTCTATCATCGGGATTATGTGGCCCAACGCCATTAGTGGGAGGAGGACGAAGTGCAGATGCTGGAATTCAGAAGCTATGGTTTTTTTCTTTTTTCTACAAGTGGGTGAAGTGGATTTAACCTTTTATTCAAACGACAAAGTAGGGACGAGGATGAAGAAGAGTGGAGGATTTTAAACGAAACGACGTCGTTTTTCGTAATTGTGTACGACGTCGTTTCATTTCGCCGTCGGCAGTTGCCAACTAGATATCCCGAGAGCCACATCAGCCCGATTTTTGTTGGAAATTCGAAATTGGAAAGCATTGTAAGTTGATGTATTTTTTTAGCACGAGTCCGATTTCGTGTGCAAAACCAAACTACCCCCAAAGTTCGTGGGTTTTTTTTGCCAATAACCCTTCTTTTTATATGATCATCATGATAATGTAATTCAATTAATGAATAATAAAAACCTAGATTTATCAAATTAACATGCAAAATAAGATTTTACTATATTAATAGGTAAAGTTTCAAACTTGTGATCCCTCAAAAATTACAATTATGGGAAATCGAGAGCGACCCTTATTAATAGATGCCCTCGAATTAGTAGAAATTAGCAAATACAGATGATATAATCCCATCTCATTTGAAAGCTCGAACCTATCAAGAGATGTAGAATCTATTCATTTATATTATGATACCAATCTCCCCTCACATGTGGGCTCGATTTTTATCTCTACCTTTTGGGCAACAAGTGCACAATTTGCTCGAACTTGTAGAGAGATGTGTAATCTATTTATTTATATTATGATACCAATACTTCCATTCACTTGTTGGCTCGATTTTTATCTATGTTCTTTGGGTAGGAGGCCCAACAAATGAACAATTTTAATATGAGTAGAGTTGGCTATTAATGAGATTTGAACACAGGACCATTTGGGTAGGAGACCCAATAAGTGCACGGGTAGGAGACCCAATAAGTACACACTTTGAATATGAGTGGAGTAGCTATCAATGAGATTTGAACACGTGACTTCGGCGTTAGCCAAAAGCTCTGATATCATGATAAAATTCTATATCATCTAAAAGTTTAAACTTGTAAAGAGATTTAAAGTCTATTCATTTATATTATGATAAAATAATTATTGTTGATTTACATTTCAATATTTTATAGTGTAATTTTGGTAATCTTTGTTATTTAATAAAATATAACAAGAGAAAAGTAAAATAAAAGGCCATCAACCCATCATCACGTTTTGGCAAATCATCCTGGACTTTTATTTTACTCTTCTTCTTCTTCTTCTTGTTCTTTTTCTTTATTTCTTAATGTTTTTCTTGTGGCCCGAGTCTCATTTTCTTAACTACCAATTTAGGCACATTTATTGCATTTTATTTTGTTTTTCCTTAAAAGTCAAAACACTTGCCTTTTCGTCAAAATAATTGACATAGTCAATAGTTCCACCGCCACACGTTGACGGAGGTGATGAACCAAGGCGATAAAGGACTTTGCTCATCAACAGTATTCCCGGTGTACCTGGACCTCCCAAAAACTTATGCGGGCTCACAAAGATCGCATCGTAGCCGTCGGTTTGTTCGATCTCATGTCGATCTTCTTGTAGGGCCCACTACACATAATAAATAATCTCAATGCAACCCTCAACATTCATAAGACTTACGGAGTAATTAATATTGAAGAATAGACCAAGCAAAATTTTAATTCAGGTGCAATTTTAAAACTGAGACCATACCATTCTTACAACCTGATCTAAAAGGTCAAGTTACAAAAATGTAACATATTCGAGAATAAATAATGGAGTATTTATAGTATATGATTGGAACAATGACCACCTTTTGATTTATAATCGACATTATAATCAATTTTTAAGAAATACTAATAAACTTTGCAAATTTTTTTTTTATTTTTATTATGGCTCCAATCTCAAAATTTCGGTGCCGCAAATGTGACATAACCCTAGCACTTGTAGTGAGAAAAGATGTACAAGCCATAAATTGGAAAAATAAAAAATTATAAGGTTAGGGTTTTTTTAAAAGTAAATCAAAGTACAGACCATAAATCGAAAATCGAAAAGTGATTAAGTTCATGTCATAGACTATAAACACGCCATATATAATTACCTGGCGGCGAAATCAAAACACGCGAATGCTCCGTATTGGTGGAGGAGGCGAGCGACGGCGCGAGTGTCAGTACAAATTCCAGTGACGTTGCTACAGGCGGAGAAGGAGCCGAGTATCGGCCGGTTCTGAAGCCTGTAGAAACCAAGGTTCTTTCTAAGATCCGCCATGTCGATTTGGCCATGGCGGTCGAGGGCGATATCCACCACCTCAGCAAGGGTGTGCCGCCACGAGAGGATGTTGGAGTGGTGCTCGTAGGGGCCTATGAGAACCGCCCATCTTTCTTCCTCGCTTAAGCATCTCAACACTCTCTCCCTCAGAGTGGAAGGAACGGCTATTCCCATCACTTTCTTGGAGGCGTTTGATCGCCCCCGTTGAGCCCGACCCACAGAATATTACGGCGTCTTCTTCTCCGCCACCTAAGCATTTTTTCACATAATTTGTCGCTTCATTTGCCGCTTTTGTGGACTCGTATCCCACATAGCTGTCGCTCGTGTGGCTGTTGCCTGTACTCATGAATAACAACTCAATTGATAATAAACCAAAACAATAGGTTATATGTACTCAATCGATGAGACGTTTCCCACGGGTAAACTACTGAAAATCATATAATTTAATTCTGCAATAGTCAACTCTTTTTTTTTTATCAATTATTAACTAATTATAATCATGTACACCATTTACAGGAAACCCTGACTAAACACATGAAAATAAATAAATAAATAATTAAATGAAAGAAATGTTGTTAACGTAGATACCATAAGAAGGAAGTAATTTGGTAGTAATGTAGTTCTCAATGTAGTAAAGGGAGCGGCCGGAGGCGGTGTGATCCGCGTAAGTGAGGCGGCGCCTCCCGAAGGGGGTTTCGAACTCGGCGGAGCCGCCGATGATCTGAGAGAGCAACCAGCAAAGTTTGTTCGTAGAGGAGTCATTGCTCTTCGGCACATCTCTACCAATTTTATGGAATGAATCATCAATTTTTTCACACCTCATTATATCAAGATCAAGAACTCAAATCTCTGCCCATAGAGAGCTATGAATTCAATCGATGTTATAATGAACTCAAATTCTTCCTACGACATGTAGTACGGGAAGCTCACTCTTGTCCATCCCGGCTTTGTTCCTAAATATCCCTGCATTCAATATCAAATGTAGATAATTTTATTACGACCACAGTTTGTATTTCAAAAGTATATCGATATACCGAGATGAGATCCTGTAAAAAGTACATCTAGACCTAATAATCATATAATGAACTAGAAATTAAACTCCGTATTAAAATTGATGCTTATAATTAAAACGATAAAGAGTTGATTAACCTTTTGGATATACGATCTAATGGCAAGAGAATGGTGGCGGTCGATATTGAGGAGGGTGTGGCCGTAAGGCGCGGCACAAGCACAGCCTCCACGGGCTTCGATGCCGAAGAGGTCGTTGAGAAGCTTGGCGACGAAAGATCCGTGGAGAGGTTTGTCTCTAGTGTTGTTTGGCGCCGAAGAGTGTACGAGGAAGGATAAGATGGGTTGTCTCTCCACATCAGTGTTCCCTAATATTGAGATGTTGGGATGGAGAAGAAGTCGTTGGAATGCTCTTGCTACGTACCTCTTCTCTACTTTGTCTATAGCCTCATAACCTATGTATTCTTTTATCCAAAAAGATAATGCAGCTCTTGATTTTTGAATAATTTGTGGAGTTCCCGCGTCTTCTCTTTTTTCTACATTGCCTATGTATATGGTGTCCTGATTTTGGAAAACCCAAGGTATAATTAATATTTGGAGGAGTTGAGAATAATATATATGCTACAATTGTAACTATTTTGTTCTTTTCATATTGTTGAAATAATGTTTAGTTCGGGACTATTTCAAATAGATATGTGACAAACAAATGACTTTAACATAACCTCTTACGGTACTTTTAGGCATGGGCAGTTCTGTAGCATGTGCAGGGTGGACGACCGCAAATGGGGGCCCCAAATGTTTGAGTCCAAAGTATGTTATATATACATACATTTAGGCAGCGTTTGGTAGTAGGGATGAAGCAGGATAAGATTATTTATCCCACTTATCCCTGTGTTTGGTAGCCATATTTAGCTTATCATACCAGCCCATGATTTCGACTCGGCTCGTGCTTCAAACACTGTTAAACCTCAATTTTTTGATATTTTTTATCACACCTCCTACCCTAAGATAAAAACACTGTTGATCTAATAATAAAATTCACCCATTTTTACCCTTTTTCTCCCATCTCATTTTAATTTCTCCCAAAAATCCTAGATCCCCCTTCTCTCTCCCTCTCTCTCCCGATTCCCTCTTCCGGCGCGGCCCTGAAGGGTTGACTGTCGCCGGCAACCGTCAACGCGTCTCCGGGATCCTGTTGCCGCTTCCGCCAGGGCTTTACTGACAGCAAATCGAAGGGTTGCATGCCCGATTTCTCTCTCTTTTCTGCAGGTCTCCGGCTTGGTGAGGGCGCCGCCGCCGCTCCGGTGATAATTCTATCATCTCTAATCGATGAAGTGTCATCTCTAATCGACTTTGGTTCTTGGGTTTTTGAGCTTGGAGGGGATCAGAGCTTGTAGAAGAAATTGAATTGGGCGGTGTTGAGAAGAAATCCGACGATGACGAAATCCGATTCTTCGAATTATTGTTCGATTTTTTTTTCCCTCTCAATTTGTTTGTTTTCTTCGAATTGTTTGCTGCTGTTTGTTTGGCCATTAAAATCCTCATGAAAAGTATTTTTTTTTTTATTGCTGTTTTATTCAAATTTGTTTGTTTGCGTGAATTTTTCATGCTTGTTATGTTGAATTTGGTTTGAAGAATTATTTTGGTTTGGGCGTGAATCGTTCAGAAATTAGGAATTGTGGAGGGTGAAATTTATAATTTTAATTTCTAATCATCATACTACAGTAATTGTTAATTTTCTACCAAACACTCTCCACTTTTTCTTATCATGAGTTTAATTTCAAGAGTCACTATTCATGAGATAATTTCTTGCTTATCTCAACATCCCTACCAAACAGAGCCTTAATGTTTTACAAATAAATGGTAGTAGTCGAGGAGTTGGCAAAGCGCCTAGTCTTTTAATTTGGTCAAGGATCGAATCCTTGTTGGAACAATTCTATTTTTTATTTTTTTTCCTTTTCTCTAATTATTTTTTCTTTCTCTATATTAGTGAAGGGCCTACCTATCCAACAATTCTATTTTTTGTTTCCCTTTCTCTAATTATTTTTTCTTTCTCTATACTATTGAAGGGGCCCACCTATCTAATTTTGCATTAGCTACGGGAATATCAAATGCCACGCATACGAAACATATTGAATGTGATCCTTTGGAAGAAATTATTGATGAAATTGTTAGTGATTTTGTAGGCTGCGTTACGGAGGATTCGAACCCGAGATTTTTGGTCTTGAGCATTAATCCTCTACTGCTAGGCCAACACACACACATATTTCAGCCATTTTTGTTACTGACATGAAGTTTATGTATTAAGACTTTTTTAGGTAATAAAATTTCTATATAGATATATTATTTTGAGAAAACGCCCAATTTTAAAATTTTTGCACAGGGCCCTGGATAACCTTGGCAAAATAACTATCAGCTTCTACACAAACAATAAACTATCTGATACGATCCCACATTGGATCCACAAATCATTGTGGATTGGTACTTAAGTAAGGGGTTAAACCTCCACTCATAGGCTAGCTTTTGGGTAGAGTTAGGGCTTTTGGCTTGAGTACCTATTAATTGGTGCTTTCATTGAGAGTGCGGACGTGGTGCAGAAAAAGGCTACCTGGTGAGACCAGAGTGAGAGCCGTCCGTGGACGTCCTGCGAACGTGGTGCGGGAAAAGGCTACCTGGGAGAAGGCTACCTGGTGGGACCAGAGTGAGAGCCGCCCAGAGTGAGAGCCGTCCGTGGACGTCCGGCTCTTAAGGGGGTCGAATGATACGATCTCACATTGGATCCACAAACCATTGTGGATTGGTACTTAAGTAAGGGGTCAAATGATACGATCCCACATCGGATCCACAAACCATTGTGGATTGGTACTTAAGTAAGGGGTCAAACCTCCACTCATAGGCTAGCTTTTGGGTGGAGTTAGGGCTTCTGGCTTGAGTACTTATCAATTGGTGCTTTCATTGAGAGTGCGGACGTGGTGTGGAAAAAAGGCTACCTGGTGGGACCAGAGTAAGAGCCGCCCAGAGTGAGAGCCGTCCGTGGACGTCCTGCGGACGTGGTGCGGGAAAAGGCTACCTGGGAGAAGGCTACCTGGTGGGACCAGAGTGAGAGCCGTCCGTGGACGTCCGGCTCTTAAGGGGGGTCGAATGATATGATCCCACATCGGATCCACAAACCATTGTGGATTGGTACTTAAGTAAGGGGTCAAACCTACACTTATAGGCTAGCTTTTGGGTGGAGTTAGGGCTTCTGGCTTGAGTACTTATCATCAAACCTCCACTCATAGGCTAGCTTTTGGGTGGAGTTAGGGCTTCTGGCTTGAGTACCTATTAATTAATGATAGGTACTCAAGCCAGAAGCCTTAACTCCACCCAAAAGCTAGCCTATGAGTGGAGGTTTGACCCTTTACTTAAGTACCAATCCACAATGGTTTGTGGATCCGATGTGAGATCGTATCATTCGACCCTCCTTAAGAGCTGGACGCCCACAGACGGCTCTCACTCTGGGCAACAGTTACTCCGGACCCACCCGTGTGGCACCCGGCAGCACTCTCCTAGGTAGCCTTTTCCCGCACTACGTCCACAGGACGTCTACGGACGGCTCTCACTCTGGGCGGCTCTCACTTTGGTCCCACCAGGTAGCCTTATCTCATGTAGTCTTTTTCGCACCACGTCCGCACTCTCAGTGAAAGCACCAATGATAGGTACTCAAGCCATAAGCCCTAACTCCATCCAAAAGCTAGCCTATGAGTGGAGGTTTGATCCCTTACTTAAGTACCAATCCACAATGGTTTGTGGATCCGATGTGGGATCGTATCACCATCATTATGTTTGGATCGGTTACGATATTACGCCGGGCAACATGCGATTCCAATGGAAACACCTAAACTAAAGCAGCACATGCTGAGTTCCGGCGATAGTTTTACAGTAGACTGTAGATAGTAGAACGCTCACTCAACCACGAGATATTCCAATAAAGCGCGGTGAACAAAGCAAGATGAGATGAAGAATTGGAAACATCTGGTCCCTTGTCACAAGCATCATAATCATCCACGGCCAGAGCCGCAAAAGAATTGGAAATAGGAACAACCTTCTCTAAATCGATGTGGGACAAACGAATTGTTTCAACAATCTAAACAATATATAAAAGTAGAATTGTTGGCAAAAATTACAAGAATGTCATTTACCCACTAAAAATGACCACCGATTGTCCAATAGTTTTATGAAGGTAATTTATTTCAAAGAGTTGTGAATTGTCCAATGTATTTGGTAATAAATGGATTTAAATTATAATAGTGTTTAATTATTTGCTAATATTCTATTTTTGCATTAAATCATTCTATTAATTTATTTATTTTGCTATATTCATATGTTATTTTATTTTTTTTCAATCTTATTTTTTTTATAAATAATTTGTGAAAATTTTGTTGTGACAATAGAAAATTTGTATACATTGTCACAAATAAAACTAATTATTAATTGAAATTTTGTGAAATAATATTAAATTAGATTTAAAGTTATTGATCGATAAATTTATTGTGATCGTGATTTATTGCTCAATTTTTTGATATATTATTTTTTTCAACGAAATTTATCAAATTAATAAAGGAAAATAGTAATTACTAATTATTTAGATAACTATTAAGAATTTAAATAAAATAACATAAATATATTAATTCAAATATCATAATATCAATAATAGTTTCATATAAATGTAGACATGTAGTATAACATGTGTTTATATTTCTATTACATGAATATTTAAAATTATATTTACTTATATTCTTTTAAAATTATTTTAAGTTTTCAATATTAAAATAAAAAAAATAATAATAAATAATAATAATAATATATTGTATTGTGTTGTTCAATAATGATGTGAGAGAAAATATATAATTTCAATTTTCTATTTATTTTATCATTTTTTATGATTTATATGTTCCGTGCAGCGTACGGGCGCAACACTAGTTACAATTAAAAAGATTACAATTATCTTAATAAAAAAATTGACGATTTTTCAACAATTTTAAAATATGACAATTAAGGAATAAATAAAAGTGACAATGCCGTGACCCCTGGGGAATTAATTACAACGCCTAAGCTAACTACTTGTAGTAGGTCATTAAGAACTAATTAATCTAGAGCTAATTAGAACTATATATATTAGACTAGAAGACTAGAGCTATCTCCAAGAACTCCAATACAAAAATAATGAGGAAGCACTGTGTAAAACACATATAAGGAAAATAGTATTCCACAGTATTCTTTTTTATATGATCTTCATAATAACTTGACTCAATTGATGAATAATAAAAACCTAGACTTTTCAAATTACCGTGCAAAGTAAGATTATATTATGACACGCGATCTCATTTTAATTTTTGTTAATTTTTGTTTTTACTTAAAAGTCAAAAAACACTTGCCTTTTCATCAAAATTATTGACATATTCAACAATTCCACCGCCACACGTGGACGGAGGTGATGAACCAAGGCGATAGAGACTTTGCTCATCAACAGTATTCCCGGTGTACCTGGACCTCCCACAAACTTATGCGGGTTCACGAAAATCGCATCGTAGCCGTCGGTTTTGTTCGATCTCATGTCGATCTTCGTGTAGGGCCCACTACACGTAATCATATCTCAAAGCAAAGCCTCAATAATCATAAGACTTCCTTAAGTTAAGACCAAGCAAAATTTTAATTCCAAGCGCCCATATTTTAAGATGAGACCAACCATCTCAAACTACAAAATGTAAAATATCTGAGAATTAATAACGGATTATTAATTATAATTAATTTTTAAGAACTCATAAACTTTGCAACTTTTTAAATTAATTTTTAAGAAATATGACACAACCCTTGCACTTGTAGTGAGAAAAGATGTTTAGTTAAATTTCTCGTACAAGAATAGAGGGTATAAGCTATAAAACTTTAGGGTTGTTTTTAAATGTAATCAAAGTTTAGACCATATATAAATCGAAGAAATGCTCAAATTGAGTTCATGTCATATAAATAAACATACCATATATAATTATAATTATAATTATAATTACCTCGTCGCAAAGTCGAAGCATGCAAACGCTCCGTATTGGTGGAGGAGGCGAGCGACGGCGCCGGTGTCGGTATAGATTCCGGCGACGTTGCTACATGCGGAGAAAGAGCCGAGAATCAGCCGATTCTGAAGCCTGTAGAAGTAAAGGTTCTTTTTGAGATCCGTCATGTCGATTTGGCCGTGGCGGTCGAGGGCGATATCCACCACCTCAGCAAGGCTTTGCCGCCACGAGAGGATGTTGGGGTGGTGCTCGTAGGGGCCCATGAGAACCACCCATCTTTTTTCGTCGCTTAAGCATCTCAACGTACACTCTCTCCCGCTAGACGGCTATTCCCATCACTTCTTGGAGGCGTTTGATCGCCCCCGTTGAGCCCGCCCCGCAGAATATTACGGCGTCTTCTTCTCCGCCACCTAAGCATTTTTTCACGTACTCCGTCGCCTCATGTATCCCACGTAGTTGTCGCTCGTGTGACTGTTGCCTGTACTCCAAAACAATAAGTTATTCAGTCGGTGAGACGCTTCCCACCAAAGGTAAAATACTGAGCATCGTATAATTTAATTGTGGAATAATCAACTCTTTCAATCAATTACTAATCATGTACCATTTATAGTAAACCCTGACTAAACACATGAAATTAAATAAACAAATGAAAGAATGTAATTACCATAAGAAGGAAGTAATTTGGTTGTGATGTAGTTCTCAATGTAGTGGAGGGAGCGGCCGGAGGCGGTGTGATCCGCGTAAGTGAGGCGGCGCCTCCCAAAGGGTGTTTCGAACTCGGCGGAGCCGCCGATGACCTGAGAGCGCAACCAGCAAAGTTTGTTCGTGGAGGAGTCATTGCTCTTCGGCACATCTCCACCAATTATATGGAACGAATCATCAATTTTTTCACACCTCATTATATCACGATCAAGATCAAGATTTTTGTTGATGAAGCTGTTTTGATCTTCAAAGTCCATCTTCATGCATATATACAACCAGAATTTCGAGAATTATAGACTTAAAATAACTACTATATATATATATTGAATACTTCCTGTAGTTGTGGTCCGATCAAATTATAGTGTTATTATGAATGAGAAAAAAAATAAATGCAATCAAACATGTATTTGTACTTCACCGAACAAGATTCTCCGTCCCAGTTTTAATATCTCAATCATATCTCAAATTTTAAATTTAATTAGTTTTAGATTGCTTTTTATAAAAATAAAAGTTTATAAACACACTTGTTTACTTTTTGTAAGAAAAAAATAATAACTGGGAAAAGTTATAATTACAAAAATTTGAAAGAATATATTTTTGAATTTTATATTTAGTGTGGCTATGGAAGTTCGAACAAACTTCTAATGAAATTTACGTATTCTTGTATAATTAATGGTAATAGGGAGAAAATTGTTGTTACGTACGTAATTGAATTTTGATTTGAATTTCTTAGCATGACACCACGGGGCAACCCTACAAATGCAAAAAAATAAAATAAAAATAAAAATAAAAAAATAAAAATAAAATCGTAAAATTCCTATTTTATGTCATTAAATAATATGAAAAATAAATTATGCAACAACAACAAGTTAAATCAAAATAAAATAAGTAGTAACATCATTCTACCACAAATTCACACCGATGAGAAGTGTTTTAATCTCTCAATCACTTCAGTATTAGTAAGGTTTTAGAATTAATTCAGAGAGTAATTAATTAAAGTAATACTCTTTCCTCCACCATCTTTAGACATACTTTCTTTGTTTGGATGTCCACAATAAGTAGACACTTTCCATGTTGGGAAATAGACCCGACATAAAAAATCACTTTATAACAAATGGGTCCACACTTATTCACTTTATAATACATATCTTGTACAACAAATGATACCCAACAATTCACTTTATAACACACTATCTTTGTCTAAAGATGGTGGACGAAGGTAGTAATATAGTTAAAATATACGGGCAAACTTTTTAGACCTAAAACCCCCCGGACTTTTTTTGCCTGAAAGTTGGATAGGCCCGAAAGGCTATTTGGGCTAGGGATGACAATGGGTTGGGTTTATGTGGGTACCCACCCCTACCTAAATCCTAATGTGGCAGGTTTAGAAATATTAAATAGGTTTGGAACATATTTGGGTAACAAACTTAGTACACGTCATGGGTTTGGGGAGGGTATGGATTATTGCCTATGGGTATCCACTACCCAAACACATTTTAAATGAATTACTAAAAGTAATTTTTGTATATAGTACAAATTTAAAAAAAAATATGTACTCCTATATAATTATAAGAGACATACTTGGGTCAGCCGGAGGCACCGTGCGGCCGGAATAAAACAATGACACTTTTATTCATATAGATTGACACTTTTCTGTATAAAGATTGACACTTTTAAAAATTGTCATTTTATTCGTAAAATAATTATGTTAAAGATTGACACTTTTATTCATATAGATTGACACTTTTTTGTATAAAGATTGACACTTTGAGCCCGACCGCACAGTGCCTCCGGCTGACAGAAGTTTTTGTCTAATTATAAATATTAATAATTTTACGGTTTAGTCTTCACATGAAAATTAAAAAAATTGTTTTTAGTTCTGGGTTGATGGCTAGAACTGCATATTGAACTTATAAGAGATAATAAAATCCAATATCTGAGTTCACATATTGTTGAGAGCGACGAAAGAAATGTAATAATTTTGAAATATTAAAGTTCTATTATCTATTCGATGACATAGATCGCAAAATTTCGTGATATATATCTTATGAGTCGATCTCCTATTCTACATATGTGTAATTTCAATAAATTGATTTCATTTCGTTCAATATATTTTTCAAAACTATAATAAAATAAAATAAAAACATAATTAACCACGATGAATTAATTAGCCTTTTGACTCGAGAATATGAAAAAATAGAGCATGCTGAAAACAATTTTTTTTAGTTAATAAGTGCGAATTTTAGATTTTCTTTTTGATACAACAATATATATTTTCATCTATATCTAATTATAATATTTTGTTGTTTTTTTACTACTCTTTATATTTTATTATTATTTGCTTGATTCAGATTTTTATTAGGTATCCACGGGTATTATCCGGCGGGTTCGAAGCAGATATGGATAGTAAAATTATTTTTTAATCGAGTTAGGAACGGGTATGAATTGTAAAAAAATTGATGGGTAAGTACCCGACCCATTATTATCGTGCTTATTTTGCCAGCTCAAGCTATGATGCATGGTGGACCAGTGGTTGGCAGAGGCTGAAGCTCTTAATCACACGAATCCAATAAATGCTTCTGATTTACCCACCTCTATATCCTTTTATTTTCTCCTTTTAATTTTCTTTCACACCCCTAAATGATTTGGATAAGATGACAAAAGCATTGGATATATTCTCGTGTCATAGATAAATTTCGAGTTTTTTTTTTCTTTCTTTTTTTTTTTTTTTCCAAATCAGTGATAAAAATATTTAACATTTTAGTGGAGATTTTAGTTTTTTGGAAATATTGCATCATATATTCATAAATATATTGATAATGAATCTTAAATTAAAAATTATATCGAGACATATAATTTGACATAAAAATCGGATGACAAACGAGCAAAATATGATAAATTTAAAGGGCTAATGACGACAAAATACACGAATTTTCACATGACTTTCGTTTTTTCCATAACCTTGAAAAATTCCATCTAAATACATATATTCTAATTGAATGCTTTTACACTAAATTGAAAGAGATATAAGGTGGTAAATAAACTTTAATTTTTCCTATTTTCACTGAAAGAGTATGCGCCAATTAATACTCCGTACGCTTCCATATATATGTAAATTTTAGGAACTACATGAGTTTTAATTTTATTTTATTTTTTGATAAAATTATTGTTAATGAATGACGGATCCTGTTTATATAAGTGAGAATATATATATTTTTTATTTTAGATAACAATAAACTACATAATTAGGTAACAATATATTAAATATTAGATAACAATATCTTTAACGTTGTCATTTTGAAGCAAAAAGGCCCTCAACGTCTACATAAGTGGTGCAACCCCCTCCCCAATTCCTCTCACTTATGTCTAAACGTCTCAAACAAATGAACTTTTTTTTCTTTTTCTTTTTTCTGTTTTCTTTTTTCGTGTGAGATCTACTGATACATTTAGCGGGAGGGGGAGTTGTAGAGACGTAGAATTTAACTTCAACTTCTCTCTTTTCTCTTCTCGAGAAAACCCTCTCCTTCAATTTTTTTCGGGAGATTGAAGAAGAGTTTGGCGGCTATCCAATAAAATATTAGTGAAATTATTTCTAAATTTTGTCTCTACCCATATGAGGTTTAATAATCAGCGAAAGAATGATTATTTAATAAGATGTTGCATATTGATGGATTTTGTAAGAAAATGTTGCAATTTTTTTGAAGCACTTAATTGAGAATATGGTCATTATTAAATACTACTTCTCCGTCTCACCTAATTAGTCCATCTTTATATTTATATGTGAGATATAAAATAATAAAGGTGGACTAATTAGGTGGGACAGAGGGAGTACCTTCATCCCACCTATTAGTCCACTTTATTTTTGGAACAATAACCAATGCAGTGTAGGATATGTAGTTGTAATCAATTCTAAGGAGAGAGAGTTAATTTTAACCATAAATTTTTTATCATTTTAGGAAAGTAAACTAATAAGTGGCACATGACAAAACGGAAATATAGACTAATAAATGAGATGTAGGTAGTAAATGTGGACTAATAAATGGGATGAAGGTAGAATAATACTACATTCATCCCGTTATATTAAAGTTTATTTCCGTTTTGGTCCGTCTCATTATATTAGAGTTATTTTCTAAAATAACAAAAAATAATTAGCTACGATTAATTATCTTTCCTTATAATTAATTATAGCCACGTATCTTTATATTTATTGATTTTTGTACGGGTTAAATAAGTCTTGAAATAATGGGATGGAGGTAATAATTGAATATATACGACCCAACAAGCACCGCTTTCTCTCTCATCACCTTCTCTCACCACCTGTACCCATTGCCACATCACGTACAATGGTGTACTCTCCATCACCGTTCTTCTCCCGACGAGTCCCCTTCCAGCACGCAACCTCTCCCCTCCCCTCTCATAAAATCACTCCGCACCTTCACTTTCACTTCACACATTCACACACGCACCCCGGCGCTTCAAATGGCGAGAAACGACCTGAGAACCTTCTGCGGCGAAGAGATTGTGCAGAGCATCAGCAGTTATGAGGTTCTGACGTCTGTCAAGGAGGAGCCGCTCGCGTATCGCGAAGAGAATGGGAGTTTCGTCGGCGGCGCAGCGGCGGAGGAGCGGCTTCCGAAGCCGCTCGAAGGGCTGAAGGAGAATGGGCCGCCGCCGTTCCTGAGGAAGACATTTGAGATGGTGGATGATCCCGAAACGGATCCCGTGATTTCGTGGAGCTCTACTGGGGATAGCTTTATAGTTTGGGATCCTCACAGATTCTCCACCGATCTGCTGCCGAGGCACTTCAAGCACAGCAATTTCTCTAGCTTCGTTCGCCAGCTTAATACCTATGTGAGCATCGATTCTCTATGCCTAATTAGTTGATCTCTAGCCCTAGTTTTTCCATGAGGGTTTGGGAATTTCTGTGTTGGGAGAAATGAGGCAAATTATGTTGAGGGATTTTTTTGTTTCTTTGATTTTAATTCATGTTTTCTTAATTGCGTTTGACTAATGTCTTTCATCTAGCTTTATTTTAGCGTTTTTCTTCCAAAGTTTATTGTAATTCTTGCTTTGAAAAAAGTTTCTACTGTAATTCTTGGTATCCTGTCTTGGTTTTTTTAATTTTTTTTTTTTATAATGTAAAACTCGAAACTGAGTTGATTATTCAGATTTCTGCATTTGGAAGGGGAGGAACTTATGCTGATGAATGATGATCGCTTTTGGAAATTTTCTTTAATCCATGTTTCCTGCTTCATAGGATATGTTCCCCAAACCATTTTTTACTCAAAAGCTATTTATTTCTTACTGTTAGTTTATGTATTTTCCAACTTATTGAGATGCAATTATGCACAGAGTTTCAGGAAGATTGATTCGGACAGATGGGAATTCGCTAATGTAGGCTTTCAGCAGGGGAAGAAGCATCTGCTCAAGTACATCACGAGGCGAAAGCAAAATTTCCAGATAAGTCAGAAACAATCTTGGCTAGATTCGACCAAGCATGGAGCTGAGGCAGATATCGAAAATTTGAAAAATAACCAAAATTCGTTGCAAACGGAGGTCTTCAAGCTAAGGCAGCAACAAGAGATGACACAGAGTTATCTAACAGCTGTGGAAAAGCGTCTTCGCATCACTGAAAAGAAGCAGAAACAAACGGCCCTTTTCTTGATCAAATTCATGAAGAATCCCCTGCTCTTGCAGCGCATCGCTGAGAAGATGAGCAAGATCAGGGCATTGAGCAGTGGGGAAATAATCTCGAAGAAGAGGAGATTCACAGCGTCTTCGGACGTAGAAGATGATAGCTTAATGTCAGCAATGAAAGCCGTTGATATTGATGAGAGTGAGAAGATGGCATTTGATGATAAAAGGATCCAACTCCACAATAAGTTGGCTTCGATTCAATCAGATATCGAGACACTGCTTTCATCTGATGAATCGAGGGTTGACGAACATAATGCTCCAAGTTCCTCGGAGAGTCATAGCTCTGAGAATTTTGTTCTGTGGGAGAAGCTTCTGGAAGATGACATGATTTACGAGGATGGCACGAAGCAAGAATCTGATATCATGACAGAAACGGAGAATGTGGGGTCGAATCCTTCGTCCTCAGAATGTGGTACTCAAATGAGAGGGCTGGTGGAACTGGTGGGGTGTTTGGCATCCATAGCTTGATTCTGGTTCAATGGTGTTACTTGGATTTTCTCAAGGGGGATGAAAATGGGAGGTGATGGTCTAACTGATACGCGTTTTTGCTGTTTAGAGAAATACGAGGGCCGTTCCGTTTGCTAACTGGGACTGGGACTGGGACTGGGACTGGGAATGGTGTTGCAGCTGCAGTTTGTCGTGTAGTCTCTTTTTACTTTGTTAGGTTATGATCATTCTTCTTTAACTCATCATCTTATTTGGATTTCTTGTTTGCTGTAAATGTGGGCTTGGTAGATGAACATAGTTAGATATGAAGTAGGCAATGTTATGATATGATATGCGAGGGCTTGGTGTTTATTAGTAGGGTTGTGTTACTTTGATGCTCATGACTTTGTTTTACTACTATTTTACTATATTCAGAATAGATTATTGTGTAGGGTTAAAGTTCCAGTATAGTTGCGGTGTTTCGATACCATATACACTTTTTTCACATATATTATTTTTATAATTACACAAGAATTTGCACCCTCAGCTGCAGCTACCAATATGCAAATGCTACAATACCACCATAAATTTATCATGAAATTTGAAAAAAATTCAACATGTGAAAAAAAATTCATAGTAAAGAGCTTCACCATGTTTCACTGCCAACCCTTGTGATGATGATATCATTACTTAGAATCCTTCTTCGGATGGATGGCATCAATAAGAGCTTCGATTTCTTCCTTTGCTCTTTCAAACACGTTCGGAGCTTTAACTTCATCAACGGATGTATTTTCATCGATACCACCACTCCTTCCATGAGTCTCTTTATGATGATGCTGTTTGTGCTTCATAGGAGATTCGATTCCTTCCTTCGCCTTTTCAGTAGAGCTTGGTGCAGCCTTCCCTTTCATTTCTGCCAGTATCAACAAAATCTTTATTGCAGGTTTTTAACAACAAACACGAAAAGCTTAAATATGGGATTCCAGTAAGAAAATGGAGAAAATCCATGTTGCTAAAATGAAAGCATCATTGCTTTAACAAAATCAAAGTACCTATCCAATACATTATGTTACTCCTATATTCTAATTACGCAACATATTGGTATTCGTGGAGGCTATCTAGTCACTTTTCTTTTCACAATTTTAACATTATTAATGACAGAAAAGGGAGGAAGACGGCCAAACATAATACTCCTATAACAAAAACAATTGAAATGCTGAAATAATGCTCAAGCATCTAATGTCAAATTTTACTGAAAAATTCGCTAGGAAATCACAAATATTCTCATGTCATAATTGAAAAACTGCATCCTGGTTAAGAGGTGTCTTATCCAAAATCATTTCATCAACATCCTGTTAGCAAAGATCAAGATAGTCTAGATTTCTTCGACATCCACGACCAATCATTGAACTTTTCAGCATCAGAATATAACAATTGGAGAGGGCAGAGGGGTGCAACGAAATATAACTAGTACAACAATGAGGATAAATTTGGAAATAATGAGAACGGGAAGGTTAGTTACTCTTCATGGCAATCTTCTAGGCACTAGGATCTGGGAAGGGAATACATATTGACTCTAAAGCATACCATTTTGGGAAGTTACCAGCACCGACAAAATCAGATCTCTGACCAAGTAAAGTTTGAAGCACCCAAGTTGATAGTATTATGTAGTAAGATTCTTGTTTATAACCACTCCCCAGCACTTTAATATCCTAGTTCCAGCAACACTTTGTCATGTGTTCACTTTGGTTCTACTGTTACAGAGCCAATTAAAAGGCTTGTCATATCCTTTAAGATGTTGCATATGCATTACGGTGGAACATATGGTCACCATAGACTGACAAAGAATTAATAATGATGAAGGCCAAAAACACAGTTACACAGTAGATTTTCTTTTTTGAATAGCCCTCGTACCCGGTTCTGGTTCCATGCTCAAAACAACTTAGCATCAGAACCAGAAACCATGATCAATTCAAATAGTCAAATAAATCAACTCAAGTGAAGTGAAGTATAAATTCAAACAAAATAAAGTGCTGGAGAGGCAAGATTAAAAGTATCTGAATTTTTCATGGCAACAAGCTTTCTATGCCGTACTTCTCAGCATCTGATGGATTGGTGAACTTCATCAATACAGCTAAAGGGTTATGTCAGATCCAAGAAAAGGCATATGCATCAAGCCGTGGATGTAAAAAGTTGTTTTGCCTTAAGTTTGCTAAACCAACAAGAGAAGTCAATGTATATTGTTATTCTGACCAGACCAATGCTACTTGAATACTACTAAGTTCTTAATTTAGCATGATTAAGCTTAATTCAGTTCATTATACGATGCTTTTGGCATTAAAGATGTGGTTACGCCAACCTTTTTGACAAAATAATGTACGGTTCGTTGCACCTTGATTGTACCCGTCTCTAATGAATCCTAAGGTCATAACTCCCTTAGACGAACATAATATATATTCTTTGCCACCGGAGATCAATTTAGCTAGGAATCACGACAAAGGCAGAAATGGATGATTTCCAGTTAATCGCCCTATCACACACTTCCAGTTTCTCTAGATTAAACAAACATAACTCACCGCATACAAAATGAGCACATTCCATTTTGCATACAACCATACAAAATATAAACAATCACATCGGCACCTAAACACATCAAAATAAGCATTATCCAATTTTTGCAAACACATTCACTTCAGAATCCATACCTGAATGCATCTCCGACTTCTCCGATTTCATAGGAGTCTTCACAGCAGAATTCCTGCAAAACAACACAATTTTCAATAAACACGCATCACGTTGACTTACACACTCTAATTAAACCTCAATCAAAAACCGTACATTTCCCCAACCTCGGATCTTCATGCAAGTGCGAATCATGACTTTTCGATTCCTTCTTCGGATGAATAGCCTCAACAATGGCCTCAATCTCCTCCTTGGCTCTCTCAAACACATTCGGAGCCTTCACACTACTCATCGGAGAATCGGCATCAATATCATCTCTCAGTCCATGAGTCTCCTTGTGATGTTGACGATGATGTTCGTGCCTGTGTTTCCCATTGTGCACAACTGCCTCGAACTCTTCCTTTGCCCTCTCAAACACATTCGGCACCTTCACATTTTTCCCTACAATTTTAAAAACCAAATTCCACTTAGCTGGAAACAATACGCGCAATAGGGTTAGGGTTGGTTCCTTCGAGCTTAGTTTCTCCTATAAAATCCTCGACATGATTCTTCGATCGTCACCGAAAACTTTGAAATTGAATGTACAAGAGAATAGGAATTAACAAGTATTACCTGATGGAGAGTTCGATGAAGGATACGATTTGGAATCAGCCATGAAAGAATTCTTCGAGCTGCAATCCTTACAGTTTTCTTTTCTACGGTATTTTCTGAAATTGATGGATAAAATTGAATTCCTCTTCGAAACGGAGCTATTTTGTGAATTGAATTGGGAAAGAATAAAAAACGTATCAAACGTTTGACAAATCAAATATTCTTGTTAGAAAAATAAAAAAATAAAAAAATAAAAAGAAAATAAAAAATCAGTCTTTGGAGTTGGAGTTGACCAATTGAAAGCAGAACACCTGCTATATTTTGATATTTGGACAGTATTTCAATATTTATACTTAGATTTTATTTTTTTTACTCATATTTTTTGTATAGAAAAATGGATTTTTTATTTTATTTTTATTTTTGGAAAAATTCGTGAAAAGGGAAATAATTAGATTAAAAATGCATTAACACTATAGTAATATTGCAATTAAAATTGGCTGATTCCACTCTATTGTTGGTCAAACCAGATGGTTCGAAAAGTCAAAAATAAGTGGTTGATTGTACATCAACACTAGCAATTCGTTTGGTATGTTTTCTTGAAACACAAGTTCCATTTTATTGTAAAATAGACACGCGTCTCTTTGGACAAGTTTTGAACAATCTCTGCACAGTTTAAAAAGTATCGATATAAGATGTCGAGGAATGATACGAGTAAAATGACGTCGGAACAATTAGTTGTGCATTTTAAGTTCATCAATAAGATTAAGCGTAAAAGAGCTGGGCAATACGCTTGCATTATTTTATGTTATGTATTTTTAGGATTTTGAGTATTGTTAATTATAAGTTCTATGATCTAATGTTTCTTTCAAAAAAATAGTTTAATGAAAAATAAAATTTTATTTCAATAAGTTAATTAATAAAATAATAAAGATATACGAAATTAAAATTGAGAGATCCTCGAAAATAAACCAGGAAAGATTCCCACCATGGGTGATTTTGAAATGAAGTTCATTGGAAATGCTCTTACATCTTTAATATTGCACAGTTGCGCTCTCAATTGTTATGTGTATATAGTTTAAATTTGAGTTTCGACATTACGAAACACAAAAAGTATCACTTGATTATTCATATAAAATTAAAAGTGCAATTTAGGAGGGAGGTAGGTGCACAACACTCTAATGATTAAGTCCATAACTTTACATATTAATGAAAATTGAGATATCATAATAATTAACGAAGAATACAGACCCAAATATTAAAATACTACATTATATATTTGTTAGGGTTGTTATACGTACCATCAAACCACACTAGTATGATATTATCCGCTTTGGGTCAAATTTGGGTCGAGCCCAAAAAGCTCGCGGTGTGACTTTGAATTTTTCCGCAATGTGGTTGGAGCTCTGAGGTTTTCGTTTAGGATTTGATATGTGAGATATTTTGTATCTTATTTTCTGCCTCATGGTGAGATTCTCTCTTAGAGCCCGTTTGGTAGTCAGTATAACCCAGGAAAAGCCTAGATAAGAAAATTTATCTCGGCTTTTCTAGTGTTTGGTATCCGAGAAAAATAATGTCATCGGCCCGTGAAAATGCTTGGGCCCAGACTAAATTCACTGTTACACTAGCATATACTATACCGCCTCTACCCCCGGATAAGTTGTGATAAGTTTTTTATTTTCAATTTTAATTATCAATTTTTTATTTTTATTTTAATTATCAATTTTTTATTTTTTATTTTAATTATTATTTTTTATTTTTAATTTTAATTATCAATTTTTTATTTTCAATTTTAATTATCAATTTTTTATTTTTTATTTTAATTATCAATTTTTTATTTTTATTTTAATTAACAAAAAATATTTTCAAATTTAATTATCATTTTAATTATCAATTTTTTATTTTCAATTTTAATTATCAATTTTTTATTTTTAATTTCAATTATCAAGTTTTTATTTTTTTATTTTAATTATCAATTTTTTATTTTCAATTTTAATTATCAATTTTTTAATATTTAATTTTAATTATCAATTTTTTATTTTCAATTTTAATTATCAATTTTTATATTTCTTATCCTAATTTATCTATGTTTGTACCAAACACACAATATATTTCTTATCCCAACTTATCATACTTTTTTTATCTCAACTTATCACACATTTTCTTATCCGCCATTTTCTCGGTATTGCTACCAAACGAGCCCTTATGTCCGTAGTGTTTTGTCCGGTTTTGGATTTTTCACGTAAATCTATCTGTGTGTGTTCTTTACTCTTTATGTTCTTATTATTGCTTGTCAATCATAACGATATTAACTTTTTTTTTTTTTGGTTTTTAAAAGAATAATAATATGTATGTTTATTTTCTTTAGAGCGATAGAATACGGGAGTTAAATTAAAGATACGTAATGATAGTAGGCCAATGGGCCCAACTCGTACTAAAGCGTTTTGATTGCGAGTCTGAGTGAAAAGGGTAATTCTATACGTAGCCCCCGTTTTACTATTTATAGCCCCCCGATTTAAAATTAAAAAAAAACTTTTAATCAGAAAATCCAATCTTACCCTTTGGAGGCTTTGGAGCCAACGATTCTTTCTCAACTTATAGCCCCCAAGACAAAAACGAAGAAGATGAAACTTAGCCCCCCCAAAAGCTTCTCCCCCTTCCCTCTCTCTCATTATGCCTATTTCACCGTAGCCACTGACACAAACTCCTTCACCAGGAAGAATCACGAACCGCACCTTTTATTAAGATGAGCACGACGACTACCGGACTTGGTCTTTTACACCTCCCACCTCTTCGATGTAAGGGAATTTGCTTGAATTGATCGTTTATGGAGATCCATTAATTCTTTATCAATTTGTATAGAGATTGGGTGTTGATTTCTAAGGTTTTCGGTTAGAGTCAAGAGATTTTGACTTCTCAGGAAAATCATCGATCCGAACTAGAAATTGTGAAATTTTTTATTCTGATTTAAGGTGCAAACAAAACAACATAATTTCTCCCCAATTTTGAAGAATCTAATCAAGAATATCAGATATTTATTTTCATATTTCTAGTTCTCTCCAATTTTAGAAATTGACAGATTTGATGTAATTCTTCTATACATATCCCCCCTTCTGAATTTCTGCAAATTATTTGCTATCTTCACATTAGTAAATGGGGGCTACATGTGTTATCAAGAAGAAAAAAGAAAAAGGGGGCTACATATGTTCTCTCTCGAAAAAGAAAATAAAAAGGGAGGGGGGGGGCTACATGTTCCTTCAAGAAAATAGAAACGGGATTACAAGTTGCAGACGACGACTAATGTAATAATATTGTTGGGGGCCATAATGAATGGTTGGAGGCTATATTATATCATTAGATTATTTTGAGGGTTAAGGGGTAAAATATTTGGGGGCTAAGGGGTAAAATAGTACAATCATATTTGTTTTAATTTATATTTTAAATGGGGGGCTATGATTAGCAATATGGGGGCTATGTATAGAATTACCGAGTGAAAAATAATAGGTGTTATTCATATGAATTTCAGAATGATACTCCCATCTTAAAATTATTATGTAACATTTATTTGAAATTAATATTTACATATTACGAAATATTCTAACATTTCTACTATCGTGATTTAAATATTTCTTGAGGCTAGTGATATCAATCGGGCCGATCTATTGTCTTGTTTGTCTGTTCAGCTCGAACCAAACCTTGTTAAATTTTTTTCTTTTTTCCGATTATAAATTTTTAACTATAATCTTAAACTTTTGATTTTTGGACTAACCTGTCTGGTGATAAAAGTTGAGGATGTTTAAACTTTTTGATACCGCGCGTCGTACAAACAAATTTATAATGAAACTCAGCATCCCAGTAATGAAAAAAAATCTATTAATTGAGCCAACCTGCTAAATTTACAGGCTAGCCCTACCGTGGTATACATACAACCATGAGCAATCGTGACATAATCTTTATCTATCTATCTAACTATATATATATATATATATATAGTTAGATAGATAGATAAAGATTATGTCACGATTGCTCATGGTTGTATGTATAAATTATAAATCGCCCCATGCCATGCAACTTCGACGCTAATAAAATAAAGGGGAAATGCAGCATCCATGTAAATTGCAGCAGATGGGATTTGAATATCCATTCTTAATTACAAATATTTTACAAGATACTTATATATATAATATGGTGGGCTACCTCTTCAATAATATTATTTTAAATGTGCCGACTTGCCTATCCACTAGTATAATTTGATTCTCTTGGAATAATGAATGTAAATAATTGAAAGTCAGCAACAAGCAGGATTATTTAAGTAATGCAGCCAAATAGGTTCCATTAGTTACATTGAATATCTTCAGATTGTGTGACGCATATAATAATACTAGCAACTTGCAGAATGATTCCATATGTCTTGACTTTATTTTTTATTTTATTAGAATCCTATTATCATAAAAGCCAGTGTCGAACAATCTCTTATGAGGTATATATATAAGGAATAATTTTTGAAAGTATTTTTGTAAAAGTATATTTATTCATGGACATTTATTCTGAGGGATATTTTAATTCATGAAGTTTACCATTTTTCCTCATTTTCATTTATTCTATATGATGAATAATTTTTCTTCAGCAGTCATTTTTTCACATTTTCAATTTATTTCATGAAATATTTTCTTATAAACATGGAGTGATAACATTTTCCCACATGATAAACTTATTTTTTCACCCTAGAGAACATATAGTAAAAGAAGTGGGGACTGCATCATGCATGGGATAAAGAAATTCATTATTTATTTATTCCTTTTGGAAGAGAACATACATTTAGAGTTATCTATGTGTTTGTGTGAGATTTATGTCTCATGATAAATCCTAAATTTAAATTAAAAAAAAAATACGTGGGGCTAACTTGGGCCGTGGGATAACACACACTTACAATCCTAGTTAGCAAACATGAAATTATGTTGGATAAATTAAAATTAGTCAATTTACTTCTTATCTCTCAGAATCAATGGCCCCTTATGATGCGTTTCTTTGAGGGGTAATTAACTTAATATAGGGGTTGATAAATTTTGGGATAAAATATGAGATGCGACATGATCAGAGTGATCCCGTGTGTTTTAGTGAAATTTATATTTTATGATTAGTCTCTTCTTCTTCTTCTTTTTTTTTCTTTCTTTTATTTAGTTATTTATTTATTTATAATTTTTTTTTACGATTGTATGTACAGTGAAGCGATCTTATTTTACAGATGAAAACATTAAATCTCCGACAACACGAAATTTACCAATTTAATGTGAAATGGTTAAGTAAGCATTGTAAAGTAGGGTTTAAACTCAGTATTGAAACCTGTATATTCTTTATTTTGACAATTTAGATATTTGTTGGGTTATTTATAGTTATATATGAATATCATTACTTTTCGATTTGTCACATTACTCTTTTTTGTAATGATATGAAATTTTCATTTATGTCTTGATTTATAACACCCATCTGTCTTGCATGGATTCAGAGATTGCATGCTATAAAGAAAAATAATAATAATAATTTAAAAAAAAACTAGTAAACAAATAAAATTCAGATCACAAATGAAGGCTACATTTAAGAGTTCTTCCCTGTACTTTCTTTCCTATCATCGGTCTTCCTCGTATTCTAGTAGTGTTCCTTTGCAATGCATTATTTATGTAAAGATTATTGGTTGAATGGAATTATTTCTTTACATATTCAAATTTGTTATACTAGGAATAGTTATTATTTAAATGATATGGATAATTACGCTAATGATTTATTCTATTTTGATTAGCGATCAATTAATTGCACGAATTAACATTCTCAAAATCAAGTCAGATGAATATATGTGAAGACTCTATAATATATTGACTTTGCGGAATTACATGAATATCAATAGATGTAATAAGATCTCCAATGAAGTATATTTACTATTATATTGTAATGCATGTGATATAAGTAAATTTCAATACAAAACATAATTATTCCATACACAATACATATATACAGTTTTATTTTATTATTTTATTTTATTTTATTTTTATTACAACGCAACACATTAATAAATTCAAATCAATACAAATTAACTTTAAATCTATTAATTAACAGTGAATCGTTTTAATCTTATCAACAGAATTGCGTTTCGCGGTCGCAGAATTGAATTAAATCGTAGGTGTAGGGCAGACTTTGAGCAAAGTCGCTACCTTTGGCGTTGAATTGATTAGAAGATGTGTTGGTTACGAAAACTTTGGAAAGAAAAAACCGCATTTTTTTAAGTCAAGGTGGTCCTCGTGCCGTACACCTAGGGTTGCAAGCTGTACACTTACACTATTTATTATTTAATTTAATACATACTACTGTACATAGTATAGTATGTTACTATAAACAAAAAAATGATATAAATGTATATATCTAAACAGTAAGTATGGTCAAACTTATCGAAAATTATGGTTTGAATCTTGACCGATTAACCAATTGTTGTCAGGACTTTCACCTATTAACGATAGCGAAAAAAATGGTTTTTCTTTAGATTTTGCATATATATGTCGATGAACAAGGTAGATATAGTCCCAAGTTATTTGATATTTTAAAGTTATTAATTGCTATGAAACGTACAGGCAAGTTTTTTCTTGGATTACATGTTTCCTTGAGATTTAACTGTATACGGGTGGGGATCCAAAAAAAAATATACATATATATAGAGAGAAAGCCATGATAAGCTGAGAAAGTTGCGGTGTATTTTTTCAAAAATTTATTGATTATTATATATATATATATATAAAGTTTAGAAAAAAAAGCCGGAGAAAGCCAATGCTCTCTTTTGTCCCAAAATATATGTTTAGGCTTCGATTGATCATGTAGATTAAAACTTTTCACGAGCTTATCGTAGATGACCGTTACCGATTTTACGAGCTTATTGTGCATGGCAATCCTTTGGATAATTTTTCACAAAGCTCAAATAAATATGTGGATCCAAATTGAATCATCAACTCTAAAAGCACGATAAAATCTACTTTAAAGATATTGCCCATTTCTAAATAATAATATTATCTATATATGAATACGTCGATGAGAAGTATGGGTTAATGTTAATGCCTTCAAACTTTTCGAAATTTGGTGAACAAATTGCAGGTCGCCGCAAACATTGACACAATATTCCACTTACTTAAATTAGAATACGAATATTTATATTTGAACTCTTTTACGAATTGATTTATTTTGGAATATTATTCTTTTGACTGTCGTGTCGGCCGATCGATCTAGAGATTGGAATATTAATATTGTATATTTATGTTTAATTAAGGACTTTTATACTAATCCAGGGTTTGAAAGTTGCAACAAAAAAAAAAAGAAGAAGAAAGAAAGAAAATATTAATTAAATGAATAAGTTATTCAGCTAAAAATTATAAACGATATTTAAACTTTTGAAATGTTTGAGATTCAACTCGGATGTGCTGTTTAGGACTTACTCTTCAAGGTCGATTTCAAAAGTAAAGACTGCTTGCACTAAATAGAGCATTGTGTTTTCATTTCAAAATAAAATATTTCCGGTCATGTATAAACTATTACCCTTAAATAAATAATTGCTAGGAATAAATAGCTAACTATAGAGAGAAAAAAAAATAACCGAGCCAACAACTAAAATAATAATGTCATGCTTAAACATACACGTAGTCATGCTTATTTATTGTATACCGCAATCATGCGTATAGTAATATTAACAGTAAATCTTAGTAAGATTAATGATTCAGATTTATTTTTATTTCTCACATCAATATTTATTTTTATATGAATCAAACCTTGTCTGACAGTGTTGGCTCCGCCCGTGACTAGAAATACTATCACATCAGCAATGGTAGCTCAAGATCATTTATAATGATAACCTTACAATGCTCGATAAATTTATAAATGCTACCGAACAGTGGCAAATTTCGGAGGAAAGGGGGACTGGTATAGACTAAAGCCCCCTCCAGACTATATAAATATGTTTTTACATAGTAAACAAATTTATGTTTTGCATAAAATTCGTGTATAACTCTTCACTACTGAAAATGCAAGTTCTAAGGAACTTCCTCAAATACAAAAGACAACGATAATAACATATGTAGGCAAATACGGAGTAGTAAATTTATAAACTCTACTGTACATAATATTACTATTTTATTTATTTATTTATTTATTTTGACACTTACACACACACGCACCCGGGATGATTCGAATCTCCGACCTCTTGGTTGGAGGGGAAGCGTCTTACCAACTGAGTTGCGCTTCGTTGTTTATAATATTACTATTAGTCCTATTAATCTTGTTTATTTTAGCAAACTACTTCAATTTTAAAATTGGAATCATGCGAGATGACACGTAACCAAAGAACATAGACAAACCAAAACTTCGACGTCGTTTTCCCTCAAACAAAAAAAAAAAAAAAAAAAAGAGAGAGAGAAAAAAAAACTTCAACGTCGTTGTTTCGTGTTGGCGCGTTTTCTTGAGTCACAACGACGTCGTTACCGTACTTTCATTTGCAAATGGACAAAATTGTTGGTTGACCATTTATTTTTCCAAACATCAACTTAAATATTAAACTGGATTATCTCCAAAAACTTAAAAAAGTAAATAATAAATAAACATAAATAAATAAATATTCATCTCTCTCTCTAAATCTCTAAACTACTAACTACATCCCATTATATTAGAGCTAATTTGACTTGTACAAAAATTAATGAATGAGAATATATTAATGAGACGGACCAAAATAAAAATAAACTCTAATATAACGGGATGCAGATACTATTTTGTTTGAGGACGAGTCTTCAAGGAAGCAGCCCTCAAAGGCTTACTTTCTTTGACCATCATCCCCTACACACACACGCGCACTGTATCTATACTGTATATATAATCTGCTTTGAAATCTTTGTTCCCTAAATTGGTGCGAGTATCAGCAACCAACGAAAAGGGAAAAACTTTTTTCCATTCCAAACTAAATCTTTGAATGCCTCAAACCTCGTGCTTTTGAAAGTGAGTATAAACCTTTGAACCAGACCCACCATTTTTAATTCCGCATTCCCATCTCGAGAAAATATCCAGAAATTTCTCACTGTCAAAGTCTGGAGCCCCCTTCTTGCACGCGTCGTGTTTGAAGGTTTTTCCATTAGACTAATATTATATTCCAATTTTCCGACACATATATATAAGGGTAGGTTGGTACCATAGTTCCTTACAACCATATCTCCCAACAACACATTTGCATATTCATTATTCCAAGAAAAGGGTTTTCCAATTTTTGGTGAGTGATTGTAGTTTTACTGTAAAGATTACTTTTTGTTGCCCTTGCTTAAATTATCTTTGAGTTTGATGATTATGTGTTGGTGTTTGAATAGTGAATTTATTTGCATATGCATAATTTCACACACACAGACACACCCTCTCACTCCAAAGGGACTTTTCAAGAAAAGGGTTTTCCAATTTTTGTTGCCTATGCTTAGATTATCTTTGAGTTTGATGATTATGTGTCGGTGTTTGACTAGTGAATTTATGTTGTGATTTTTTAGTATAGTAAATTATATATGCTCAAATTTGGTTGTTAACATGTTGATATCAAACGATTTATTGCAGGTGGGGGCCAAAGTTTAATGGGATTATCTCTCTCTTTACTCGTATCAGCTTGGCAAGAAACTGTGAATCATAGACTTTTTAGTTTGGGTGTTGGGGTTGAATTTGGGGGTGGGAAGGAGGGAAAGATTTCAAGAAACAGCAGTTTTGGGAAATCGGGATCAGTTGCAATGACCATAACAAAAGGGTTGAGCACCATGAGTAGGAAGAATTCGATAAAATTGAGGAACTGTGAGCCTGTGAAACTGGTTCTTCAAACCTCACTTTCATTCAAGGACTACTTAGTTCAAGATATGAAGAAATCAGATGCCGAGGTTCATAGTAACAAGTTGGCTTCCGCCATTGATCTTCCTGAGCCTGCTATAATGTTCTCTCCGCGCCCCGTTAGCGAGCTTGATGCAGCTGCGGTCAAGCTTCAGAAGGTGTACAAGAGTTACCGAACTAGGCGAAATCTTGCTGATTGTGCAGTTGTTGTGGAGGAGCTATGGTTCGTTTCTTGATCATTCTTGGATCTTTTATGTTCTGTGTTTTCAATTTTGATCATGTGGATTAATTTGGTGTTTCTTGATTGTGTGTATAGGTGGAAAGCCTTGGATTTCGCAGCTTTGAAACGGAGCTCTGTGTCGTTTTTCAATGATGAGAAGCCGGAAACTGCTGTTTCACGGTGGGCTAGAGCGCGAACCAGAGCAGCCAAGGTTGGATTTGGTTATAAAACATACGTGTTGATTGTTTGATGAATTCTTTTTTTATGTGTTTAGATCATTTTTTTGTCTTGTTCTGTTTAAATATTTTGGTATTGGAGTTAATAGTTAGTGTTTGAATGTATTGCAGGTGGGAAAGGGATTGTCAAAGGATGAAAAGGCTCAAAAACTGGCACTTCAGCACTGGCTTGAAGCTGTAAGTATTGAGATCTATGAAGTTCATTTCTTGAAAAAAAAAAAAAAAAATCTTGATTTGATTCCATCACATTCTGATGGCGCTTGCTGCTTTTTCCTATATTGGTGTGAATGAAAGAATTTGTGATCATGATACTCAGTTAGGCTTCTGATCCTAGAACTCATGTTCCTTTTCGTCCCTATTTTTCTCAGATTGATCCACGCCATCGTTACGGACACAACCTTCATCTCTATTACGATGTTTGGTTCAAGAGCGAAAGTGCACAACCTTTCTTCTACTGGTTGGATGTCGGAGACGGGAAGGAGGTAAATCTCGAGAAATGCCCGAGGACCAATCTGCAAAAGCAATGCATCACATATCTATGCCCAGTAAGTTTTTAATCATTTAGAATTACATGGAAAAACATTTTATTTGAAGTTAGAAGTGATGATCATATACTTATTCGCGCGTGCTTCTTGGTGATTCTGTTTTAACAGAAGGAGAGGGAATCGTACGAGGTCATGGTTGTGGATGGGAAACTTATGTACAAAGCGAGTGGTGTGTTGGTGGAGACCGTTGAAGGGTCGAAATGGATATTCGTTCTTAGCACTACGAGAACTTTGTACATCGGGCAGAAGAAGAAGGGTGTTTTCCAGCACTCGAGTTTCTTATCCGGAGGAGCCATCACTGCAGCTGGAAGATTGGTGGCACACGAGGGTGTTCTCGAGGTATACATTGACTCGTGATGAAAAAAACTAAATGAAAGACGAACTCCTCGGTTTTTCATGTGGACTAACAACGGTGCTTGTAATTTTGCAGGCGATTTGGCCTTACAGCGGTCACTATCTTCCAACGGAGGAGAACTTCCAAGAGTTCATAAGCTTCCTCGAGGAGCACTCTGTCGACCTTGCAGACGTGAAGGTACATTATCTTTTCGCTTCATGAATCAAAGCCTCCGATAAAGCAGAGTAGCCTTTCCCCGAACAATTGGGAGCTTGATGATATAATATACTAAACTTTGGTGCTTCCCCTGTCGATGCAGAGATGTGCGACTGACGATGACCGTCCTCCTTCGAGAAGCGGCTCCCAAAACGAGCCAATTCAAAGGGACGCATCACAAAACAACCTCAACCAACAAGAAAACAGCACCACTCTCGATCAAGATGTTCCATCAACGGAGCCAGAAATCACGGTATGTGACCGCAAGGATAAGCTCGAGTACAACTTTGCCAAGCGCATGTCCTGCAAATGGAGCACGGGAGCAGGGCCGAGGATCGGGTGCGTGAGAGAGTACCCCACGGAGCTACAGACACGAGCACTGGAACAAGTGAATCTTTCGCCTAGGTTGCCTAATGGAGGTTTAAGCAACTACGGGCCAATCCCATCGCCCAGGCCTAGTCCGAAGCTTCGACTCTCTCCTAGAGTTTCGTACATGGGATTGCCTAGTCCAAGGACTCCCATAGCCGCAGCTAACTGAGGAGAAACGGAGGAACGGGGGGTTCGGCTACGGAGAGCTCACGCCATCTTGATATAGAACTAACTACAAATCTTTCTTCTTTTATTCAATTAATAAGTTTGTAAATGTCTCATTTGCACGCCAAGTCTTCCTTTTTTCAAATTTTGGCTTCCTTTTTTTTTTTTTTTTTTGACAGTTACAGAGTACTGTATGGCTTCATTTTTTTGTTTGTTGACATAATTCAAGTTAGTGAAAATGCTGTACATTTTGTTTCTTTCTATTGTATGCAGAAATAAAGCAGTTGAAGTTAAATTTTTCTTACAGTTCAACACTTTAATGTTCGCAAAAAAAGTACTCCGTACGTTTACTAGTATAAAACACACACACCCACACACACTAATATGCATGGACTTGCATGTGTAATACGTGAGATTTGTGTATGATTATTACATTTGCTTTTAATATACTAACAAAATGGAACACAACACAGAAAAAACAATATAAAATAAATCTGAAAATCCGGACTAGAAAATTGCAACAACCGACGATTAGAACGAAAAAGAACGTAATTTGTGTGGCCATATAAAAAGAAAAAAAAAAAAAAAAAAAAAAAACATAGTTTATCGAAGAAAGTGGGCGGATTTGTTCTTTTCTCGTTGGATTAATTATAGTTTATGTTCTAACTTTCCACGAATTTTGATTTATAATCACAACTTCGACTTATTTTAAAAATGTGTAATAGTTATTTTAAAAAGGAAAATGTCCGATACAATTACATCTTGTGTGATATTTTTATTTTACGAAAATATATAGCAACTTTTCTTTCAAATTTCTTTCAAAATTGAACTGAAATTTTCCTCAAAAAAAAAAAAAAAAAAAAAAAAGGAGAAGAACCGAAATTAAAAAATAGTATCATCAAACATTTTTTTTATCGAATTGAATTGTCATTTAAGATTACGAACTCGGTTTGGTATAAAAAAAATTATAATCATAATGTTATGGTAAAATTAACTCTATTCGTTTCAAATTATCACAACTAAACTTTTGAAACAAAAGAATCGATTTTTAGTTTCAAATTACTATATTTTAATTTTTGTTTTTTGTCAGCTTGATTTTTAATTGAGGGCTCGCTCCGCAGCTCGGTAGGGAGCCTTGGCTTGCTCTGCACGCTGCGTAGAGCAAGCCCAGGCTCGTAGCAAGCGGCTCTCTCGAGCGAGCCGGCCTGATGGCATTTGTGTAATAGTATTTGTTTATTTTATTTTAAAAAAAAATAAAAATCAATCGTTTCACATAATATTTAATCAACTTCTTCTAACTGATGTGGACATCCATCAAAGTAGTGCGGTACAAAATGTAGCACTTTAATCTGAATAAAAACATGCATAGATTTTATAATTAGCATTTCATGTTTAACTCCTTTAAAAAAAAAAGCATCTCATGTTCAACTGTGATTAATCAAAGTGTAATTTACGTCGTTTTTAACTACATAAAAACATTTACAGAAGAGATGAACCATGAAATTTATTATGCAGAATTGTTTCTGGAAGAATGTTAAAGGCTCCAAGCAGCAAACTATAAGCATGAAATTAGATTTTCTATACAAAAAATTCTGGGAATAAGTTTGAGAAAGGAACTACTCTCACTTTCCATTCAAAAACATCATAATCCACAAGAAAATAGATATTCGAAAAATAAACAGCCTTATAACTAAATTTCAATAATATATATATATATATATATGTGTGTGTGTGTGTGTGTGGCCTCAATTCATCAATCATAAGGCTAAAGCAACTCATATTTGGTAGTAGAACATTTGTCTATTTAAACCAACAAATTCTTGATTAAATGTTTGGAAAGTGGTAGATGATAGGCATCGCTTCATCACTCTTGAAGGTTCCCAATCAGCAAAAATTCGATTCACAACCATTAAATCTATCTCAGTGCGAGTACACACTTATGCATGCTGAATACAATCATACATTTATCACTCCAAAAAAAATGGAGGTTAATTATCACCAAAAATCAAAATCCGAATTCCAACAACCAACGAGAACCAAAATTAGGAATACAGAAATACATACAAGTATATATATATATATATATATATATAAATAGATAGATATAATATATATCACCTAAAACCATAGACCATCAGAGTATACCTCTCTTTGATCCACCGAAAACTCTTCTTGAACGATCCCTTCACTTTCCCCTCAACTGTATACGCCTTGTAGCTCGCAACTCTCTTCTTCCTCTGCAGCTCCGGATCAGTAAGAGTCCAGCTTCTCGAATCCGCCCCATTCGTCGACTTCCCCTTTTTGAATTTCCACTGATCTCCGCCGCCGTCGCCGTCGCCCGCCACCACGATGTCGAGCTGACCGTTGCTCTGCGCGCCTGCGGCGGAGGCGGAGGATGAGGAAGCGTACGACGCGCTGTAGCACCTCAGATCTTGCATCCCGCTAGGGTTTGAGTTGGCCTTGTAATTGCCATTGCTCTCGCTGAAATTGGCGATGTCGTAGCTGTGCGTGTCGTCCGCCTGCACCGATCTTCCGTTCCTGTACGATTTGGATCTGAATTTCTCCATTTTTGCAGGATTTTGAAGCTTTTTTTTGGGTGAAAAATGAAAATCTCGGTGTTATGTTTGAATTGAATTGAAAAATTTAACGGTGGTAACTATATATATATAATGGCGAGAAGCCTTTGTACTGTTGTTTGTGGTGTCGGTGGGCTTCGCTTTACAAGAACACCGCTCCAAAATTCTTTTTTTTTTTTTTTTTTTTTTTTTTTTTGAAAATGAATTATATGCAAGTCAACTACAGTACAAGTGCAATAATATGTGGCTCTTAGGAATTTTAATAGGCGAATATTGTGCGAATAATATTTGAGGTGAGGGTAATATTCGTACTCTTTTGTAGAAAATAAATACTGACGTTTATTATTATTATTATATATATATATTTTTAAACGTACTGACGTTTATTATTTAAACTAATTAGTTGTAGTATTTGATAGTGTACACGAAACATTATGTTAGTATTATAGTTTGAGATAAAATAAAATTTGAAATAAATATATTGGCTTCTGATCGTTTTCAATAGTCATATTATGCAAGAGGAATCAACTCTTTGGATGTATTGAGGGGGAAATGATCGCGATTGAAATGTCTTAATGAATTGAAAAAATGCTTACTATCTATGTCAGTCACTATAAGTGTATAACTATGTTATCTAATTGTAAATTTATTATTATTTATATATATTCCTTTTGTCCGCTTCATTCTCGAAATAATATTTTATATATCACATATATTCAATTTATGGGACTAATAAAACGTGACGGATAGAATATTATGAATAAAGTGTAGTTCATATTGGTGAATCGTGACTATAATGACAAATTATGTAATTTTGGAGCGGATGATATCTTATGTTCCGTTTCAATGTATCAACAAATGTAAAACCTAAAAATGGTTTGATTTTTTATATTCCTTTTCGAGATTTTTCGGATACCAAACTTTCAAATATTCAATTATACTTTACTTTTAAAAAATAAAATAATAATAATAATAATAATAATAATAATAATAATACTTAATGCTTTATCTTTTGAATATTTTCCAAGATGGAGTACAACATTTTCTTATTACTTAACCTCACCTAGCTAAAGTTTTATTTATGAGAATTTTTGACCCGTCGTTAGGAACTAGGAGTAGGACCACATATAGAGTTATTTAATTTATTTGTGCAGTCTGGAAAATGAGCTTCTCTGGATACTGTAAACAGCTAATAGATTTTGCCTATACAGTTATTAATTAAAGTTTGAAGTGAAAATAGCTAAAATTCAATATACCTTCCAAAACGTATTATTATAATTAATAGGATAGCTACCGAAGAGATTTGGAATATATATATATTATTCGATTATTAGTAATAAACTTTATGATTATACATTTTGAAGAGAATAGTAAGAGTAAACGACGATAAATTACTAATAAGTCTAAATACAAGGCTTAGAAAAACGCTACGTGTTTCTGATTAGCTATACTCATAATCTTATTAAATATTGATTAGGTTTACATAACCATATAGTGATAGTTTATTCTAGTTTAATTAAGAAACGTAATAATATTTTTCTTTCGGGCATTAATTAATTTTAGAGTACAATGAGAATTGAATTATCTAGAATGTGTACCTAACATATCAATCTAGTTGATAAGACAACCAAGTAGGGAGTAAATGTTTTTTAAAAAACTACATTTGATTTTCTATTAGCATAATAGCATGCATAAATTATAGTGGTAATGTATGAATATAGTCATTTAAGTTATTGGAACACAAATTATGTTGACCAACATAAGTTATTCAAATTATAGTCATCTTTTAATTTTTGGGACCAAAATACCCATGCCCATTAATATTTGAAACACAAAACCCAATTTCTCTTTTTTCATTTTTACGAAACTCAATTCTGCCCCCCCTCCCCCCCCAAAAAAAAATTCTCTCTTTGCTCATCAATGGAAGAATCTCCCTGCCCGGCGCCGACCTCCGCCTCGCCAAGCTACTCGGCCTCCGCCCTACAGTCAGGCACCTCACTGGCGCCGCCGCAACCCTCCGGTTGGCAAGGATCTGGTGGATAACAAAGCCGGCGTTTGTCATATGCTCAGAGATCATCGCAATGAGCTTCCGCTGGCTGAGCGACGCACAACTGGAGCGCCTCGTGCTCCAGATTGGGCCGGAACTTCCAGATCGAGGCGGCGGCGCAACCATTGATGGAGATTCAGCTTCTCCCGACTCGTCATCGACGGTGAACCCTTTTCGGCCGCTCGATCTGCTCAAATCTGCACCGATCTGTTCCTCCGCCACCGCCTCTCATCACCAACTCCACTCAGCCTAGGGCTGCCGCCGAGATCCGCCCCGTACCAGCGGCATCGCGGCCCCCTCCCTTCGCACTTCTTCGTCGGCCTCCTATCCCTTCGCACTTATTGTTTCTTCTTCTTTGTTTTTTCAATTTTTCTTCCTCATTTTTTGATCTTACTGTGATGCTGCTTCTTTTTTTATTTATTTATTTTTTCAATTTTTTTCCGATTTTGCAGTAGGTGTATTTCTCTCTTTTTTTCCTTGTTTATTTATTTTGCTATATAGAGGGAATGTCGAGATGAGTATAGGTATTGGGTCTATTGGGATATAAATGAGATGCATTATGTTGCTGTGAATATAAATGAGATGCATTGTGAGATGAATTGGTGTCTAATGGGGCTATTTAATTCAATTAGACTCATTAGACCCGAGTCCAATGGAGGTCTAATGAGTCTATTTGAATTAAATAACCCTATTAGACTCAATTCAGATTTAGGATTTTATGGTTTCATTTGGATTTTTTGCAATTGGAATTGGAATGATGCAAATCATGATATGAATTGCTTCTTGATTTTGATTATAGACTGGTTTGGGTGCGCAAAATTGGTTTTAATGGGTCTATTTTTTTTAAATAGTCTCATTAGACCTAATAATTTGAAAAGAAAAAATTTAAAATAATTGCATCTATTGGTACTATTAGTGTCAATAGAGTCAATGGAGCCAAAGTCGGAAAAAAATAAAATAAAATGGCTGAAAATTTTGAAAAAAAAATCGAAAAAGAAATTACAAATAAAAAGTATCAGAAAATTGAAAAAAACAAAAAGTCAAAAAAATTTAGTCAAAGTCAACTCAATAAGGATATTTTGGTCCAAAAAGATAAAAAATTACTATAATTTGAGTAAATTATGTTGGTGGACATAATTTGAGTTTCACCAACTTAAATGACCATTTTAATTTTTCTCTCTAAATTATACTACTATATCTTATTGATTTAAAAAAATGAAATTGACTCATCTCATTTATTTGTGTGTGTGCTGTGTATATAATACGGATCAGATCTTATCGAGTGAATTTTTTTAAATTAATTTGTATTGACAAATTAGCTGAAAATGTTTTAGCCGTTTCTAAATTTAGCATTGGAGACATAAGGCTTGTGGCATTGGTGATTGGTAATGTTATACAAAATTCGTTTCTTATCTCGTGTCATTTTCACCTAATTCTATCTAAATGCTCATTTGGTTCAAGTTGAGTAATAAAAAGGGAATGAAATCAAGTCAAGTAAAGGAATGATAATAATAATGGTTATTTTTATTGAGTATTTGATTCATTAGTAGAAACGAGTCACTTGTAAGAGTGATTCTCTTTCTCCTTGTAGGGGTAACAATTTGGTGGACTGAGTTAACCTCAAGTAAGAGAAATTGATAACATATTACTCAAACCAAACAAAAAGTAACAGAATCAATTCATTGTTTCACTTTTCATACCCAAAAAAAGTTGAACCAAACATGGCCCAAGTATTGTCCACGTCGTCCTTGTCATATATTTTGATGTTTTCCTAACTCACATGTGTTGGGGAGAAAATAGATAAAACGAACAAAAACCAAAACGGATTCTCTGAAAGGCGTGAAAACACTTTCAGATCGAATCAATTCGACGGTTCTATCGAACTATTCGATTGGATACAATTCAGAAATTTTCGAACTTTCGTATGTGATTTGTTTGAGAATGCCGAACCAAAAAGATGAAGAATGATCAGCCGTAATGAGAAACTGATTTGCATCAGTTTAAATGCCGTTATTTTGCAACATTTTGGAAATTGCAAAATAGTCCCTCGAAATTCCGGAAATTAAATTTCCGATGAATTTTCGACCCCAGCCAGGGCTCTGCCCCTTGGACCCCGCCAGGGGCTGCCGCCCCTTGGACCCCGCTATCGGGGGCGCTGCCCCCGAACCCCCGTCCTTTAGGGGCTTCGCCTCTAAAATCATAATAAATTCATATAAGCGTGCACTCCGCACCACCAAACTTACATGATGTATTATTATGACAATACTGATCAAACAAGTCAATCCAATTACACTAAAAAATCCAACAACATGTTCCTTTTACAACATCAAAGTATTGTCTTTCAATTCTTGTTATATACGTTATGTTAAATTTGAATCAGCGCGAATTTTAAAAAAACTAAAATAAATGTATTTTAAATGGATGATATGTCCTACTTATGTGAGCGAGAATATATATTTTTAAAACTGACACGTGTGTAGAGGATATTCCAAATAGAAAATTTTGACATCTACGGAGTATATTATACTCCATTAGGGATGGAGACATATGTTTCTTAATTTAAGGGAATACATTTATTTAAGTTAAGCAACATGATTCTCAGAGATATAGAATACGTTTGAAACAAAGTTTTACTATACATAGTTGTCAATGTTATATAGAAATACATCTTTAAAAAAATGTTAACATAGGAAATAGGAATACTTCTAAAAAAATGTTATATGAGAATATAGCATCAACGGTTACATACATTTTCAACTCCAGAAAAAAGCAATTATCCAACATTAAGCAAAATGAATGTTATTAACTTGATAATATGTATTTGATTGTTAATAGTAGTTTTCAATACTGTAAAACAACTAATATGGCTAGGAATTTGTGATCTAAATATATGGTGGAAAACTGGAAAACTAATGAGTTGGGAAATGAAACTAAACATACTCTAATCGCTAATAAATATGTAAAAAAATTCAGCATCATAAAGTATATTTTCAGAAAATAAAAAATAAAATAAAAAAATTTGGACCATTTCTCGATTTATGCGTGTCATCCTTGCGCAGGGGCCATGCTAATCTTCTCTGTATCGTTCCAATTTTATCGGATGTCCCCAAAGGGACAAATTACTTTGTTTGGCTTCACGACATAAAGGTTACAAGTATCACATATATAGCCGGTGTGGGATATTTGAGCTAAAAGGTGGCCTCGCTTTAGTTATTGGGCTTGTCTTCCTTCATCAACATCTATTGGGCTTATTGAAAAGGGTTGGGTGGGTCCTTTAATTAATCCATCGCAGCTTATTATTATTATTATTATGAGAAAAAACAAATTTTAGTGTTTGAAGAACTTTGAAGTCAAAATTTTATAAAACTCATTCACAAACTCTAATTTCCCAATTATTAGATTCCTCCAAACACTAACTTTAAACCTTTTCTTTTCATCTCCGATCGATAAATTTCGATTTCCAACACTCTCAACGCCCTATTACTATCCAAATTGTCCTAAATTATGCGGATATTCGTCTCTCCTCATCAATCACCGCCGCGAAAAACCGTCCTCTCCGCTGAGAAGCTTCTCCACCCTCAGCTTCAGGTAAAATTATGAATTTTGTTGCTGAAAGTAAAGCATTTCCCCACGCCTTCGCGTTTCCGTTTCTAGTTCGATTTGTACTGTAAAATTCAAATTCCAATTCCTTTGGAGATGGTCATGGATTGCATATTTATACGTGACCAGAAGTTTCTATCAACTCGTCAAAATTTCATGTTGCGGGAAGTTCTCCATCAACATAAAGTTTTAAATTGGAATTTCTTTGGTGTAATAGGATGTTTACATATTCTGCGGCTAAAATTTTATACACTCAACAATTTTGCTGTAAGAGTTTTCTTAATCTGGTAATGAGCTGAAGACATTAGATTGTGTTTATGGGTCTGATAGTTGATATATTGTGTTTTGAAAGTAATATGTATGATTGCTTATTTGCAGAGGCGGAGCCAGAAATTATTAAAGGGTCTAGTGTATAAATGGTTGGCAGATTCTCTTTTGTAAAAATTGATCAAATGGTTATAATACTTATATTTACTGATTTTACGTTTAATTTAATTTTACTGGTTTTACGTTTGATTTAATTTTACTTGTTAATCATTGTACATTTTTCCTGTTTTGTATGGAGATAAGTTTGTGATAATTGTACCGATTGACCATTGAAGATAACGCCCCAATTTGCATAAATAAATAAATTGGTTTGTTAATAAGAAAACTCCATTTATTAATTACAAAAAACTAACATAAGTCTTGGAAAACCCAATAAAAATAATAGAACTAGCAAAGCGGAAGTCTTGACTACGAAAAATAACATTATTCAAGAATTAATCTAGCTTATTAATAATTAATTCCGACTCCACCATCATTCACCACGCCGCTCATCGCCCGAGTCTGCTCCTGAAAAGATAAATAGTTTTGGGGTGAGTACTATAAACTCAGTGGGTTGCATTTATCCATATTATAAGAATTACTACAAAAGAATATATGTAAACATGTTCTTCTTATTCTCATTTTTACGTCCGTAGACGAACTTTCTTTATTTTACGTCCGAAGACGACACTTCTTTATTCTCATTAGCTCGTAAGCTAAAGCTGCATATCACACATATCAATTGAGCAAAACGTATAATAAGGATAAATACGAAATGTAACTTTTTCCCCCACCTTAACCTTTCCTTGACTTGACTCCTTGAAAACTTTGAATCTGCAATTAAACTGTTAAGTCCTACGCGCCTCGCCTAAGAAAATAATATGAACTTAATTACTAAACTTATAGAGAAAATCGGCATGCAAGACGTTTAACACCTATCGTAACTTTAAAAGAAAATTTCATGACACTTCATATAAAAGTTTATACGTAAACATATCTATAAAAAATTCAAAGGATCATGATGTCACATTATTTAAACTACTATAATATTATACGTATGTTAATATATATGTATGTATATAATTAAATACTTATATATATATATATTGACCCAAGCTTACACATATACGTATATGTACCATAAGATTATATAATTCAAAAGTACAATTACTACCATGAGTCAAACATAAGCATTTAATATACTATTTCTAACATACCAATTATTATATATATAAAATACATAGCCTGGATGCATGAAAGATTTATGAAAACATGTCGGCCACTCTCAAACTGTATTCAAAGAAGTATTCAAAGAAATAAGAACATATACTATTGGAACACAGTAGCATGCATACAGTAACTTAGAGAGAGGAAAAACAATTGGAAAGATTTTGAGAAGAAGAATTATTGATAGCACTTATGCGAAGGAAACTGACGGCTTTGGGAAAGAAAATACCTATAACTCTACTGAGTATTAGTTTTCGGATGTGGTGAATAATGAGAGATAGAGGAGCTTTATTTATACTAGTAGGGAGGCGCTAATCATGCTAGGAGATTGGATAGACTTTAGAGTTTAAGGAAAGAAATAAACTTGCAGATTTTTAGCAATAGAGTTTAGGAAGAATTTTCGAATCATTTATCTTGGAGGAGAAGATTTTCTTGAAATAAGTTGAAGGAGCATTTACTAAACCCTAATATAATACTAGACGGCCCATTGGAAAAAATATTTAACCTAATATTAGACATACTATTGGGCTTAATTAAAAAAAAATGGGCTGAAGTAATTAAATAATACTTGGACTAAAAATTTAAATAAAGATGCTTAGTAAATAAATAATTATAAATATGCTTATAAAAATTATGAATGCATAACTTATTTTCTAGAGGCGCGACTTACGGAGCTCAACAATTTAATCGCATAAATAAATAAATAAATAGGAAAATGTAGCTAAAAATATTCGGGGCGCTACATCCTCCCCTCCTTTTTAAAATTTCGTCCTCGAAATTACTTACTTGAGTCTAAAAGATGAGGGTATCTAGCCCTAATGTCGTCTTCCTTTTCCCACGTGGCCTCGCTCTTATCGTGCCTACTCCATTGGACTTTGACCAAGGCAACCTCCTTATTTCTTAGCACGTGAACTTTCCTATCCACAATTGAAGTCGGGTACTCCTCATAAGTTAAGTCTTTATCCAGCTCTAACTCGACGTGGTTCACGATGTTCGTTGGATCATGGATGTACCTCCGTAAGATCTGATATATGATTTTACTTAATTAATAATATGACTTCTAGAGTTTCTCATTTATTGAAAAATAACTCACATAATTTAAATTCACTATCTAAAACATAACTCTTAATTTGAAAATACAAATAGGTTTAAAACATATCGTAATTAAAAAAAACTATAATACAAATTATTGTGTGAAATAATTGAAAGACTGTATGTCGATTTTGAATATTGGTCATCAAAAAAATTGATTTCGACTGACATATTATGATATGAAAAATAATTTGTTGACATCGGTATCTATGCTATAATACCTTTATTTACCGGTTTTAATATTATAGGTTTTTAAGTCAAATTTAATGTTATTTATGGACTAATTCACATTTATTCTTATATGATATGAAGATAAATATATACTACCTCCATTTCATATAAAATGACACACTTTTCTTTTGCTTTTCTGGCACGTTTTTCCACGCTTCTCGATTATGGGGTTTACAATGAATTTTTGAATAATTCTTTCTTTTACGGGATATTATGACTGTCGTAGTATCCCATAAAAGAGAGAATTCTTCAAAAATCCATTTTAAAACCTATCATCGAGAAGCGTGGAAAAACGTGTTAGAAAAGCCAAAAAGAAGTGTCATTTTATATGAAATGGAGGGAGTAATAATAAAATCTCCTCAATAATATATAAAGAGCAATTACATATTAGTAATTTTAATCATAAATTGTTAAGAATTGATTTATTTGTAGAATTAATAGAACTTTGTCAAGTATGTTGATATTAAAATAGAAAAGGAAAGTTGACAAACTTACGAAATCAAATCTAACATAAACATAATTGCAATACATTTAGATTTCAGAGTTAGAAAGAAAAAGCATACAAATTTGTCTGTGATTTTTTTTATATATATATATTTCAAAGTTATTGCTCTTGAGACAAATAAAAATAAAATAAAGTTTGTACCACATTAATACTACCATCTATTTTTATAGTTGTAGATAGGAATTGATTGAATGAGATTTATAGTGATACTTTTGATTATGATCACAATTTATCTAGAAAAGATGATGTTTGTTGATAATAATCCTACAGATATACTACTATGTGATAGTTCCAAAGTGATGGGTTTGAAAAATATCAAAATCAAAAATTTAATTTGGAATGTATTAGATTTTATATTAATTGTAAATTAGATATGACTTCTTACAGTTGAAAATCAAATCTTATTGTAATCTTTATCCTAAAATAACTAGAGACATGGTGGACATCGTTTACCACCAAATAATTTCTGCAATTTGCTAAGAACTAAAGTTAGTAAAGCGGCAAACAAATCAAACCACAAAGAACGAGTTAATCAACTTAAAAATTCCTAAAGATCGAATTCGGTGTAGCCTCCACGCCTTAAAGTGTGATTTTTGAATTAAAAACCACGAAAGATAAAATATTAACTAATGCAAACAAGATATAAACCAAATATTAAAAGCAATCCGGCTTCGAACAAATCATCACTAGTGTAATGGCTTTGATCATCGACGCAAAAATAAAAATAAATTAATTCCTAAGGACCAATCAGTTATAGGGTACCGTGAATGCAGCGGACATACCCAATTCCTACTTACTTTTTCGATAGTTGGCAAATGACGATAAACTAACTATTTCTCTTATCAAAAGACAACATAGTTGTTAACGTCAGTTCTAGATTTAATATTTTAATAGCATTAAAACATGAAGGAACCCGATATTAGACAAATTACCCAAGAGCGCAAGTAATAACTCATATACCAAGTTGTTCCTACTACCGATACGATAGCTTTACCACTGATTAGTCCTCTTAGTCTAACAATTACGGGTTGTGGAACTAATTGATTGTATTCCAATTAAATTTAAGTTCATCAAACTTAAACAAAATCAGAAATAAACTCTAAACACGAGGAATAACTTGAAATCAACATAAAACAACTAGGTCTCACATAACTATTAGCCTATTGATTTATTATTCTTGCTGAATTAAAAACTTAGCCACTCATAATAACTAAAATAAACAAAAAGAAATTAAAATACAAAAGCGTTTAAAAACAAAGAACGAAATAAATGAAATAAAAGATATTGATTACTATGCACAAACATAAGGAAACTTTCAATAAGAAGAATCAAAATAGCAATTGACTTATCCTTCAAATTTTACTTCAAGTCGTATCATAGATGATTACATGAACAATCCCTAAAAACCAAAGATGCTACTAATTTCCTCCAGTAAGAAAACCTAACTTCTCTAATAACTTCCAACTCCGAGCGAGTCAAAAGAAAAATATATATTCTTCTAATAATAATAATAATAATAAGTCTGCTTGATTTTTGACTTCCCAATTCTTCAAATATTTGCAAAAATATCTCAATATTCCATGACTTTTCTCCAAGCTCATCAACTTGCAAATTCCTACACAAAAATACAAATAAAGTGAAAATCAAATATAATAAAACTATAAAAAAAAAAACTAAAATTTTTAAACAATAAAAAAAAAACATCAAGACATAATTTAAAATTACAAATTTACCTCAATTATGACAGAGACATTAACGTGTGTAAATTGCTTATTTTATATTTTTCTCGTACCATATATAACGATAGGTTTTTTCAATTAAGTTGTCTTAAATAATATATTTTTTTAATTTTTGAAAAAAAATTAACTATTCAAAAATGTAAAACTTAACACTTTTTCATATTTTACATTTCTCATTAATTTATATGCTCAAAAGGGGGGGGAAAAATGCTATCAACGGAGAGAATAAATATTAACATATATTTTTACTTAAAAATTTATACCTTTTTAATTAAATAATATTAATGCTCAAATTTTGATTTCAAACAACTATTATAAAATTTCGTATGGGATAGGATGTGAGCATCAAATATTAGTTACTCCTCCTAATAAATTTAATTTAATAAATACTCCTAATTTGCCAAAGAAAAGGAAGAAGAAAAAATTGTCTCTCCCAACCCAACCCCCTTTAAGTTTAACCTATTCCACGCTCATCCAAACTCCAGCAGCGGTGGAGGCGGCGGCACTCCAGCAGCAACGGCGACGAAGGGTGGGCTAGTTCTATCAAATTCAGGCGAGTAACAAATTCAACTAATAGAAATTAAAACAAATAAAACAGTTTGGGATGGCTCCGCCCCTGAATCTAGTTATTTGGTTTCTGTGGATTTCCCATTTTACAGATTTAACTTGTAAATAATTTAATTTTTTTTTGGCAGGTTGAACATCTTGCGCTTGTTGAAAGGCATAACATGATTTATACAGCAATCGACACATTTTATCTTACAGAAGAACAGCTGAAGAACTCTCCGTCTCGTAAAGATGGCATTGATGAGGCCACTGAAACTACACTTAGAATCTATGGTTGCGACCTCATACAAGAGAGCGGCATATTGCTTAAGCTGTATCCTTTTGCGTGGTATATGGTATTCTGTTCAATTTGAATTGATCTCTGTTAATCTGGTTCTTTGGTGTGGTGTATAATCTTCATCTTCCTTCCTGGTTTTTATACATGTAGAGAGTACTCTTACTTCCATAGTGAACTGCAAAAAGTATCGAGTAAAGTGATTATGTACTACTTAATTTGTATTTGTATGTGAGTCTTTCTCCTCTACATTGGCTTTGTTAATTCCTTATCTATGCTCAGACCACAAGCTGTTATGGCGACTGGTCAAGTCCTATTTCATCGCTTCTACTGCAAGAAATCATTTGCTCGGTTTAATGTGAAGGTCTCTTCTGTTTGCCCATTACTTCTCCTGTTATGCCTCATCACATTTTTTAATTCGGAGATCTTTTTATCAGTTAGTGACTCAGACCAGATTCCATTAACTTGCAGAGGGTTGCAGCTAGTTGCCTGTGGCTTGCTTCAAAACTTGAGGAAAGTCCTAGGAAAGCAAGGCAGATACTCATTGTCTTTCACAGGATGGAATGTAGGAGAGAGAACTTGCCAATAGAGCATTTAGACACGTCCTCGAAGGTTAGCTTTGGATTTTACTGTGTTACTCTATGATGCATATTTTCAACCTTTCGATTTGCTATGAACTATTTTCATCTCATGGTGACCATTCTATGTCACAGTCTATTACTCTTATCTCGCATTGTTAAGTGCCTGAGCTGATAGTGTTTTTATAGGGACCATGAGTGGTTTTGGGTTGAATTCATGATTTTTTCTTTAACAGAGATATCTGGATCTGAAGGCAGATTTGGTCAGAACAGAAAGGCATCTTCTTAAAGAGATGGGTTTCATCTGTCATGTTGAGCACCCTCATAAATTTATATCAAATTACCTTGCTACACTGGAAATACCCCCGGAACTCAGACAAGAAGCTTGGAATCTTGCAAATGACAGGTGTGTTTCCTCTACCATCTATCATTCTTTGGTGTTCGATATTTGTTCTTCTGTTGAAAAATTAGTTTTGTCGGCAGTTGGAGTAGGTTTACATTCTCCATTCATTGTCTGATATTGCAATTTTAAGTTGGATGTAGGATGTATTCATATGGATGTGTGGACCATGAGTTTCATTCAACCAATTCTTATTTACATTTACCTAAGCCTCTTAACACAATTCTGATGATGCTCTTATGTTGCATACAAACAGTTTGCGTACAACTTTGTGCGTGAGATTCAAAAGTGAAGTTGTTGCCTGTGGTGTTGTATATGCTGCAGCCCGCAGAAATCAAGTGCCATTGCCTGAGAATCCTCCTTGGTGGAAAGCTTTTGATGCTGAAAAATCTGGAATTGATGAAGTTTGCAGAGTTTTGGCTCATTTGTACATCCTTCCAAAGGCCCAGTATATTCCTGTTTGTAAGGATGCGGGTTCCTTTGCCACTCCTAATCGATCATGGGATTCACCACATCATTCAAAGGTAAAGAACGGCTCTGTTGTTGAACTTTTTTCTGGTTCATTCTTGATACTTTCACGTTCTCCCACTTGCTACTAAACACATGCTAGTAGATTTGCAATAGCTATCGATTGTCTCCATTGGGGTCGAAAAAGGAAATGGAGGCAATCTGCTTGTATCTCATACTATATAAGCTTTCGCTCTCAAATTTCTTCCTTTGTTTTTATCAGGATGGTCAATTAGCAGGAGTTACCACAAATGAAGATGCTACTGCGAAGGGGTCTTCCACTATTGCCAACCAAGAAGCTGGCAAGGATGAAGTGATTAAAGCTGCTCTTGACAAAATGAAGGAATCAAAAAAAAGTGATGATGAAGGTAAAACCACGACAAATGGAGGTGATTCAAGAGAGGAAGCTGAGGCTAAATTGCCATCGGACACCAGGATTGAGACAGGTGGAGAAAGGATGAAGGAGAGGGAGAGAGAGAGGGAAAGGGAAAGAGAGAGGGAGAGAACTAGGGGCAGAGATTATGATCGGGGGCGGCTGTCTGACAGAGAACGTGGACGTGATGACTATGAAAGGGGCAGGGACAAGGTTAAGGAGAGAGTTCATCGCTCGAGAGACAAAGGAAAGATTCTGGTCAGTTAATTTGATAGATATGTCATTATTTTCTGTCAATGTTATACACTCTTCTCTAAATACTTTTTTATGGTTGAAAACACAGGACGCATGGAGAAGTCCAAGCACCATTCATCTAGAGGTACTTAAGTTTATACTTTTCAGTTTTAGTATATGTAGGACTTGAGTAATTATAGAAGTCGATTGTTAAAATTTCTATTATCTTACGGAAATATTTCTTTGATCAGAACGAGACCACAGCTCTTCTTATACATCAAAAGACAAAGATCGACGCAAGCATCATTCATACGCTTGATCTAATGACGATGCTTTCACTTTGAGAGAGTGTTCTCCTCCATGAGCGGTGCAGTTATAGTACCTTAGTATGCATACGAGTTGAAAAGAGCAGAAGCGGCTTGTATTCCAAAACTATGTACCTTCGGGAATAGGGTGGAATGTTGATGCTTATTCTATATTATACGGAGTAACATATTTTTAATGATTTAAACACAGTTCTGTGTTTGGAACTTCCCACATTTTGAATTGTAGAGCTAATTCAGTTCATGCACGGCAGTTAGAATTTTATAATAGTGAAAATATGGTTTATGTGCAAGGAGGAAAATATGGTTTTATGTTGCTGTATATACTTTATAAATTTATAAATAAGACTTTTCACTGCAAGTTTCCGGTATCAAAACTTATTAAAAATCTGACTATGATTCACCAAGAACTAGCTAGTGACTGTCTAGTATGCAACAGAATTTCAACCGAAGAAAAAGAAAAAATAAGTGCACAACTATATCTAAAAAAAAGTGCATAATTTCCAACTCCAAAATCATAGCATGCAAGAGTCATTTAAACTTCAGTCTAAGGTTCCTAAAGCCAGAAAGATAAATGCTAACTTTGAATAAAGTCATATATCCTCCTAGTTAGTTTAATAGCTGCAACTACAAGGCAAAAGAACTCATCAATATAGTTAAGGCTATCAGCACCATCACCATATGCAAACACCGACTTCATTCTGGGAAAAGGTATTTACTCTCTGAAACAGAAGCTGGAAATAAATCCCAATATCCCTCTGGAAGTAGTAACCTCTTAAGATGCACTAACCAAGAATTCTGTACAGAGACCATAGAAGACACTTCAGAAGAATACATATCAAGCTTCTTGAACCTGAGGACAGTCCGAAAAATTGGTCTTGAGAGAGTTAATAATGCAGCTAGATAGTTAAAACCACCGTAATCAAGGAAACCTACATCAATTTATGGCTAGGGGGAATATAGGATTACATCAATTTATTTTCACTCCTCGAGGAGATCTCCGGAGGCTAGGCGCACCCCCTCTAGTGCCTTCCAAATCCACAATCTTATGAGGACTGCAAGGACCCCCTGACAATACATTTTTGCCCTTTACACCGGCACATTTCGGTACTGAGCTACCAACACCAGGATCCTTATCTCTGCATCCAAAATTTGCTTTACTGGGATAATACAAGTCCTCAGGCTTAGCAGGTATGGAGGCAGGATCGAGTTCAAATGAACCTATTGGCACACCTTCTCTTTCAGTGCCAGACATTTTAAAACTGGGTATGCAGTGGGAGAACCTGTATAGCTCATCGGGACTTATATGTAATGAATTGGTCTCATTTGGCACAGCCCTCTGAAAAAGACTCACAAAACCAGAAATCTTATTCAAGTACACAACTCTTATGCCACTACCTTCAGCAAAATTGGAGAGCACCTCTACAATTTCATATTTAAAATCCTTGTGATTCTCTGTGTCGGAACTCCAGCTAATATCCCAATCTCTGTAAAGAGCCCAAACCTCCCCTTCTCTTGGGTATATGTTAAAAGAACTTCTCTTTTTGCCTTTCTCGCAATGTACTTGATGAGAGATCGTCAGGTTTCCAGATATTTTGTCAGGTTTACCAATCTTAAAACTTCCACAACCAACTGGTAGCTCCTCATCCACCCATTCCTTCCAAGTCTTATTTATAGGAACAGCTTCAAGCCAGGTAATTTTCAATTCTAGTGGAGAAGAGCATACCACATTCTTTACCTTAGCATAGTATCTTGGCATGCTATCATGTGTATCATAACAAGCCCAGAACTGATTGATATGAAATTGACTTCCATGACGCAACTTATCAAAATCACTGAAGTCTGGATCAGGGCAATTAAGTTCATCAGAACTCTTATTTGATGATAATTCTAGGTCTGAGTCGCTGTCAATTTCAACTGTATCAGCAGGAGTGCTAGACCTACCACCGTTTACTCCTCTGACCTCCCCTTCTATATCACAGCCCTCTTTCTTGGATTCAGTGGGTCCCGTTTCTTTCTTTGCAGACTTGGGAGAACCTGGAACAGTAGGGAAACTGTTTTGATTGTCAGGGATTGAGCCTTTACCATGTACATCATCCCCATGCTCCTTTCCATCTGCCTCTTTGGTTGTATGCACTCTCTTAACGGGTCTAGTGTAACCATCTTCATCAGCTTCATTGTAAGATACTTGATGCCTTCTCCTTGATGATCTACGTGAAATTTGAGCTCGAGCAGATTCAGACTTATGAGTAGCAGTAGCATCAGCAAGATTCACTTGCTCGGTCACATTTTCTATGTCAGCACCAGAATCGTCGCTAGATTCCAGCATGACCTTCCTCCCCCCATTCTGGCTCTTGTTTCTTTCTTTTCTAGATTTTCTATGAACTTGATCACCATTGGATGTTACGCCTACCTTTTCAGCATGTAAAGAACTGGCATTGAGGTTAACTGTCTCTTTGGTCTTCAAATTCTCAGCAGCACTCGCTACCTTGATATTTTCGGAACCACCTCTTTTCCGGGCACCTGGTTGTGGTTTAACAGTTTCCGTGCTGGCAGTCCCTTGTGACCGAGCACGTGATGTTGGAGGCACTTTGACATTTTTCACACCAATTTCAGGTTTCGCCTGATTAGTTTCAACTTTCGCTTGAAAAATATCAGGCTGATGCACATTAGGTTTTGATGGTGCACCTTGGTGAGACGACTTAGCTGCGAAACCAGATGGCCCATTAGTTTCATATGCAGTAAAGCCCCTAGTGCAATTGGAGCACCGCAAATATCTGTTGACAAATTGTTTAGGATACTGGTAGTTCGTTCTGCAGAAAGGGCAAGATGTCCAGAAAATAAGGGAGAACTGAGTAGCTTGAGGTTGGTTCTGGCTGTTGAAACCATTAGAAGAGACGTTCTGAGGACCATATTGCCTATTAAACTGAACACTTTTGTTTGTAGCGAAAACCTTAATCTTATTATCATATACAGACTTCTTTGCTGGGTCTGAAAGCAATGCATTTGCCTCACAGATCAACTTAAAAGCCCCCTCAGCACCAGGAAATCGATTCTTATCTGGATGGAGAATAAGTGCTAGTCGACGATACTGTTTCTTGATTGTTGACTCATCAGCCGACTTTTCAACTTGAAGGACTCCATACCAATCCTTGTCAACTCCCGGAAGCCTTATTTGAGCTGCGCAGTACACGTCACAGATGCTCAGCATCTGGGTAATATTTTCAAGGTCAGGGTAGAGGTTTCTTGCTTTCACAACAAACTTTCGTGCAGCTGCGAAGTCACTACTCTGCATCTTCTTTTCAGCCATTTCCTTGGCCCTCATGGCCTCATCTTTGTTGCAATCCATTGAAAATATACGAGTTTCCAAATTCCACAATGGGCTGCCTATGTACACCAAACATGCAGATTGTCAGTTCTCTTTTGCAACCATGTTCAAAATCACACTATCCATGAAAAGCACTTATAAGTTTGTGAAACTAACTTTTTAATCTCAGCATACCAAACTTTTTAAGCAACAAACAATTCAGCTAATTAGCATCATTAGCATAAACTGATTCTTTCTCACTTCAATCTCGACTCTCAGCACACACAAAATGGCGAAAGCCGAAAGTCCCAAACTCCATCACAATATTTATTTCGAATACTCAGCAGAAGAATGAAGAAATGCAAAGCATTTTACAATTTCAGCTTAAAACACACGATTTCATCGTTTTCTCCAACATGCGAAGCACTATCATGAAAAACTAGTTCTAACACTAGAATTCAATCAAACAAAATGAGGGCATAGGAAACAAGGGCATCAGCAGAAACATACACTAAAAGGAAGCGGCGACGGCGGCGAGGGGACTCGACGGCGGGGGCATGGAGGAGCGGCAACGGCGGCGATTTCTTTTTAATTAGGGCTTTTTGAAAATTTGGTTTGGGGGAGAAGACGAACGACTCGACTGGACGAGTCGCGCTGCCTTTTTTTTATTTATTTTATTGTCAATTTCTTATACTCTTTTATTTAGATTTGTCTATTTCGTAGTATTTCTTATTTTCTTAGTATTTCTTTTATTTATTTCAAATAAGTGGAGTAGGGTAGTATTCTATTGGGAAATTGTGACTTTATGGCCCCAACTTTCATTTCTTAGTGACTTTATGGCCTCAACTTTACAATATTTCAAATCTAGCCCAAACTTCACTCCATTTTTCCACTTAGCACGGGAGGACAAATCCGGCGATGACGTGTATTTCCGGCGATGAATGTATTTTCATGAAAAAAAATAATAATTCTCAGCCGAAATGACTCACCACCTTCCTCATTCTTAAAAAATAAGTAGATTCTATCTTCTCCTCACAAATACCACATTTGATTCTTCTCCAAAGCATTTCTCGTAATTTTTCATTTTCTTTTCTTATTAATGATTTTCTTTAATAAGCTACAAAATGGGTTTTGAAGTATGGGAAATAAAACTCATACAAGTGAAACACCGAGAGCTAATTCTTCCATTAACGCTAAACCAAGCTTCTATATACTATCACCTGATTCCTCCAAAAAAAAAGCTACATGCTGAGACTACTGGAGGTACACTTACGCCCACCCCTAATTCTCTTGGCATAATCGTAACCCTCTTGGCATGAATAGCGCATAGATTGGTGTCCTCGAACAACCCAACCAGATAAGCCTCCGCCGCCTCCTGCAGCTCCACCACGGCGGAGCTCTGGAACCTCAGATCTGTCTTGAATTCCTGCGCGATCTCACGAACAAGCCTTTGGAACGGAAGCTTTCTGATGAGCAACTCGGTGGATTTATGGTACTTCCTGATCTCTCGGAGAGCGACGGTTCCACGGCGGAAGTGGGGGGCTTCTTAACTCAGCCGATGGCGGGGGAGGACTTCCTAGTGGCCTTGGTGGCAAGCTGCTTACGGTGGCGCCTTGCCGCCGGTGGATTTGCGTACGGCTTGCTTAGTTCTTGCCATTGATGGTAATTTGGAGAAGAATCAAATGTGGTATTTGTGAGGAGAAAATAGAATGTGCGTATTTTTTAGAAATGAGAAGGTGAAGAGTCAGTTTGGCTGAGAATTCTATTTTTTTTTTCTTCATGAAAATACACGTCATTGCTGGAAATACACATCAGCTCCGGATTTGTCCTCCCGTGCCATAAGTGGAAAAACGGCGTGAAGTTTGGGCTAGATTTAGAATATTGTAAAGTTGGGGCCATAAAATAATTAATGAATGAAAGTTGGGGCCATAAAGTTTCAATTTCCCTATTCTATTAAGTACTACTACAGTAGTATTTATTCATTCGTCTATTTATTCTACTCTTTTGTTTCTTTCTAATTTCTAATTATTGATTCAAATTTATATTTACATTTCTTTTGACATTGAAGTTATTTAATTATTAAATCAACAATATGCAATTTTTTTATTTTATCATTTGAATTTATATATTATTTAATCTATTCTATTAATTATGTTCCATTAATATAGGGATAGTTGACTGCCATTTTTGTAACTTATAAAAAGATTGGTACTAATATAACCTAATATTAGTAAATAAGATTAATAATGTACGGAATACGAACAACAGAATGCAAAATCAAAATGCAGCAATACGAATTTACAACAAAATGTACACTTAGAAATCAAAATGCAGCAATACGAACAACAAATTCCTATTTTCGCTAGTCACTTAGAATTTACAAATTGTCATATAACACAGAATGTAAAATGTACACTTTTAACCCATCAGTGCACACTCCACATCTTTAAATGTCGATAAAATGATGTGTGCTTCATGGAATGTTTTACCATTCTGTATTCCTCAAAAACTAGACAAAATTTGCATGGCCCTAACCCCATTACAACAAATCATAGGTGCAAGAAGATAACAAACTACTCCAAGCTGTTTCAGACATCGTATAAATGTAGCAACGTCCCTATCTGCACGCAATTGGGATCCTCGGTTCATTTTTTCTCTTCTTTCCTCGGGGCGGGGGTTGGAGCTGCGGATTTCTACTTCGAAAATTGAGCTTTTGAGAAAGAAATATCCCTTACCTTGCATTAGCTTTTCGATTCATCAAGTCATGGTAGTACAGCAACACACACATAGGTTGACCGAAGATACAAAAGAAGCACCAGAACATCATGTTGCCCACCTGGATGTAAAAACATATAATAGGAATTCTTGACTCGTCTTTTATGAATTAACTATTTATGGATATAAAAGAGAAAACAAACATATAGAACAGTAAAAGAGAGAAGCCTCTCAATGAGATAATCTCAAGAAGTCAAGGGAACTAAACCCTTTAAACAAGTAAAATGGAAAAATAGAAAAAGAGCCAAGCAAGCAGAAGATTAAGGTAAGTTAATAGTATATAGAAAAAGGTCTGAGGTTTAAAGCACACATGAAGTAAACCAAAGAAAGCAGCCTCGGAGAGGTTTTATACTGACTAATACAATCATTTTCACCCCATAAACTAATTATTTGCATTTACTCTAACTAGAACTTATGCCTAGCAATAAAGAGCAAAATGTTTTAACTTCTAATGTGCTTTAGAAAGCTAAAGAAGACAATAATACGATCGAGGAAAGTGAAGAAATTGATTTGACAAAATAAATTTGAAAAGAAAGAGGAAGCCCACCATTGAATTTTTGAATTTGTCTTGCAAGTAATTAGTCACGATTACAAGAGGAACCTGTTCAATTACAGAAAGAAGAGGACAGGATCAGAGACGGATTAAATAAACAAAAACTAGTTAGTGATGATGTTTATTCATACCAGTCTATGCACTATTAATCAAATTGACAAAACATTCATCTAAGATTTCCCTTTCTGCCAATAAATTAATATGTGATTAAAATGACCAGTGATTGTTACATTATGAAGAATTCAAATATAAAGAACAAGGGGAAAAGCAATAAATCACAGCAGCAGTTCGGGTATTTTCTCAATCGATGAAGGCAGACTGATTAGATTCAATTTGGTCTACATTGAACAAATTTACCGTCCAGAGTTTCTTTTAGCTTTGTGCTACTACATCGCAAATATATCGCTACACATGGGGGTTGCTGGTGATTTACAAATATAGAGAAATGCATGATGTAGCCCTATTGCACATTTTGGTTCTGAAGGTAAGCCTTGCCAAATCAATCATTTGTATGTCTAGAATTCGTGATATATCTTTAAGCAACAGTATCATGTCATGTAGGATAGTCAGATTTACAGCAGATAGTATAAGATATCATACCTGAAGCATGATACCAGAGAATGCCCAAAACTTGAATATGTGGCAAGGGACGGCAATGCACAACTGTTTGGCACAAATAACCCAGCGTTACCAAATTAAAAGCTATAGTTCCTGAGTTTCATGACATTTTATCAACCAGGAGAAGGTCATCATACCTCATGGAAAATTGCAGACACAAGAAATGCAATCAAAACTGCCACCATCTGCATCAGAAACCATGGGGCATTTAAAACAATTGAGGAGATGCAAGCAAATGGCAATGTGATTCACATAGATTACTTGCAGCCTGGTGGCTTGATCTAGCATTATAAAATATCATAATGAAATATCAACTGTGGCATATGGATAGACCTCGCAAGAGCATTTAATTTCACAAAATTCATTTCTACCTGTAAGGCAGATAAAAGATAAAGGAAGCAAGACCTTGCACTAGAAGATAGATGAATTCATGTTGAAAACTGTAGAAATGAAGGTAGTACCAGGGCAATAACTACCTAAGACCAACAAATCACAACATGCATTCATAGGAAGTTCTTTTAACTAACATCCAATATATAAGAAAGTACCTTCGGTATCCCATTTTGTAAGCATGGGCAGTATATATGCCGAACCATCCATTTATGGACAGGCTGCAACAAATAAAGGTAATAAGAAATAGATAAAAGTAACCGTAGAATGGAAGGCAGCATATGCAGTAAATCAATTCAAATAAAAATAGCAGAAGCCAGATATTTATGTACCCTCAATGTACTGTATACTGATAAGATATCCTTCACTCTTAATAGTGATCATAAATACGAGCAAAAAAAGTTTAGGCATGATCATCACAACACCTATGTGACGATCGAAAGCTTGATCATACCCAACCCATTTCTTTGATACATATCATGCTGCTCGCCCATATACACGAATGGCTTGATTGGGGAGCTTTTACAGCCTAAGCACCTAGTTATTACCACAAACAAATAACCCACTTTTTCAGTGTTTGTTATTGACAGACTTTCTAAGAGACATCAGTGGCTGCCATCACATGTTAGCACTGCCTGCCTTCTGATATATATTGAACGCAACCTTGACATGTGCGCTTTCAATATAAAGACAGGAATCCACATTAAAAGTTTTGTCACAAGTATCAATATGGCAATACAAGTTCAGCACACAAGTCTATTCAACAAGTCAAATACCTCTAAACATGAATATGGTCACTGAATTCAATATTCCTTCATAATAAGTCAACTCACGAATTGTCTGAAAAGAATCAACTCATGAAAAACTCAAAACTCACCATATTCCACATTCTCCAATACTGATGATAGCAGCAACATTGTCCCGTCAATACACAGTAAGAATATGCAACATTTGTCAGCCATGAATTACAATCTAATACAAAGAAATATCACATAAATTTTTTGGTGGACAGCATTCTACCTCCTCGACTGTTTTTGCATTCCACCAGTCCTTATAAAACTCACGGTCCCCAAAGCACAGAAGTTCAGCGAGTATATTTAGCCTATATCATAGCACTGCATGTAAGTATATAATCAGAGCAATGCAGTTACAAGGACAAGCCAAGTATAAGTGGTAAGCCTAGCAGTTATCTGGAGAACATGCTTTAGGAATTATATTTATTAGTGTCCACAGTAATGATTTCGTGTTTTTTTTTCAACACATTTCTTTAAGTTCTTATCATAAGTTTAAGTTATGTGTTATTTTGGATGTGTAGTATCTCACTTTTAACTTATATTCATATTTAGAATATAATATTACACAAATTCATATTATGAACTAAATTGACTTAATTTTTAAAATCCTGTTTTTCTGGTAAAAAAATATTTTGCTTTTTTTTTTTTTTTTTCTTAAAGACTTTTTTAGGCGAATACAGTGATAAAAAGTCGAATGTAACGATTCCCCATATGAAGGGGGGCTTACAATTTCCTAAAAAATCATGTATATGTAACTAATTAACAAGGCCAAGCTGAATCTTGCAAGAGGTTAATAGTGCATGGTAATAATTCTTCAAGTAGAAACATTTTGGTGTGTTCTTTCTTCATGGTTAAAAATTCTTCATGTCCTACATTTTGTTGAGTTTTATATGTTCTAGCAAAACCCTGAATCCAGATTAGCCAGCACACATTCAGAAACCACTTAGCTTCCAACCAGGCCACATGGCCATCACATAACGAGTAGCAATATCTAAATGAGCAAGAGTTCAAAAGCAGAAAAGACACAGCCATATAAATGCCAAGTGCTTCTGGAACAAAAGTAAAGAAGATCAGTGGTTATTTGACAAATGAAAATATTCCAATAACCTTTAGGAAAGAAAAACATACCAGAGGTGGAAAAGACAATAGAACATACAGAGCCACACGTATAAGTTTGGAACTGAAAGCTTCAACACCCTCTCGATGGCATATAAAAGATTCCCTTTCAGAGGATGTTGAGAATTTTGAACGATGGGGTTTATATACTGCATTATAAAGAAAACCATATAAATCCAAGTTTCACATTAAATAAGATAAATGATCTTCAATTTAAGAGGAAGAAACAGGAAAATCACCTGTTCTATAATAAATCCCATGAGTCCTGTAAATATGACCAGCTTAATGAGTTGCCTTACCACCCAACCCTTCCGAATGCATGACGTTCGAGGGTAGCTTGGCTACAAACAAAAGAACTTCACTTAACCAACGCACAATCACATCTAAAGACCATAGCTCTGCCAAGGACTTCTGAATCAATCACAAGCTCAGAGCAGACAAAATAAAATAAAATAATACTGAGATAGGTTACTAAGAGAGACTTCTCTTTTATGCATCTGCTTGAAAATGAAGGTTCGTACACTCTACAGACTATGATTCCAAATGGCATTTATTCGGGATATTGATCAGATATGCACTTAAAATTGGATATGCAATCTTGAAAAAAAAACACTCTATCCAAGTAACCAAGCATTTATTATATGTTCACCCAGCATCTTTACCTTCACTGCTTTATCTATAATGAGACAATACCTCCTATATGACACTACAGACACAGATTGTTTCAGAAGATACACTATAATGCATAGTAGATAAAGATAACAGAAAAATGCCGGCATGTTCGAACTCCTAGCAAATCATAAGAATATCTCACATGTATACACTAGGTTTTCAACGGAAGGAAAAAATAGATTTCTAACTGTAATCAACAACCTCACATGTTGGCACACAACCCTTCCAACCTCGCATCAGTAATTTATGTTATTATTGTAAGTTTGTAACAAAGACATACATGCATCCAGTCATCTACCCATTATAACTAGAGGTCTAGAACTGATTAAAAAATTAAGTGTGGTGTCCCTATTGATGAATTGCAAGAGCAAGTATACCTGGTAACACAATGTAGGAGCAACCATGAAGTATGCAAGACTTTTGAAGCTAACATCATAAGAGTACTCCAAGTTCCAGTACTTGGATACAGCTTCTCCCTGAGATCATGCAGTAAACTTATTATAAAATCTCCAAGCTTGGCTCCATTTTTGACAAGAAGATTTAAGCTAAAAAATTAAAATATATATATATATATATATATATTATTGCATCCATGCTGGTTTAGTACAGTCCTTATGTACTAAAGTACAGAATGCTGGGACCATCTTGGTAGAAACAAATAATTAAAAAATTCTCAATGTGCTTCGATGGAAGTTTTCAAGTTTTTCAAAAGAACACAAAATGCCACCAGAACTAGTAACAGCCGAGAACAGTATTTAAGGGTACACAAGTTTTTCTATCAAGGAAAGCCCAAAAGTTGACAGAATGGGAAATACAACGTGATTCTTTCCCAATCCAATTCCAGGAAATCAGGCTTGTAAAATCGCATATAATCCATGTGTTTCTTTTATCCTGATACTGGTATTAATATGTTTAAGGAAATATTTGTGACAGATGCACCAAGAGATATCCATTATATCCCTTCTCAATTGCATTACCTTATCAAGTGATTTTGCAAGTACTCTCAAATCATAGTTTGTATGTGCGTATGAAACCAGCTTCAACCATACAATGCAAGTAAAGAGCATCAATGTGCACCCTGATAGAACAGCAGAATCACACCTGTGCAGCATTGAAATCAGGAAGTTTCACATCAGGATTGCACTAGACACCAGCTCAAAGGGATCCATTCTACCTATAGAACTACTTAAAACTACTGTTTTAACCTGGGTTTTAAATGGCGCACGGCGCACCATGGCGCAAAAGGGCCCTATCCATGCACATCGCCACGGCGAATGGCGCGCGCCATGCGTATGTATGGCGCACAATAAGTATAAAAAAATGTAATATAATTATACACACTATTTAATACCAAAAACACAATTATAAATGCATAATTTAACACAAAACACACAATTCATCAAGCAAAATAGATCACACAAAGTCTTAAGTTTTAAACACAAAACACACAATTCATCAAGCAAAATAAAATCAACTAAATATCTATTAGTATGCCTTGAGTTCGTAATGTTTGCCGCCACGCAAACGGGGGTCTCGCTGTAGGCCTTTTCTTATTTTCACTTAAGGACTAATTTAGATTTAATTTAAAAAATGAATTAAAGTTAAAAAAACATATATATATCTGAACATGCGCCATAAAACGCCATAAAACATGCGCCATGCACATGGCGATCGCCATGGCGCCATGGCAGAGCCATACTTAGGTTATGCGCCATGTTCAATATTTTGCGATTTTTCATCGCCACGCCATAATCTTGCGCCATGGCGCGATTTTTTAAACCCAGGTTTTAATGATCTGTAACTATCTTGCAGCAATACTATCATTTTGCACATCTTACAACTTGCAATCAACTAACAAAAGAAACTGACAAAATAAATGTCTCTGACAAGTTTGAAATTTGTTATTGCAACTTCCTATTGTAGGCAAGATATGTAAACAGTAAACTCTAATCTAAACTCAAGTGGTAAAAGGTGAGTGATCCAGCAATTGAATATCAACTCACAAAGTTTAAAAGGTCATGACATGATGGTAATATATAAACTATTACTCCCTTATTCTTTATGGATTTTTTAGCAATTAAATGGCATTAGAAGTAGACTCAGAGAGCAACCACTTCTGATTCACATTGATTAACTTTCAGCCACAGTATTTATTTGTTTATTCAACAGTTTGACATGTAGACTGCATAGAAGGCTCATAGATGATTGATAATTCATTGATATTATTGTCTCTAGGAAAATCTAAGTCGAAAGAAGTTGAAAAGGATTTTACTAATTTCTCTTATATTCTAAACCAGGACTATCGGCCATCATAACAGAAGAACTTAAACATTATGATTCTTAACCTAGGCTATGGATCACCATGCTGAAGATAAGAAAGACCACTTCAAACTCCTGCTATACAGTCACTCATCAGAATCAATAGTGCTGTAACTTTTATCTATTCCATGACTGATTATACTTATCAGTCAAGTAAATAATCAAATTACGACTTAAGCATAGAAAAATTCATCAAATGTACTATATAGATTGGTGGATTGACAAAGAGTAACTAAGAAAGTTCAGACATTCCGTAATGGATTTATATGTTTGTAGAATCTTTCATGTCAGACCTCAAAAGACAATCTTAAAATGCTAATCTGGAAATTGCCTCATTTTAGATCGATATTCTTTATTCATGAAGGAAGGGGGCACAGCAAACAATATCAGGTAAGCATCTACATTTACTTTTTTTGGTAGTCCTGACATACCTAAGAATGACAACAACTGGAAACAAGATTTCTGCTGTTGAAATTATTACGTGTAGAAAAACTGCAACCTGCAAATAATAAATTCTGCTGTTGTAATTATTTTTACACAAAAAATGAGATGCAAACAAAAAAAATGGAGGAAGGAAGAAGGAACTGACTTTTACTTACCCACTCAGCTATATAGTTTAGTTGTACCAACTTCTCGACTAGAAATGCTGCAAGTGCAAAAACTGGAAGGCAAAGACTGCAAAAACAATGTAAAGAACGACCATTAATATAATCTTTATCAATCCTCCCCAACTTCAGCACAAGAGTTCAAGATGTAATTACCAACACATAAGCAGTGGCCAATCCCTAAGTGATGTCGAACTAAACCAAAATCCTGATTTGATCAGCCACCCGTACTGATATGAAGACAGGATTAGATAACACAGAGAAAAAAAATATATTTTAAAGAAAAAGCAACTTTCATGTTAAATTTTGATGAACATGTATCAGTGTTAACTAGAGAGTTTAGCTAGTAAATTTGTCAACCGAAAGCATACTTATAAGGATAAAAATGAATGGTGCCTATGCAGAAGACACACCTTCATTAAGTTCTCAATTATAAGTCTGCTATTTACGGCAACAAGCACCACTATACAAAGGTTGAACAGACCGGCATGGCTCTGCATCAGGACAAAAAAAAAATCATTATTGAAAATCACGTAGTTCCTTTGCCTTTTTACATCAAGTGCTTCAGAAACTAAACATTTCAAGACATAAAATCAACATTTCCGGTGAGGGTTTATGAAATTTAACTTCACCAGATCCATATTGATTAATCTAATCCAATATAGGTAGACTCACTTTTCGAGTCAGCCCACATAAAGTTTCACAAAGTGACATAATCTAATAATAGCACCAATATACTTTCGTGCTCACCTGAAATCACCAAGATTATTGCATCAGGTCTGAAAATCACTTTTTCCATATAGGTATTTACTACCGACGAGTTTCTGCTCTCTAAGTTCTAAAGGTCTAAAACTGAAGTGTTCAATTCAAGTTCCATCACGAGTTGTGCAGTACTGGAATGAGTTTGACACTTTGACTACATAAAAAATGGGAATGAAGCATGTAAGCGCACACAAAGAAAGGAAGGCCGCAACCTAGAATGAAACTTTTTTAAGTATTTCAGTAAGTAGCTCGTTTCTACATGCTGAACGCCCAAAGTCGAAGAGTTCAATTCAAGATTCTTCCCAGGTTGCCTTCTCCTTATTATAGGTTCATATGATCCGCACTTGTCAACATGATTATTATAAGTAGCAATAGTTCATGAACTTACTACCACATATTCCATTTGAAGAAAATTAAGCATGAAGTTGAGGAAAAGCCAAAATGTTCATGCAAGGGACATAACCTCGAATAAGTATAATCTACCTGTTTAAAGATAGCATCCGAGCTGAGAGGACTCTCCTTATTTTTGCGGTGCGCAGGCGCCGCTGCTCTGAAAGAGAATTTAGCAGCCTTGGCTTCCGTTCCTTTGCCATTACTACTTTCTCCATTCTCCTTCACTTTCACCTCCTCCTCCTCTTCCTCCTTGCCATAACTCAGCTCCTCATCCTGCTTCTTATTCTCGGCTCCGCCGCGGAGACTTCCGATCAAATTAGCGTCGTGTCGGTCACTTTCGGAATCGTTGATTGCGCTCTCGGCCTCCGGAGAGTTAGAATTGAAACCCTGAACAGGCGGAACGGAGACCGCACTCTGTCTCCGGCGAAGAGTAGTATGGTGCGCGCCGCCGTTGTCGGCGCCGGGCGACGTCGTGTCCAGGATCTCCGGCGAATCCATGATGGCCATCGCGCTGAAAAAATTGAGAAAAAGGGAAGAAATCGAATTCAGAACTCACTCTAAAGAGATACAGATTTAATTAAAATTTATACTACATAGGAAAGGGAATTTAATTTAATAATATGATAATAAAATGGCTGGGGATTGAGGCGGTTTGGTTTGATGACTTTGTTCATGGCATTATTTATTTATTTATTATTACATTCATTTGTAAATTGGCAACTATGGTGGCGTATTTTAGCTTTTATGGCGCGCGCGGTGGAAAGGGAAACTAGTAGCTCCTCGGGAAGAAAGATGCTGATTTTGGCATCGAATAATGCTATATTTCCTTTATCATTTTGAATTTCTTTTTCTGGATTCTTACATTTGTCGAAAGTGAATTTAGTCTATATGTTGGTAATAATATCTCAAAGCATTTTATTTGTTTATTGCAAAAGAATATGAAATGATACCTACATCCAAATTAGGTAAATCACACTTGAAAATACGTATATACCAAATAACTATAGAGACATTAATCTCATGTAAACCCGTAACTATTTATGTCACACGCAAACCACATTTTACGACTAGGTCACCCTAAAGGGACATAGTTGACATTATCTTCATTGGATTATTATACTCCTATGTGACATTATCTTCATTAGATTAGATGTGTAAAGTGATCTAAGAGATCACTGCATGCAAAAGGTATAAGACAATCAGCCACATGAAACATTTGTAACGTACTTCCTCCATCCCGCCAAGTTTGACGCATTTCACTATTTTATACCCTACATATACTCAAGAAACGCATCAAACTTGGCAGGACGGAGGAAGAATAAAAGAAACAACAAATCAATTTGATCGAGAGGCGATACAACTAACTAACTGTACGTTTAGAATACGAGGGTCCTCTCTATCACAGCATAACAATATGCAAAAGCGATTTTCCAAAGAGCTCGGTAACGATCTTCTAATTCGAGTCCAGACCCTTTGGTTTCTTCTCAATACTTCCAGATATTCTTTAGCTCTAACCTACTTTGATTGAAGATAGAAACTGCCACTCTGAGTATTCCTCTCAAACAACTTGTCGTACCTCTGAGAAAAAAGTAAGGGAGATACTTAAATTTGCTGATTTATTATTAGCACACTATAAAACCTAACTTCTTATCTAAAATGGCAGGGGGGAAAAAGAAAAGAAAAGGAATCAGAGAAAGGAGAAACCTTCACAATCTCTTCCCATGGCGTGTTCTCAGTGACACCAAGGATTTGCCTTGCCTCGGCCTCAGTCATCATTTTACTACCTTTTTTGATATTCTCCACAGCTTCTTTAGCAGCACCAGTCTTTGAGGCATCTGCAATGCATCATACAACAATGGTGTTAAAGATAATCAAGGGTTATCAATTCACTTTCTAAATGCTGATGCATCAAGTCCGACGCATTCAGAAGAAAATTGCAATCTTGTTCAACACTATTGGCACAAAATCTTGATAACTTCAACTACTTTGATGTCTCTGTACTAAGTCTCACATCTTCACACCAAAAGTTACTCGAGCGGGCACTAACAAGAAGGATCAACCAGGAGCCATTGCTCGACTATCTAGTCAGGACTAGCTATCCACAAGGTACTCTACGTCATTCTGCAAAAGTAGAAAACTGAAGAACCACCCAAAGAAAAACTTACTTGCAAGTGCCTGACGATATGCTTGAGCAAAAGCTCTTATCATTACTCCAGAGCCCACAATAACCAAGTTAGCGATAGTCCTAGCAGCCTGCAACCCCAAACAAGCATTAAGTTGCAATGAAAATAATACTCCAAACACTTCAGAGAATATCATCTCGAAGATCAAGGCATTTATTCATCAGTACGTGATCCAAGCCAACTATGACATTATGCATTACAATGTCGAATCGGATAGAATGTTGCAAATCAAATATCTGGATAACTTGAGGTTCTTGAAGCTCGAAAGACAACACACGCAATAAGAGAGCTGTAAACTACAAGTGCAAGATAACCATCAGAAAGAATTTCTTTCAACTCAACTATGTGGAAGAAATAATATGTGAAATTTAAGTGGTCAAACTCAACTTCACAGGAGAATGGATATAAAAGTTAAAACACAGCACAGTATAGAATTAATAAATCGAATCAACTCCCTACTACTGGCGATTTTTATACTAATATGTAAACAAGAAAATGTCATTCTTAATACACTATATAGAATTAGAAGCTATGCATGCAGATGCAGCACACTTTGCTAGAGATGAAAATCAGGTTCGAGCAAACATACCATGGCTAGAGGACACCAAACCAACTGATTTGTGCAATCCAAATAACCTACATCGTCAATAAGATTCAATGAATTGCTAAAAATATTAATGTGCATCATCACATAATCCATTATTATATAGAAACCTAAATCTGGAGTTTCTTAACAAGGCCAGAAAATCTGGAAATAGAGTTTACGGAGAGATTCAATGGGATATAGCTGCAAATACGAAATAACCTAAGAAATCAATCGATTACTCGCCTGAATTTGATTGTATTAGCCCACCCTTCGTCGCCGGAGTGCCGCCGCCGCTGGAATAGGTTGAAGGAGGGTGGGAGTGGCGTTTTGGGTACTAAAAGAACAATTTTTATTTATTTTTATTTTTTATTTCTTTAAGACCATGTATTGTTGGGAATAAGTTGTAAATATTGTAAAAAAACTATTAGTTCAGTAATTATATATACAAAAGATAAATAAAAATACATGAATTTTAATATTGTAATTTATAGCGTTTATTTATATAAATTTGTTTGAGCTGCCATTATAGAACATATTTCTAATGTTTATCGTATTCTTATTTTCAAATTAATAGTAGTAGTATTTAAATATAAAATTACAACTTATAATAAATTTGTAGATTAGGCAAATATGAAATTGCCCTGCCAATAGTACTACTTACTCTTTGAGTTGCGATTCATGCATAAGCTTTGTAGTCAAAATTCATGTAATGTATGATCATGTGTACTGATTTCAAATTAACGATAATTAGTTTTATTTCGGGTTAGTTCAATCATCCCTTCCTTCCCATTTCCTTCCCTTTTTAGGAGAAAGGAAAGTTTATTTACGAAGAACACCTAAAAATTTAGGAACCCTTCTGGAATTGGCCAAACAAGTGCACTATAAAAGAAATGTTACACATTACACCAAACTACATTTATTAATCTCGAAGAATATAATAGTACCAATCTTTCGGCATTAGAAGCCCGTAAATTAATTGCGAAATGTATACGTACCCACTATATTTCACGGCTCTAAAGAATGTATTTTCTATATATAAATAAATATAATAATATTAATTTATAGTTTTCATAAATTGACGGCTTACCAATAAAACCCAAATACTCCTCGATTTCAAAATTAAAACGTCCCGAAATTCGCAAGGTATACTTATATTCTATTTAGATAAAAGGTTCTAGATTCGCTAATTAGTCCTCTTCATCACATCATCATTTATTTTATACCGAA